>MU972926.1:0-164577 GCA_038497805.1 Lipomyces mesembrius
TTGTTGTTGTTGTTGTTGTTGTTGTTGTTGTTGTTGTTGTTGTTGTTGTTGTTGTTGTTGTTGTTGTTGTTGTTGTTGTTGTTGTTGTTGTTGTTCTTCTCCTTCTTCTTCTTCTTCTGCTTCTTGTTCTTTTAATTCATCATCATCATCATCTTCTTCTTCATCTTCATCATCTTCTTCCTCTTCTTCTTCCTCCTCTTCTTTTTCGTCTTCCTCTTCTTCTTCTTCTTCTTCCTCTTCCTCTTCCCCTTGGTCCTCGTCATCTTCATCCTCATCTTCTATATCTTCCACGTTGAAATCGTCTTGTTCCACTTCTACCTCATTGTCTGGATCATCCTTTTCGTCCGACTCTTCGTGTTCGTCCGTCTCACTCTCATCGTCCATCTCATTCTCATCGTCCATCTCATTCTCATCGTCCATCTCATTCTCACTCTCATCGCCTTTCTCATTCTCATCGTCCGACCCTTCCATATCTCCTAGCTCATATCTATATGCAGCCTCTTCAGTGTGACCATTTATCTCCTCCACATCCTCCATTTCCTGCGCGCTTTCGTAATTGGAGTAGCTAATTGTCTTAATAAATTCGTTCTCGACTGCAGCATGCTTCAACCATTTCATGCAAGAATAAAAGCACGCCGGTTCAATAATGCCACAATCAATCAAATTTAAACAATGCTTCCAAAACTCAATCAGGAAAAGACGATCACTTAGCATTTCCCGATTCTTCCTGCAAAACCGAGCTAGCGAATCGCGAACATGTTTGTACGAACTCGGTCTTTCATCAAAAATGTGACGATCCCATGCCTTAATAAATTTCTTCTCGCTCGCGGTAACGTCTTCGAAATCATCGATTGTCTCCTCGTGTTTATGTGCGAGCCAGCTATCATCGTTATCATCCTCTGATTCAGACATCTCTTCTCCTGGTCTTAACAAGCGTTTCGATTTAGTGGTGTACAGTTCGACCCCGATTTCCGGTACAGGGAAAACTCTTCTCGCTTTCGGCGGAAGCTCAGGAACTGTGTCAACGTCGAAGCCTTGCGTAACTGATATCATGGTCAACCGCAGAGACTCCTCTATCCCTGGAGTCTGGTTGCGAATACTAGATTGCCGAGAATGGCTTCGCGTTCGTGATTCCAGCACCGCGGATGTGGCAGGGTTCATTGGCATCTGCATGGCTAGCGCTGCAGCACCTTCTTGCACCCAGGATAAATCCCCGCGTAGATAATCCAGTAACCTAAATTTCGACTTTGGGCGCATCCATTGTAAAATCCTCATGTCGGGAACTTTTGTACTTGCACGCTCATACAAGAACTCGCCTGCTAGAGTAATGTACACGTCTATCATCTGCGGCTGTCGCTGGTCCATACGGAAGCTAAACAGCTCATGGCACGTCATGAAGTGAAAATGAAGACGTTCGCATGTATGAAAGTCTTCATCGTAGCACCACGGACAACCAAAACCAGAAAGTATATATGTCTTGAACGTATTGACAGCAGTCGCGAAATGATAGCGCGCTTCAATTATCCCATTCCCTCGCAACTCTCGGTCCGAGTTTGGTGTGGATAATCGTGCAGTCGAGAGCTCCCTTGCTTCTCCTGCGGAGCTCTCGATCTCTGAAGCAATCTCGCCATTAATCTTCTCAGCGGGCTCTCCGTCAGGTATGGACTCTTCTTTCTGCTTCAGATAGTCTTTCGTAGACGGCACGCTCCATCCCATGTCAATTTCGACACCAATCTCGCTACCAGGCTTAACCTCCTGCGGTCTGCTATTCTTATAAAATTGTAACTGCACCACATACCCAGGCTCGGGACAAGACAGCAATGTGAATTGCCACTCCGCCCGCAGCTCGATCTTAGTGTCATGCATGCAATCGCTCGTTTCCACACTAGCATCATGCTCATCGTCCGCATCACCGTCGTTGCTGCGCGATGGCGTCTGTGCCGGCGACCCTCTGACGGACATCCCCAGGCGCCGGCGTATGGACGCGACGGCAGACGCAGCAACGTTCGACCGTCGAGATGGTGATTGTTGTCGGGTCGTTTCCTCTGACAATGACGCTGATGTCCCGTTTCGTGGTGATTGTCGTGCGCCCCGTGGTGAGGGGGACGGCGATGACGGTTTCGAGCTTCGGGGACTTGCTGTGTCCTGGCGAATTCCGTTAGTGCCGTTAATTGTTTGCGACGATATAGACATCGCTTCCATAGTGAACGGCCACGATTTTTCGCAATGCGACGACGTCGAACGCAGACTTAGAGTAACCGTATACACGTACTCTTCCGACGCGGTCAGCGTGTCTGTCAAAGTGCTCGCCTTGATATAAAACGGCTCGTTCATGACCAACGTGAGTAGCGATGATTTCTCACGTGGTGGAGGCGATGCGGATGAGAACTGCGCTGAATTTGACGACCAACGGAACAACGGCGCCGGGATAAAGGCGCAGACTTCACTGGACTGGAAGACAAGTTCCTTGGCCCTCCGCTTCCCGGACGATGACACTTGCATTCTGTGGACCATGATTTCGCAGCTGCAGGGAGTGGTTCGCAGTTGTACTTTAGTACGGCCAATATGTGCTACACACCGGTCAGCATTTCAATTGTCCATCAATTGGGTCTCGCAAAAAAGCAGCGATACACATACGTAGGCTTCGTGCAAGCTTTATGATTCCGGTCGCCTCGATCTTCAAAATCGGCTGCACCACAAACAACGACCGTTTCGGTTCCGCAATAGCCGCTGTAGCAAACTCAGCGAGAGAATTGGCCAGCAATCGCTCACATACGTCTTCAATCGTGACGCGTCGTCGTTTCCGCTTCCTCTTTCTCGACAGCGCCGCGCGCGACGGGGGATCCAGGCCACCGCTGTCGGATGCCGTACCGCTGGTCGGTAGCCCGCTCGATAAGCGCGTGTCGAATAAATAACTCAGGTTACGGTCGAGAAACACGGGTTGCCGGTACCGCTTAATAAACCGGTACAGAGTCGAGTTTCCCGCGTACAAGTCCATCTCGAAAGGCGGTGCGTACCAGTCGCGGGGAACAGCCTAGAGACCGTATCCCGACGCGTAACCGTATCGTGCAATTTTCGCGAGATCAACCGAAATGTGTGGTGATATGTTACTTGTGGACCCCGGCTTATGATGCGAATTGATGGTCGAAATTATTCGCGATGCCCAAGCCGGCCTCGTTTAGAGTTCGTGTCACATATTGAACCACGGTCACGAACAACTCACAATTGTTAGCAAGTGTATACATTTATACCTTAACCGCAAACATTTAAGTACATAAAATGCATAAATGAGTATGGTGTGGTATGGGCTTTCACCACTTCTTTGCGCGTGAGCAGTGCTAGACAATTGACGATACTAGCAGAACTACCACGAAAGCATCCTACGATCTCTAGTAGACAACTATTCAATTGCCATCGTACGGCACATCTATCACTCTTCTACTTTGTACTCTCAATGTCACCCGTACCAGTCGATCCCGTCGACGCAGCGGTGCCTACGATCGCGCCCGACGTAGATGCCCCGGTGAAGAAGCAGCGGAGACGGAAAGCCAAACAGCCAAAAGATGCAGATCGTGAGACCGCCGCCGCAGAACAAGCTGGTACGCCGGAGGCTGACGACGAGGCGGAGGGGCAATCTGAAGAAGAGTTGAAAAATTCGTATATTGAGATTGTGCAAAAGTGAGTCCGATTTGGCGTGAATGATCTGCAGCGTGATCTTGTGCGAGTAACTGACTCGGGTGATCTAGGCGTATCCGAAACTTACAAAAGCGAAAGGTATGTTTGCTCGTGTCATACGGCTCGTTCGAACATAAGCAATATGGTCGACGGTGAAATCGGATCTAGATCGTCTTGTGGGCAATGACTAACACGCATCAAGCAACGTCTTGACAAGTACGAAGAACAAGCCGCGACCCCGGACGCTGCGAAACTAAACCAAGACCAGCTCGCGGCGCTAAACTCAAAAGACCAAGTGATCTACCCGCTCAAGGAACTGGAGGATTTAAGCAAATCCTTCAAAACACTGGATGAAGATCACAAGAAGCAGAAGATCAAGGACATGAAATCCCATACGGCCGAGGTTCGCGCGGCCGCCGATCAGGCGCGACGCGAAGCTTTGGTGGAGGCAAGGGAACGGATTGGTGTCCTTGTCAAATTTTTGCATGTGGCGAGTTGGAAACGGCAATTTGCATCAACAGCCGCTAGTGAGGTTGAGAGCTCTGCGTTTGAGAATCTGTTGTCGTTGATATACGCAGGCGACGATGCGGCTGTGGAGGCTGTTTACAAGCTTGCTGACGGGGCGGACGAGTTAGTTGACGAAGGCGCGACGGTTCAAAGGAGCTTGACGTTCGACAAGATTAAGCAGCTTTCGCTCGAGTCGCTCGACGAGTTATATTCCAAGGCGCAGGAAGAAACTACGGCCGAGTCGGTCGAGGACAATATCGTCATCACAAAGACCGATGTCAATGACGAAGACGACGAGGAGCCCATCAGCTCCGTCGTCAAGGTTCCCCGCGGCGGTATCTCGTTCTTGAACGAAAGTGAGTTGGACCAAGGAGAGGAGACTGCGCCTGCAGCACCGCCGCCTCAAACCATCGCAGACGACGTTGCCACTGAGGTTGCTGCGCGACCGCCTGCTGCGTCGCAGGTCGACGATCGTCACGCCAACTACGCCGGCGCGACTGAGTGGACGGAGAATCAGCCTCCAGTCGTGCTACCTACGGAGCCCCCTATGCCGGTCGCGGAACCCGTCTGGGAGCAGTCCGTTGCGCCCGACCTGCCGGCTACCACTGCTCGTACGCCGAGTAAGCAGCCACAGCGGCAGCAAATCCTGAGCAATGCCAATGCAGGCAGTGGTCGAGGAGGAAAGTATAGAGGCCAAGGCCACCGAGGTCGCGGGGGCCTCAACAACGGAAACGGCAATAGCGGTGAGAGGCGAGGCGGGCGGGGATATTTTCGCAACCGAGGCGGTCGTCAGAACCAGAGTCAGCAGCAACAATCGCAGCAGCAGGTTACCACGTAGACAGATAGCAGGAATCAAAATACTGGGTGAGGGACGAGATTTTAGCTTTGCTTAGCATAAGTTCATTTGCTTTGAATCGTTCGGCAGTATTCTAAAAAAGTTTGCTTACTATTTGCGTTTTCAATTGTTAGCATCGTCATTCTTTTATGTATTTATTCGTTTCTACTTTTGTTTATATTTGTGAGACTTGTGAATTGTCGTATTTGTGTATACTTACCATCCACCGATATATCCTCTGGTTGTTCCTACGTCATTGTACGTATAACACCTTTTTCTTCTCCTTTGTAAGTAACTTTATTTCTATCACTCTCACTTCCGATTGTAGGTTGAAGCTCTGTATTAGCATATTATTGTTCTGGTGTATCTCAAAGGAAAATGTGATTTCCAAAAGCTTGCTGATAAGTCATTGTGCCGAATGCATTTTTATATTCCTATTATTAGTGGAAAGCCATCGCCATCAATCTTCAAGAATATATTTTGTTCATTTTCACTTGTGATTTAACAAAGCATATTAGACATAATTCAAACTCATGGCACTTTTATTAGGCAACATAAGCGCATTATCTTGTTTCTCTCACCATTATCTCATTCATGTAAAACGACTTCCCTAGTTATACAAAAGCTTTCATGAAAGCCACAGTTAGAACTCATTAATCCAACTTCATTACTTCATAACCACAATGCTCCCTGTTTCTGTTTATTTGACCCAGTATTATAAGATGTATGTACGTGTGCCAAACAATATATAACAATAATATATGTAAGCAAGAAACAGGTAGAAGAGAAATACCAAAAAGTACGCAATCATGATGTGTCATGCCAAATTGTCCAATGTCTCGTCTCGTAGTTATGCACGGGTCATATCCATTCATGATTTAGAAGTACATTACCATTCTCTGCGTGCCGTTCGTAAAACAAGTAAGAATGAGAGTTAAACATGAAAAATAGAAAACAATAAGTCATAAGGTTATAGGTTGGTCGTAAACTATCATGTCATGGAAATAGTCATGCCAATTTTAGTAGTCGTACAGGCGTGGCGTAATCATTAATCCCAAAAATGCGAAACCTCTACTCCCGCAAGACCGAATTCTGCAAGCCCATAAACCCACCGGAAGCGTCAGGCGCCAAGGGCTGCCTCTTGGGATGGTGCATTTCGCCAGGGTTCGCGCCCGAGATTGCCAATCCTGAGAGTTGACCCGCTAGCGCCGAATTGATGTCCGGTACAGCGGGAATGGTCGACCCCAAGCTCGCAGCGTTTGCTGACGAACGGGTGAGATGGGCGTTAATGCTGCTTGAGCTGCCGTTCTGGTGGGAATATAGTGCCGACACGCGAGACGACGAGCGGATGTCTGCGAAAGACTTCGTGCCGCGGAGAGTGCGCGTTGGCGAAACGGATTTATGCTGGGGCGGAGCCTTGTAGTCCAAAAGCGCGGACGCGGTGCCGGTAGCGTTGACTGGTAGCGGCGCGTACATGGATTGACGAGACGAGGCAGACGTGGGCGTGGCAGAGGATGAGTCCCGGGACGACATGCTGGTCGACGACGATCCAGAAGTTGAGCCGGAATGTCCGGTGTTCACCTGGGCAGCAGCAGCCGCAGCAGCAGCCAGGCTCGAGAGTGACTGGCGATGAAGAAGCGTATGCTGTTGCTGCTGGAACAAGGAAGTTCTCGTGACCAATATCGATCCATCCATCATACTCTTGTGCCTAAGACCGAGCTTGTCAGCGACCTGGTGTGCAATGCGGCGGTTGTCCAATGTCAATGGGCCCATAATGATCTCGTCTGTGCCTTCGCGGTTCTTGAATAGTAATAGCTCAGAGTAAACGTCGATCACTGTCTGGTTGTTGAAATCAAGAATAGATCCTGTTCCTAGGCAGCCATTAGCTTACTTTTGTCAAGTGGTGGTGAACAAGTTGCACTCACGATCTTCTGATAGCGGTGCAAATTGTGGCTGCTGTCTATGCTGCTCCTCCAGCTGTCCTCTCCGCATCCTCTTGTCCATTTCAATCCGCTCCCGTTCGTCTCTAGGCAGCATCTTCTTATACTCTGCGCGCAACTTGCGCTTGTATACTTCATAGCCATTCAAAACCGCCAGCGCCAACCGCGCGTCGTCAACAGTCGAAAAGTTCGCAAACGCGAGTCCTCGAAACTTTCCTTTATCGTCAATATGATAGTTGAACGCGTAAGGACGTGGAACTCCCGCGGCGAGAATGATCTCTAGGAATTCGTCCGCGCTGACGGCGAATGGGATGCTCTTGATCACGATCGCATTCGGAATCAGGTCGGCGGACGTCGGCAACGGTGGGAGTATGTACGATGGGAGCACCTCGGAACGAGTTGGCGAAAGCGATGCTGGTGGGGAGTACTGTGTTTGGGAAGACAGAGGAGGGAGAGGGATCGGTGCGGTGACATCGTTTGGACCAATCGGTGGCGAGTGCTCCATATATCGCTGACGATCGTCGTTAGTATGGACAGACAAAAAACTCAATGTCAACTCATCACTCAACAAATTAGGTTAGCATACTACATAAGGGGGAACGACGGAAGCTCTGATGCTGTTTGGCGGGGCAGACCACGTAGGGTTGTTATAGTGGTGGAGCAAGTTTGCCGTCAACCTCTGGTTCGCTAGCACGTCAGCGTCCTCGAAGCCGTGAGAATAGGAATCAATGTAGCTGTATGGGGCATATGACTGGGCAGATGGCTGCTGCGCGGCAGCGGCTGACGAGCTCGCGATCGCGACACTGCGTTGGAACATGTCGAAGTGACGCGAGCGAGCTTTCCGGAGAGTATGTTGGGTTTGGGTGGTGGACGACGTTGTCGAAGATGAGGAAGAGGAGGAAGAAGCGGATTGCTGCATGCTTGTGCCGTAGAAAGATTGGACCTGCGCGGTCGATGGATCAGGCGAGGAAACAAGGGGATAGGAAAGATTTGTTGTCGCCATGGTGTGGTATGAACGGAGTGGAATGAAGTGCAAGCTCAGAAATACGAGACGCTCATAGATGAGAAGAGATAAATGTAGGATCAAAGATGCAATGGAGGCGAAAGAAGTGTATGAGTAGGATAGAGGAGGGTGGTGTGGGCAAGTGGACTGCAGCAAGTAGGAAACTGGGGAGGAGATGAAAGAACGCAGCGTAGTGAGCTTAGCGTAATAGGAACGTAAACAACGTTCGATCGTCCGGCGGGGTGGGCCTAAACAACATCACCCAGCCGAATACATCACTCACACCAAAACAAGAATCCATGTATTTATAATTCTAGTAAACATCGGAATTATATAAATCGTTAACTATATATTAACAATTGATTACTGCTAAATTTATACATCAGCGCGCTCGGCGTGTAGCTAAAATATCAGTTGACATTTCCAGACAGCTGCATAACTACGTCGTACCTTTCCAGATATGTCATTTAAAGGAATGCAAAGTACATACACAGCAACCACACTCTGTGGTTGAGGTGTCGTCCTTCAAATCTTTTATTAGTGGGATCAGCCCTAAGTATGTTCTTCCTTGCCGCAAGACCATTACTCGAAGAATCATTTCTACCTATTCGTTACTCTTGAATCACATGAAGAGCGGATTGAACTCACTTGATTCCAAAGTGAGCTCTAACTATGACGTGTAGACTTCGAATCGAATTTGCCGTATGCGAGCATCACGGTTTATTATATCGACTCAGATTGGAACTACATAGTCATCTGTTGAGTTTCAGATCCTTCCCATATCCTCATACAGCGCAGCGTCATCTGGAGCTAATCAAGGACACTACACTATACTCAGTCGGTCCAGAAAACAAATTCTTTTTCTTACATCTCTGACAGTGATGAAGCTACAGTGCAGGGATTGAAGGCTGTGAAAGTGATACTCGAAATGGAGTAGAAGAACTCTATTTTTCAGCCTGTAAGATGTGCTGTACATATAATGCACTGCCGTTGAAGAAAGTCTTCCACCAATGCTTCGACGCAGCTGACGTTGGCTTGAGATTCAGTCGTCCTTGCGAAAGATTCGCAAAACTTTTGTTAGCGTATTTCTGAGGAATCAGTCTTGACCACTAACGACGAGGAGGATAACTTGGTGGACTCTTTTGTTGTCCGCATTACTTTGAAGCTCGACACGGAGACTCGATGGAGTTCAACATACATCATGGTCACCACACTTTTGCGAATGAGAAAGCCGCTGGAGGAAGTGTTCAATAAAATTGCCCCACGATAAATCGGTTCCGAAAGCTTGGAAAAAGGTTATTTTACATGAAGATGACTGGGCAGATATGAAGTGGCTTGTCTGAAACCATTTGATAATGCAACGAATGTGCTTGGAGGCGAGAAATATCCAATATGGGGTCTACAATCATGGTCTTTATGGAAGCATCGATGTCTCTGAAGAGTTTGGCCTGGGCTGGTGCACTCTCGGATGAGCAGAATGATTCCGAATTATAAGAAGCTACTTCGACGGTGGAGGAGTATTATCAAGCATATAGTTCGCATGGCGTAAATCATACTAGAGAATGTTTACTGTAACTTGGAACTTGAGCTCACTCGACTTGACTTCGCTCGATATCAACTGAAGTCGGCATTGGACTTCACTCGACTTGACTTGGGGTCCCAAGTGAAACAAACTCAAGTGTTCCCATCTCTAAATCGGAACCCGCAGCAAAGGCAGCGAACTGACCTTAACTAGCCATGCAATTAGGAGAGTATCGAAACGCACCAGCCCACCTCGGACTTGAGCTATGATACTAAAAACACATTGCTGGCAATGGTCTTGGGCTATGCGCATGGTAGCATCGTCAATTGTGTTTAGTCTGCCGACTATAGTCGTCGTCGGCCGCGTAGATACTCTCGGAGGCCTCGATCTGCACAATATAGGGCCACGAGTCGCCGCGCAGTTGGTGGAGAACTGCCAAGATGCTAGACTCGAGTCAAAGTTCGACAGTCACGCAGGCAGCAACTAAGCACTCTACTCTGTATTGCGCCAATCAGCTCTGCTGCGAAAAGCGGGCTGATGGCAGCACCTAGCTCACTGATGGTTCGCGAATATTTCGAAGTTGTTCGACGATAGAGTCTGGTGTATATTGGATGACTCTGGTGTTTTACGCAGCAGTCACGTTAATTTTGCGGACGGAGTCGGGATTCCAGGCGGCTCGAATAGTCCGCTCGTGACTTCGACTGGGCTTCGGCTGGATACTGTTTTGGTGCTCGCTCCGCGGGCCCCGTTCCAATACCTTGGAGGAATATCATGTCACGTCATTTAATAATTCATGAGTCGATGACAAATCTCTCGTGTTCTCGAACCCAGAACAGACAGATGTTATGCGGCAACTGCGATAGGTAGGTGGACCCTACATCAACCCACGTTGCGGTCTATCTTATGCCACTTCACCGTGATTAGGGCTCAGATGTGATGAGGTCACGACAGTTGAATCAATAGCACGAAACGAGTCAAGATATCCACCGGCTGATAGCGTAGCCCTAACCCGCGACGTTCGTTTCCGTCAGCTGAAAATTTTGTTCAACAGTGAGACACGTGGGAATCACTGTCGTCCATTTCCAGAATCGTGCCGCGCCAAAACTGACCATTTTATATTTCAGAAAGTGCGGCAGCGACTGCGCACACACGTACGATCACGTAGAGACCATATAATCCGCACATCTGGCAGTGTGCAGCGCGGAATTGGCCGGTGGAGAAGACCGACATATTGGGGGTCGTAGAGGTGGTAAGCAATGGCTCGAACAAAATTTACTGTTGTGGTGGCCAGAGTACGACACTTCTGCTGTCTATTTTGTACGAAATGTGGCGTGCGATTCGTGCCAAATCTGCGATAGCAGGCAAGCTCGCCGGCGTCGCCGCAGTCCCGCCGAAACTCATCAACCGCCCCGCTGCCCGCGACTCTACCTTTTTTTTTCTTGCTCACACTCGCTTCCTTCGTTTAACCATCGCCAGAGTCACCTGTAGAATTCGCTTATCAACTATCACTCAATCCAATTATTGCTCTCTGAGTCAGTCCCGCCTACTTATCAGCGAAAACAAGATTTCTCTACTGTCCGCTGACTGTGCGTACTCATCTCGTGCAATTGTTTTTGTCTCTCCCCCGCACACACTACATAACTTTGGCGAACGATCTCGCTAACTCGGTTCCTTTCTAGAAAATGGCCACGGCCATCAAGCCCGAGGACGACTACGCGCCTACGGTTTTTCCCTACGCAGAAGCTCCTGACCCAGAAAACAAGTCATGGGCGGGTGTCTTGCCTAAGAAACAGGGTCTCTACGACCCTGAGTTTGAGAAGGACGCTTGCGGTGTCGGTTTCGTTTGCAACATCAAGGGTGTGACGTCTCACAAGATCGTGTCTGATGGTATGTTCCTTTTGTCATCTAGTAACTGTGCTCGTGCTCATATTGTACTAGCCAAATCCCTTCTGTGCAACATGACTCACCGTGGCGCTGTCGGTTCTGATGCTCGCGATGGTGATGGTGCCGGTGTGATGACCTCCATCCCTCACGCTTTTTTCGTCAAGGAGTTCGAAGTTCCGTCTGGATTCAAGCTTCCCAAGCTCGGCCAGTATGCAGTCGGCAACTTGTTCTACAAGTCCGACCCGGAGGTGCTCGCCGAATCTCGTGCCAGCTTCGAATCAATCGCCAACGAGCTCGGCCTCCGTGTGCTTGGATGGCGTGCGGTTCCGCGTGACTCGTCGATTCTCGGCCCGGCAGCGCTCTCTCGCGAGCCGCTCGTCCTCCAGCCGTTCGTTGTCCTGCGTTCGTTTTACGGTGCAGATACCACTGCTCCCGCCGGTACTGATGCTGACTTTGACGAGAAGCGCTTCGAGCGTCAGCTGTACGTCCTCCGCAAGCGTGCGACTCACACCATTGGTCTTCACAATTGGTTCTACATCTGCTCACTGTCGAATAAGAATATTGTCTACAAGGGCCAACTGGTCCCAGTCCAGGTCTATAACTATTATCATGACCTCCAGAACGTCGAGTACGAAGCTCACTTCTGTCTTGTCCACTCGCGATTTTCTACAAACACATTTCCTTCATGGGATCGCGCTCAACCACTGCGATGGGCTGCTCATAACGGTGAGATCAACACACTCCGCGGCAATAAGAACTGGATGCGTGCCCGCGAGGGACTCATGCGGTCCGACCTCTTTGGAGATGAGCTCGAGCATTTGTACCCCATCATCGAGGAGGGCGGTTCTGACTCGGCCGCATTCGACAATGTACTTGAATTGCTCACCATTAACGGTGTTTTGTCGCTTCCCGAGGCTGTTATGCTCATGGTTCCCGAAGCTTGGCAAACCAATCCAGACATGGATCCTAAGAAGGCTGCATTTTACGAATGGGCGGCGTGCCTTATGGAGCCCTGGGACGGTCCCGCATTGTTCACTTTTGCCGACGGCAGATACTGTGGTGCCAATCTTGATCGGAATGGATTGCGACCATGCAGATTCTACGTCACTGACGACGACCGCATGATTTGCGCATCCGAAGTCGGAACAATCATTGTGGAGTCTGAGAAGATCGTTCAGAAAGGACGACTGCAGCCAGGTCGTATGTTACTTGTCGACACGGTCGAAGGCCGTATTGTTGACGACAAGGAGCTCAAGAACCGTGTTGCGTCCCGATTTGATTTCAAGAGCTGGATTCAGGGCAACCTGTTGACGCTTCCTACGCTTGTTGAGAAGATAACGTCCAAGGCTGTTGACATCGAGCCTAGAGTATCCTTTGATGTCACTGTTCAGTCCGATCCCCGATTACTGGCCTTCGGCTACACGGTCGAGCAAATTTCTCTGCTGCTGGCGCCAATGGTTTCCGACTCCAAGGAGGCTCTTGGCTCTATGGGTAACGACGGTCCACTTGCTTGCCTTGCTCAGGCGCCGCGTCTCATGTACGACTACTTTCGTCAGTTGTTCGCTCAGGTCACTAATCCTCCGATCGATCCTATCCGTGAGGCCATTGTCATGTCGCTCGAGTGCTATGTTGGTCCTCAGGGCAACGTTCTCGAGATGAAGCCATCGCAGTGCAACCGTCTTTTGCTCCACTCTCCTATCTTGTCACTGAAGGAAATTGCTGCTGTGAAGGAGATTTCGCGCGCATACCCATCCTGGTCTGTTGGCACTATCGATATCACCTTTGCCAGGTCCGAGGGTCTACTCGGCTACGAGAGCGCCGTCGACCGCATCTGTGCCGAGGCTGTCGCTGCGATCGAGAACAACAACAAGATTATCGTCCTGTCCGACCGCAACATCGGTCCATCCCGCATCGCCATCAGCGGACTTATTGCTTGCGGGGCCGTCCATCACCACTTAGTCAAGTCCAAGCTCCGATCCAAGATTGCGTTGGTGGTTGAGACTGCCGAGGCTCGTGAGGTTCACCACCTTTGTGTATTGCTAGGATATGGTGCGGATGCCATCAACCCATACCTCGCGATCGAGACTCTCCTCAAGATGAACCACGAGGGTCTCCTCCGCAAGGAGCTCACCGACGAAGATGTCGTCGAGAACTACATTCACTCTTGTGACAACGGTATTCTTAAGGTCATGTCGAAAATGGGTATCTCAACTCTCCAGAGTTACAAGGGTGCACAGATCTTCGAGGCGCTCGGTGTTGACAACAGTGTAGTCGACAAATGCTTCGCCGGCACTGCGACTCGTATCAAGGGTATTACGTTCGAATACATCTCACAGGACGCATTCGCGTTCCACGAGCGGGGCTACCCGTCACGCGATGTTATCCGTCCGGAAGGCCTTCCGGAGTCCGGCGAGTATCACTATCGTGATGGTGGTGACGCTCATGTCAATGACCCTGTCTCGATCGCCAACATCCAGGACGCGGTCCGTACGAAGAACGACAAGTCGTACGAGGCTTACTCTAAGGCTGAATACGATCAGATCAAGAATTGCACGCTGCGTGGCTTGCTCGACTTTGACTACGAATCATCCACGCCTGTCCCGATCGACCAGGTCGAGCCATGGACCGAGATTGTCCGCCGATTCGTCACTGGCGCTATGTCGTACGGTTCTATTTCCATGGAGGCTCACTCGACTCTTGCTCTCGCCATGAATAGGCTGGGAGGAAAATCAAACACAGGTGAGGGGGGTGAGGACGCCGAGCGCAGTCAGCCACTTCCCAACGGCGACACTATGCGTTCCGCTATAAAGCAGGTCGCGTCCGGCCGGTTCGGTGTTACTTCCTACTATCTTGCTGATGCGGACGAGCTTCAGATCAAAATGGCCCAGGGTGCCAAACCAGGTGAAGGTGGTGAGCTCCCTGGCCACAAGGTGTCTGTATCGATCGCCAAGACCCGTCATTCGACTCCTGGCGTCGGTCTTATATCTCCACCTCCTCACCACGATATCTACTCCATCGAGGACTTAAAGCAGTTGATCTATGATTTGAAGTGCTCGAACCCGCGCGCTCGTGTTTCGGTCAAGTTGGTATCCGAAGTCGGTGTTGGTATTGTTGCGTCCGGTGTCGCGAAAGCTAAAGCCGATCACATATTGGTGTCGGGACACGATGGTGGTACTGGTGCTGCCCGATGGACCGGTATCAAGTATGCTGGCCTCCCGTGGGAGTTGGGTGTTGCTGAGACTCACCAGACTTTGGTTTTGAACGATCTCCGTGGTCGAGTTGTTGTCCAGACGGACGGTCAGATAAGAACTGGTCGTGATATTGCTGTCGCTTGTCTTTTGGGTGCTGAAGAGTGGGGTTTCGCCACTACCCCACTTATCGCGATGGGCTGTATCATGATGCGAAAGTGCCATCTCGTAAGTACAGGATGCTAACAATATAAGCATATCCCTAATAACTTTACTTCTAGAACACCTGCCCTGTCGGAATCGCCACTCAGGATCCTAACCTTCGCCAAAAGTTCCAGGGTACTCCTGAGCATGTCATCAACTTCTTTTACTACATTGCGAACGAGCTTCGTGGCATCATGGCTAAGCTTGGTTTCCGCACTATCGACGAGATGATTGGTCGCGCAGAGAAGTTAAAAGTTCGCGAGGATTTGCGTACCACTAAGACTGCTAACATCGACCTCTCTCCTCTGCTCACTCCCGCCCACGCGCTCCGTCCTGGTGTCGCTACTCGAAACGTCCGTAAGCAGGACCACCACTTGTATGACAGACTTGACAACAAGCTCATTGACGAGGCCGAGATTACTCTGGAGAAAGGTCTTCCGTCCCAAGTCGACTGTGAGATTGTCAACACCGACCGTGCGCTTGGCGCCACGCTATCGTACAGAGTCTCACGAAAGTTTGGCGAGCAGGGTCTTCCGACTGACACAATCCATGTTAACGTTACCGGTTCGGCTGGTCAGTCGTTTGGTGCGTTCCTCGCTCCTGGTATCACTCTTGAGCTTGAGGGTGACGCGAATGATTACGTGGGCAAGTCCTTGTCCGGCGGCCGCCTCATCATCTACCCACCAAAGAACTCTGTGTTCAAGCCGGAGGAAAACATTTTGATAGGCAATGTCTGCTTATACGGTGCTACACTAGGTACCTGCTTCTTCCGAGGCGTCGCTGCCGAACGTTTCGCCGTCCGAAATTCTGGTGCCGTTGCTGTCGTCGAAGGTGTTGGCGATCATGGTTGTGAGTACATGACTGGTGGTCGTGTCGTTATTCTCGGCCCGACTGGCCGTAATTTTGCAGCCGGTATGTCTGGTGGTATCGCGTACGTTCTCGACATGGCGCAGGAGTTCAAGGCCAAGGTCAACCAGGAGCTCGTTGAGCTTTCTGAAGTCACCGATCCTGCTGAAGTTGCGTTCTTGCGGGGCTTGATTGAGGACCACAGACACTACACTGGCTCCACTATCGCGGACCGAGTCCTTTCCGACTTCAACCGTGTTCTTCCACGATTCGTTAAGGTACGTTGTTTCGTGTCATGTTTGAGATATATATTGGATGTAACCAGTTTTTAGGTCCTTCCTCTTGATTATAAGGCTGTGATCGAAGCGGAAGCTAAGAAGAAAGCTGAGGCTAAGAAACTCGAGAACCCGCTGCAGGCTCTTGGCCTTTCTCAGGCGCCGTCCCCTGTTCCTGAATTGGAAAAGGAGACTGTCGCGTCTGCTGCAACGGAGCCCAAGCTCCAGGATCTTGAAGACGCGATTCTCGACAAGACTGCGGAGAAGCGCAAGGTGAACACTGTTCTTGCACTCGACAAGACCAAAGGTTTCATGAAGTACAAGCGGAGGTCTGAGAAGTACCGTAATCCCAAGAGCCGCACGAAGGATTGGCAGGAGTTGAACACGAGATTGACTGAGGAGGAGCTCAAGTACCAGACCGCGCGATGCATGGACTGCGGTGTTCCATTCTGCCAATCTGACACTGGTTGCCCGATTTCCAACATTATTCCGAAGTGGAACGAGCTTGTTTTCAAGAATCAGTGGAAGGATGCACTCAACCGATTGCTCATGACCAACAACTTCCCAGAGTTCACCGGTCGTGTATGTCCTGCTCCTTGCGAAGGTGCTTGCGTCCTTGGTATCAATGAGGACCCTGTTGGTATCAAGAGTGTTGAGGCTGCTATCATTGACCGAGGTTTCGAGATGGGTTGGATTGTGCCTCACATTCCTCATCACCGCACCGGCAAGTCTGTCGCTATTGTTGGGTCTGGCCCATCCGGTCTCGCATGCGCTGACCAGCTTAACCGCGCTGGCCACATCGTCACTGTCTACGAGAGGGCCGACCGTCCCGGTGGTTTGTTGATGTACGGTATCCCCAATATGAAACTCGATAAGAAGATTGTCAAGCGCAG
The DNA here is from genome assembly GCA_038497805.1 of Lipomyces mesembrius. Lineage (NCBI taxonomy): Eukaryota > Fungi > Ascomycota > Lipomycetes > Lipomycetales > Lipomycetaceae > Lipomyces > Lipomyces mesembrius. The sequence continues at coordinate 16,773 of MU972926.1, forward strand.
AACAGACCTTCTCGCCGCCGAAGGCATTAAGTTTGTCACCGGCTGCACCATTGGCAAGGACGTTACCGTTGAGCAGCTCCGCGAGGAGAACTCTGCTGTTGTTTTGTCTGTCGGCTCGACCATCCCTCGCGACCTAAATATTCCGAACCGAAATCTGAACAACATCATGTTTGCCATGCAGCTACTCACCATGAACACGGCTGGACTCTTGGACGGCAACATGGAGCACGTTGAGAAGCTCATTCGCGGCAAGCATGTTGTCGTTATTGGTGGTGGTGATACGGGTAATGATTGTATTGGCACCTCGGTTCGTCATGGCGCGAAGTCCGTCGTCAACTTTGAGCTGCTACCACAGCCTCCGGCTACTCGTGCCAAGGACAACCCATGGCCTCAGTGGCCGCGCATCTTCCGTGTCGATTATGGCCACTCTGAGGTTGCCGCACACTACGGCAAGGATCCTCGCGAATATTGCATCATGTCTAAGGAATTTGTTTCTGATGGTGAAGGCAATGTCAAGGTATGTGTTTGTTATTTTTTGCTCTGGTAATAGTGACTAACGAGTCGGTAGGGTATTAACACCGCTCGTGTTGAATGGAAGCGCACCGAATCTGGTGGATGGCAGATGTCGCAGATCCCCGGTTCCGAGCAGTTCTTCCCTGCGGACCTTGTCCTGCTGTCTATGGGTTTCGTTGGTCCCGAAGCGCAGAACCTCGAAGTCCAACGCGATGGCCGTGGCAACGTCGAGACCCAGAAGGGCGCGTCTTCCATCTATCAGGTTGATGATGGTCTTTTTGCCGCCGGTGACTGCAGACGTGGTCAGTCTCTGATCGTCTGGGGTATCCAGGAAGGTCGCCAGTGCGCTCGCGCGGTCGACCAGTACCTGATGCACTCTACCCGATTGCCTGCGAACGGCAGTATCGAGAAGCGTGACTATTTATTGCTTGATAGTTTGGAGAAGAAGCCGAACGGCAGCGTCGTCGAGGTTACCGTTTAGAATGAGTCAGCATGTGTTTTCGGTTCATGACATTGGATTTTGGCCTTTTTCTTACCTCTCATTTGATGCTTTTGCTATTTTGCTTGGAAAATAATGACGTGAATAACTAGTATTATTTTCTTGGTAGAGCGTTTGGTGGAGAAAAGTTTTGAAGGATATTTTTAGTTAGTGATAGATATCTGTGTACATTCTCTGTTGATTCTCATTGTGTCCAGCTTGTCAGTTTGTATTGATATTCTTATATACATAGTTCTCTTCGTAATTGAAAGATTTTTTGATGTTATGTCATTGCCCACATCTTCCTTATCTATAATAATATTATATATTACATTCATTGATATTCATGACCCAATTTTATGAGCCTTGACGCTGAATCCAAACCTATGTACTACCATTACCAGTCCCCCAAATTGATAATTCATCTGCCGCTAATGAAATCATGACTCCTCTTTACCACTTTCACGTTCGAGAACTTCCATTAGTTCATCTTTATTAGTGATGGGCAATCCGCATTCCTTGCGCTGACAAATATATATAGTAATGTCCGGATCGTATTCTTTCGCCTCATGTGCCGCAATGATTGTCTTGTAGATATCGTTTTGCTGAACGAGCCAGCCTTGTAACCTGCCCTCATTCTCGTCTCGAGGCCTCACGCGTAGTTGCACGACTGTGGTATTGGGCAATAATACGGATCGCACGCCCGCAATCATATCCCTGATGGCGTCCTCATTTGCGTCTTTGCCAACAACTAGTACGATCGTGCGCATGCCCTCTGTCGCAGCTACCACGGCCGGCAACATCCCACAATACCCGAACGGCTGCGTGATGATATCCTTCCCGAACGAATCGAGCGTGCGAATAGCCATGCCTTCTAAATCTTCATCTTCCAGCATCGAGCTGAATCTCAGTAAATTCGACACTGAGACAGCGTTCGCTGATGGCTCGACTGTGTCTGCCCCGCTCTTGATCCGGAGGATTAAGTGGTCGGTGGCATCACTGCCGGCGGAGAAGTACCCGCCCTCGGTCTCGTCCCAGAAGAGCGAGTTCTGTGTCTCTTGGAGGTTGCGTGCCCAGATGAGGTAGCCTGGATCAAAAGTTGCCTCGTAGAGATCGAGAAGGCCCGCGACCAAGTAGGCGTAGTCGTCGCACATGCCAGGTATTGCGCCCGCACCGTCGAGATACACTCTCGTGAGCCGGTGCCTGGTCTCGTCATACATGTTTGTTTTAATGAATTCGGCCGTGGATTCGGCTGCCTCGAGCCACTTTGTCCCAGAGTCCGGATCGACGTCGGAAACAGCTGCCCCTGATCTCGCGAGCGCGCCGATCGCCAGCCCGTTCCAGCATGCCACGATCTTTGTGTCCACGCTCGGTCTCGTGCGCGTGGAGACTCTGTATTCGCGCAGCTTATCGCGACTTTCAGCGAGGAGCTCTTCAAGGGACTCGATGGACTTTCCAAATACTCCAGATAATTCCGGGAGTTCCATTTTGACCGCAAGCACGTTTTGGCCTTTTAATTCGTGGTGTACGTCGATCTGCGGATCGACGTTGCCGTACTCGGACACATTCCAATGCGCGGCCGCAATGTCGCCGGGAACGCGACCAAGGACTTTGAAAAACTCATCGTACGTCCAGACGTAGTATGCGCCCTCACGTTTCGTGAGAGGATTGTCGGGCGCGATTGAGTCTGCATCTTCGGCGGAGTAGAAACCGCCTAGCGGGTGTGTGAGTGGGCCATTGGTGAGGTATGTCGCAATGTCGCGGACGTCGTCGAGTGCAAAGTTGTTGGCTTCTCTATTGTAGAGCCAGGCGTCTAGGTATGCGTTTAACAGCATTGCTTGATCGTAGAGCCTGGTTCGTTAGTCCCGGTCTATCAGAGCATAGACTAATCGTACATCTTTTCAAAGTGTGGTAAACTCCAGTCCGCCGTAACGGAATATCGCGCGAATCCGTTGCCGATTTGGTCGTGGATACCACTTCTCGCGATCTTCTTGAGCGTAGTAATAGCCATGTCGGCTGCATTTCTGTCATCGCCACGGTCGATCTTCTCCTTTATTCTCATATAACGGTGCATGCGGATCAGTAAACTTAGCATAGTTGGCTGCGGAAACTTCGGTGCCTCACCAAATCCGCCGTGCACGCTGTCATACCGGTCGACAAAGTACTCGTAAGCATCACACAAGATGCCCTGGTGCAGTGGCGACGAATCAGCCTTGTTTTTGGCCGTCGTCCAGTCTCGTAATTGCCGCACCGCATCTGCACCCGCGCGACGGCATTTATCTTCGTGTTGTGTCCACAGCTCTTGGATCCGCAACAGCACGTCTTTGAATCCTGGGCCCTGAGGTTTCGTAGTCCGGCCAGTCTTACTCGCGACCTCGTCCCACGGACCAGGCCAGTACGTGCCACCAAATATGGGATCGAGCGTGCCAGGTGCCAAAAACACGTTCAGAGGCCACCCGCCACGGCCTCCGCTCATAGCCTGCAAATACAGCATGTACACGGAGTCCAGGTCGGGCCGCTCTTCGCGGTCGAGCTTGATGGGGATGAAATGCTCATTGAGCACAGCAGCGATTTGTTCTGATGAGAATGACTCGTCGTTCATGACGTGACACCAGTGGCAAGTGTGGTACCCTATCGAGAGAAATATCGGCTTATTTTCGTGCCTTGCGCGCGCAAGTGTCGACTCTGTCCACTGCTGCCACGCGACCGGATTGTCCTTGTGGGCACGCAAGTATGGACTCTGAGCCGTGGCGAGCGTGTTTACCAGAGGCATGCCGATGAATGGAGGTTTTTCTGGCGCGGGTGGCTCCTGGTCGGTGTTGTTGGACGATGAGGACGATGTGGGCGACCTTGTGACTAGAAGAGGTCTAGCGGAAGACATGAGACGCAAGTGCACAAGTCGGCCACTATGAGGAGCGCAGACAACTGCAGCACGCGCGAAGAGCGAGACATTAACTGACCAGCGGAGGACGGGTCGAAGAAGCATTATAAGATGGTGGGATGGTGGGGATGGGGACCGACGCCGACAATGGAGGCCGCGAAAGTCGTGGGTTGGTAGCTGATCACTTGCATTCAGGGTCTCGGCTGGTACGATCGGTGAACGGCGTGGGCTACGTCATCCTTCATGCAAGTCTGAGGATCCCACCCCCATTATTCACTATTACTACCGACCACATGAACATGCACCTTGATCTGGCAGTTGTTGCTACTTCTGCTGGTAATACGATCTGTGTTGTCCAACAACACAATTCGCAGTGCGAATTGCTGCCTAGCGATATATTGGGTGTATATACCCTCTTTTCTCGTCCTGGCAGCCAGCAGAGTATGCGATTAAAGGATATTTATTTAGCATATCACAACCGTGCTAATTCACGCACGCCTAAGCTCGATTGTGGAAGGACGAGTAACATGAAGTTCTATTTGCCGCAGCAACTGTGTCGATTCTCCCGCTATCTGTCACCTGCGACTATATACTTCGTTGTAAATGTTTATTATTTTTGTGGCTAGAGGTTGAGACTCCATGGCCGCAACCCGGTGCGGCTGTGAGTTATTATAGACACAACAAGCGTGTATGGGCATGAAAAGAATATATTAGGGATTCTGTGCATGATACTCTCGTTAATCGCTCTGTTTATTCTCAACAGAGTAGCCTCCCATCTTGTGACCTACCTGGAATTCTCAAATAATCGACTCCGCGAATTGTCCGCCCCGAGAAAACAATCTCTCTTTTGCTGTGAATCGCTTTCATATGGTAACGTCAAAGTCACTTTCGGAACAATATTAATTGCCGGAAATATTCGCTCTATGTCTGAGTCCCCAGTGTTTCCACGAACAAGCACAATGGGACTGCATCTATCAAACTTTTTCTTCGCAATGCGCGTTCGAGGTGATACATACACCATGCTCTCCTCGTCGTAATCTGCCATGCTCAGCGTACTCGAGTGTGGAGAGTCAAGCCACGTAGCAGGAATGTCCACATCCGCTAAGTTCTCGGTTACCGAATCGATGTGTATTGTAAATGTCTCACTCTTGCATCTCTGTCGTCGCTTAGATGTTCGTGCATGAGGTATGGCAGCGTATGACTTGCACTTCTTCAAGAATGCTGCACTCTTGGAGGTCCTGCGGTTAGCAGTAGGTTTACACTGTTGCGCGCCGAATTGCGATAGAGTTTCTGCTGCCAAAGGAGAAAGATATTCTTTGTCACATAAAGCTGAGTGGTGAATGCCTGATCTCTCGATAGTGGAGAACTCCGCCTTCAACTCGAAGTCATGCAACGTCGGTAAGATGGATTGGAAAGTTATATTAATACTGGCATTCGAGGTGTTGCTTTCTGTCATGTATTCTGTTGACGTTCTACCGCGGAAAGTGCTTCTCAATTCAGTCGGCTGTCTAGGTCTCTCTTTCTCTTGACAGTAATCTAAATCTAAAATATGCTCACGTTCTCCTCCGCTGAGTATCTGTAGCAAATCTGGTGATTCTGGCTGTACTGTACTAGTACAGTCATCTGTTTTTGGCCCTATGTTGAACTGCGGCTCCCTAACTCCCCTCGCAGAATACTTTGTCGGTGACAGCATATCACTAGAATAAAACACCTCACTAAATCTATCCTGGCTCCCAGGAGTCCGTTGTTTCCCTTGAGTCCTTTGACTCTGCTCTATCATTTCCCGCGATCGATTGCCATCCTCAAGCCGCCGTTGCCATGCTGGTGAGTACAGAAACGGCGTGACTAGTTCGCGCTGCGGATACAAAAACGTCGTTGTGTTAGAGTACCCACAGATCCGATAAGGCGGTACTCGTGAAATCATTGAGATTGATCTATCCATCTCACAGCGCTCCGGAGAACTAGCAGGGATGAGAATACAAGGCAGCGACATTCGTCAAAAATTGCGTGCATATATTGTCTAGAAAGCTGAACCCACGGCTGTCAACTAAGCGCAGAATTCTGCCACACTTAGTAAGCTACAAGGGGTCTGGCATTGATAAACTGACTGATTTGCAACTATATTGTTGACGCGGTGTTTCTAGCTCAAGTCGCGGGCGCGACATAAACAATCAATCAAACCCTAACCCAAGGCGATGAAGCCTTGTGTTGTTACCCTCTTCTAATTAGAAGAACCCTTGCCCTACGGAAACATACCGGCAGCCAAAGGATCTAGGAAAGTTTGCTCCGTAGATACCTTCGTTGCTACGCATTCTCGTTATTCACTTGTGCCAATAACTAATACCGACATCAATCGCAATGACTTTCTGGAAAGAAGCCGGTTTGACGTGAGTATAGTTTATTACTATTGGGACATCGGTGCCATACGCTGTTTTGGAGCCGGTGTAAAATGCATCGGGAGCTTCATAGGCGTCATGATATGCTGGCCAATTGCATTACGCGGCATGCTGCACCACGCAATCCACTCCACCTCGCGAATTTGGACGATTGATGTTGAATAGTTGTGCTGTCTTTGCGCGAAATGTAGGGAATGCTGATGAGATTGATGGGATTTAGTTACAATCGATACGCTGCTATTGCGGCGCGTGCTACTCGTCGGGCTTTGAAGGAGGATAAGCGAATTTTGGCCGAGCGACGCGAAAACAATGAAATTCGTGGCGCTAAATGGGAAAATGGCAAGCGTAAGTACTTGGCTTATCTGTACAGATTTGGAATCTATGCTGACGGGGTGGCTAGAGGGCGAATATGGCACGAACGACAAGAAGTAAATATCTTGTGGTTGAGTTGTGCCAAGAATTACGGTGCGGAAGATTTACGGTTATGTAGAGAATTTCTATAGAAATCAATTAGTCCGATAATACATGTAGGACCAGCGTTACCCAATTTCTTACGTGGACTTTGGAAGAAAACTGATGACTAAATCGAGATGTCCCTCTTAAAAAACGTTCAATGGCATCAGAGTTATGGCAGATATACCACGTTCCACGCATCCTACAGTGTGTAAGCTAAAGGGAGATCTCTGGTTGCTAGGTGGCTAGCTACCTGACGATCGCGTAGTAACGTTGGGAGGTTACAGACGACTAAAAACTCGAGTAGAATCTAATGTTTTCGCCGTCCGCGCAGTTTTCTACGATACATCTGGCATGACAGAACCATATACGAGAAGATATCAATTAGTGAGTTGCGTTCGATCCTGTTAGGCGAGGTGTTTTTCCTGGTGAAATCACGGCACCGATTTCTCGTGAATCCCGTCGTGTATAGCTTGCTAAGAGGTCTAGGTTCTCAACTATCTGACATCTCTCCTACATTACAATGAGTACATTGGAAGCCAACGGCCCATCTCCGATGTCCAATGACGCAACTGCCAGTGATCCGACAAATGTGCAGAGACCGGAAACCGGGCCTTCTAATATACCAATTCCCCCAGTGGCACCAAATTATGTCAACATCACCGACGTATTTGCAAAGGAAGCTCAAAGTAAGATGGCCATTTGGCAGGTAGTATGGCAGGCAATTGGCAAGCTTACGAATGCCCTAGAGATCAGACCTGGAGAATTGGCTATGCTCGAGACGTTTGAGCTTGTGAACGCCATAAATGCTCTCGAGGTACCACCATGTTCTTGATAAATCATAAATTTTGTTAACTGGCGATTAGATCATGGATCTGAAGATGGACACCGGTCTGCTGGATATGCTCTCTCGTGACAAGGAATTTGACACAAAGGCGAACCGAGCGGCTAGGCAAGTTCTCTGGGTTATGGACGAGCTATTTGCAATGGAGGTATGTATTAATATTTGTTGGATTGTTGGACTATAACGTTTACGATAGACACCAGATGTCCTGGCATACCGGAGGAGCGTTAAGTCAAACGGTCTTCACCTGTCTCTACATTGAGCAAGCGCTGAAAAACTTCAATGGCTGCGTCTCAAGTGCTCATTTCGGGGACGAGAGCAATGAGGTGCCGATTTCATCAGATGAGGACCTGGAAAGTGTTTTTGTCCATGTCGTTCTACGGGAGTTCGTCCTTGGAATTATCAAGACCTGCGATTTATCGCGGAGACGACTACAGTGCAATGAAATCATGGAAGTATGTAATAATATGCGTTTGCTTTGCGCTGAGCAAGTCTGAAATGTTATATTTAGGACGAGGATATTGTCACGCAAACGTACTCATTAGACCTAATGCAGTTTGTGCCGGTATCGAAAATATGTAGCGGGCTCACTGACGCAATTAACAAAATGAAGCGACTCAAAATTGAAAGTGAGAGGCAACATGTCCACGACCAGGAAACAGCAGATCTGCTTAGTTGTATCGATGGATTCATTGTCCGTCTCGAACTGCGTATTCTCGCGATCAAAGCACTGGATTCGGCCGATGATGCGCCAGAGAAGCAAACTGAATTGTTGGCTGGTACCGGTGACTTGATACGGACGGTTGTTAGTACGAATTCTTTGGCTGAACCGCTTCCTGTTGCATTTAGCATAGCAATCCAAGGTCGACTGGAGTGCGGAATGCCTCCGAGACCGAAGGTGGAAATGAGTTTCGGTGATGCAATAGTGACGCTGGAGAGGCTAATAAACGGTACAAGAGACGTATTACGAATACATGACTATGGATCGTTAGGCGATATCACTACCTTTTTTGAAGAATTCGCGATGCGACGGCCAACAGAGTTACCATATGTCCGGTGTCAGCTATTTAAACGATTCTTTGTGCACAGGAAGATATTCGGGAAATTCCCAATGCGAGACGCTGTCATTGCTGACATCACTGATCTCTGTTGTCCGTCGCCCGCGTTGTTTGCCATAGATGAGTCGCACCCTTGCCGGCAAGCTCTAGACTTGTTCTTAACCAGAGCGGAAGTGTGTTTCGAAAATCTTTTCTCAATAATGTGTCATAATCGAGCGCGCCTGAGACAGCGTCTGTGCGGCGCAATTCTGGACTGGGACTCGCTTCAGGTTGATAGCGAGCATTTAGAATCAAGTGTCGAGATGCTAGAGTTCTCACCCCTACTACCTACAGTTCAAAAGAGCAGTGAGGAAGGAATTCGAGCGTTGCCGTTGTCGTCGTGGGTATATTTCCGAAAACTTCAGATCATGATCTGGATTGTGTTTATAGGATTTGAGTTGGATATTTACAGATTGGAAGAATGGCCCCTGATGCTTTGGTATGGTGATTATATTCTCGGCGTAACGGATTCGCATGTTGCGCGAATCGAGACTATACTCGAGATCACGTCGGTCATGCAGCAGGATTCCACCACACACTCTACAAAGTCGAGGAAGTCAAAGAAGAATAAGGGTGCAAAGTCAATAAGTGTGACGCCAACTTCAGGCGCGCTACCTCCATCGGAAGAATCGATTATGAGAACGCGCATGTGGTTGGCCGGATTACGATCTCAGATCGGAGTGTACAAGGAGTTATGCCATGGGTATATGTGTTTCATGGCTGCTCTGGTATTGGCTGGGTGTGTGCGATCGTTTACCGCCAGTCCGGTGGATCCGTCGAAGAAGGACTATACAACACCGGAATTGCTGTATAAGCTTCGTTTGAAGCCGTTTAGTACGTTAGGTGTGCCTGAGATCCCGTCATTTGAGACATACCAGAGATTGAGCGATCTTCGTGATTGGCAGGTGCGTGAAATTCTGATGTGTTTATGGTCTTATTGCTAACATGTCTGCTAGATTGATTCGCTTCTTGATAATGCACAAATTACCGTGAACAGTGCGCGCAATATGGCCAATGTCTGGAGCAAGCTGAAACCCGAGCAACAAATCAACGCTAAACTAGTGCAAGAAAGCTCTGCGAAGGTAGGTCATTGCTCGTGCAATGTTGCATTGCATGCTCTAACGTTCTGTCCAGATTCGGCGAAGTCTCACACGTTCTTGCGTCGGAACGAACGTCGCCATATCAGTATTGCGGCAAATGAAGTTACAACCTCGTTCATTTTCGGAAGAGAATAAGCTGAAGGTAACCGTTTTGCACGACAATTTCCATCCATTTTTCCCTGTACTTTCTGTTTCCACCAAGTAATAGATATTGCGATGGATGCGCAATCAAACGATGAACGTTTAGTTGATGATACAGTAAAAGTAGCGATTGCATTTGTACGGGGTTATTCTTGATCATTCATCCTGAATTTGTTTTGGACTGTATATTGTGACTCTGCAAGATTGTTATATAATGAGTGAGTAAGGCTACTTTTTGCCAGGTTGGTTGGCAGGTGCAAGCGAATTGTAAGCGCCGTGACTCGTGTGGCTTGCTTGGCTACCAGCCGAATGACCCCTGAAAGTCATGGAATGACAAAACTCCATTCAAATATCTCAAATCATTCGTATGAAATATTTAACCCCTCATTGACCGGCAGATCTTTACGTTAATAGCGTATCCATGGATCTATTAACAGCCAGTACGACTGAGCAGTCAGCATCGATATCCACTACCACAGTGCCAGAATATAGCCCAATCACGCCTATTACGGATCGAATATCAATACCGCCACACACACTATTCTGCCACCTCACAATCTTTCCAAGTCTTCCATCACAAACAAACAGCACACCGTCGTCTCCAGTGTCACAAAGTATTACTTCGCAGCCTATAATAGTACATGTAACGACAGCGGAAACACCGACCACGCCGCTAAGCGTTTTCGTTTACGCGCTTCCTCGAATGGCTAAAGGTACATCGACAACACAGCCGTTGGCTACGACGTTATTAGGAGGTCAAGACAGTTCATCACAGGAGTCTATGGAGTTGGCATTGCGGTTAGCGCGAGTGCTTGCCAAGCGGACGAATCGGCCGGTGTATGTTGGTGCAGCGGTTGGTGGATTTTTGGGTCAAGTTGGTGCGATTGAGAAAGTCGCTGCGTTTGTCAAGGAATCTTTAGACCGATGAATTCTTAGATTTTTCATCAAACGCCACAAACTGGACATAAGCCTGTATACGGAAATTAGGACAAATATGGATTAATTAACACATTATCGGTCATACAAATCAGTCGTTGTCCAAGACATTGCCATTACATATCCCTAAATATCAATACATGTTTATCTAACTTCGTCATATGTGCAATGAATCGTTCCTCAACACCTCTTACGCGCCGAAGTTCCTCTCTCTCGGCCGGGGTAAGCATGTTCACTTCATCCAGTCGAACATCTTCACGTAAAAGTTTGGTCATAACGCTTGGTCGTCGTCCGCGCTCTTCTATGACTCGTGCATAACACCGTACCATTGTTTTGAGCACGGCTTGGGTCATTAGGGCATACGCGCACTTTGGCTTGTGGTACCAAAGGTAGTAAGTTCGGCTTGGTGCGCGGTCGGTGCCCCTTGGAACTTCCTGCAAATCAAGACATCCAATCTCGTGAAGTGCGGTTAATTGCGAGCGAATATCCTTCGGTGGTAGAAGCGCAATTCGGGCAAGCTGTTTTTCGTCTATTCGTCCCTTATCACGAATAATCCGCAGTAAGCGACAGGCAATGGCACCCTGTTTCTGTGTAATCAATTTGTCGTACTCTAACTCTCGTACGCGAGCAGTCAACATGTCAAAGTCGATCGTCCATTCGCCACCGCCTTTGTTGCCAACTTTTGTCATAAACGGCAGGTTTTGATTACACGATAACAACGCGAGATGAAAATTCAAATGCTCCATGCGGGAACTGTTGGCAAAGTTGTCATCTTCGTCATCGCCGTCCTCGTTATCATCATGCTGGTGACTGCTTTCGAGGTCAGAAATGTTATTGCTGCCCATACTGTCGTCTGACTCGCCTGCCGAGTCTTCAGTGCCGTGGCGGCGCTTTTGGCGTTTTGAAGCGCGACTGCTCGCGGATCTTGATCGTTTCTTAGAGGACCGCATTGCAAGAGCACTTGCAAGCTCAATGCTTGCGTCCAGACTGTGAAGAACCTCGAGAGACGTTACTGTAATGGCTTTGTATGTATTGTCGACACAGCGGAATAACTTGGGCTCCATACAGTCTAGGACCTTTCCATAGACTGCAGCTGTGACCTTCCCAATCCGTTGGGCTACCAAATGCCGTAATATCTGCGCTCGCATGAGCACAGCAAATTTCTCATGATTCAACGCCAGGACTGCCGATTCGTCAACCGTTTTCGACGGCAAACTTCCGGTTAATGAATGCCCTCTTGTGCTAGAACTGCCAATGCCATCGGCAGCGGCTACTAACCCGTCGTTGATGTCGTCGTGCACTCTTTTAAGCGCATTGAATTCTTCTGTGGCCTCCGAGTGTGCTTGACCCTCTCGCTTGGCTTCGGACACGGCTTTGCTACGCGGAATGGCTGCTAGTCGTCGTTTGAATATTCGCATATAGAGGTCTGACTGAGGATTGAATTCATGCCGCCTTAGTGTTGTGAGAAGTTTACGCTGCAATAGCAACGTGATTGCGCTTTTCGACACTGCAGCTTGTGAAGCCGACTGTGCCGCTAGGTAATCCGACGCTCTGATATGTCCATACAGTAACAAATTCTTTACGATGTCAGGCGCACCGGAAGTGTCAGGGAACCGATCCAATACAAAACTAACAAACATGCCCGATCGCACAATGTTGTACATATTCCGAGTCGAGGTAACGTACGTAGCATTGTCGCTGCCTGCATTCTCGTCGACCCAGTAGAGCACAAATCGATTTTGCACTAACGGCACGAGCGCGCGCTGGATTGCCGCGAGAGGCAGCTTGGAATATCGTGATATCAGCTGGAGCGTTAGGCGGCCGTATTTTAGTAGTGTGTCGACAACAGTCTATGCAGCTTAGTTTGCTATACACCAACCGCACAGTTATAGATACATACCGCCGCGATATCCCCATATATGTCGCGAAGTAAGAGGACTACAAGTTCCTCCTCATACTAGAGTCGTTAGTTATTGCGTGGAACGCATTAAAGAGGCCTGCAATACCTGCGACATTTTGAAGAGGACCTGCGTCTCTAGATCTCGTTTAGGTGTGCAATGCCAGTTGGGTTCTATGTAACTTCACGCAGGTAAAAACATCGTAATTCCCACCGATGCGTATAGGTCAAGCTTGAATTTTGCAAAAATGGAAATTTTGCGATTATTATTTCCAGATTTTCCAAAACGGCATTGTGGGCAAATCAGGTTTTGCCCAACTTGCACTTTTCAGAACTAACCCTAACATCAACTGCTTGGGCCAATGGGACGCTTTTTGATTCTGTGGTTGCTGATTCGCTCAGTTTTCGTTCGAAGCAACAACCACCAAATTTGTGTGAGCATCTTCAACGTCGAGCTTGCCTGATCTCGGGACGACTGACTGCCTTCACAAGTCCACACTCACGCTCCACTCCATTCCACTCCATTCCTACAACACACAATGCTCGTGTCTTCCACGTCCGCCTGTCTCCGTAGGGCCGCCAGCTTCTCTGTACGCGCAAACGCGTCCCGCTCACTCGCAACTGCTGCCGCCGACCTCGGCTTCGAGTCTTCCACAGTCGATGGCATTAAGATCGCGACCAAGGATATCGCCGGCCCAATTACGACTCTGTCATTCGTCATCAAGGCTGGCAGCAGATATGCTACTGTTCCAGGTGTAGCGCATGCGCTGCAGCGATTCGCCTACCAGGTACGTCTGCTTAAGACTTGTGCGTTTCATTGCATGGGGAAAGATTTGGTCGCACCGTCCTTGTCGCAATTGAATATATATGCGATCACCGTCGATTTGCGGGGATTCGTTGAGTCGTGACAATTGAAGAAGTACTAATTGGAATTGCAGAACACACCCAAGCGTTCAGGTCTCCGATTGACCCGTGAGACGGAGCTGTTGGGAGGTTCTCTCACCAGCGAACTCACCCGCGACTCAATCATCCTCACCGCTCGATTTCTCAAGGACGATCTGCCTTATTTCTTCGAGGCACTCAGCGATGTTTTCGCCCAGCCGACCCTTGCCCGTCACGAGCTTGCTGAGATTGTTGGTCCGTTGTTGAAGTTGGATGCTAAGCTTGCCGGCGCGGATGCCATTGTAGTAGCTTCCGAGGGCATCAACTCTGCCGCTTACCGGAAGGGGCTGGGTCTTCCGCTATACGCCCAGGCTACTGATGCGATTTCGATCGACACCGTCAGGGCCTACAAGGATGCCGTCTACACGAAGTCCAACCTTGCAATTGTCGCCTCGGGCGCAGATATTTCCACACTCTCCGACCTCGTCAGTACTTACCTTGAGAAGGCCCCTGCTGGAACCGCGTCGAGCACTCCTGCTTCCGCATTCTATGGCGGTGAGCTCCGATTTCCTACCACTGCCGGAAATGTGCTCAGTTTCGGCTACGCGTCAGACGTTTCGCCTACCTTCAACGTACTCGCTTCCGTCCTCGGCGGGGCTTCCAGCATAAAGTGGTCGTATGGGACTTCCCTCCTCAGCACTACCGCTGGCAAGGCCTACGCCAAGGTCACCCCTTACAATGGCTCGAGCCTACTCACTATCACTGCCACCGGCTCGCCAGCTGAGATCAAAAGCGCCGGTGCTACCGCCGTCGATGCTCTCAAGACCGTCGCCGCTGGCGTCAGTCCCGAAATCTTGAAGAAGGGTATCGCCGGTGCCAAGTTCGACGCTCTCTACGCTCTCGAGGGCCCCGCTGGCCTTGCTAGCGTCGGCAAGACTCTCTTGGCCTCCGGCAGTGTGCCTGCTGCTTCCAGCATTGTTTCCGAGATTGAAAGTGTCACTGCAGAATCTGTAAAGAGCCTAGCAGAGAAGATTTTGTCAGAGAAGATCGCTGCTGTCGCCGTCGGAAAGGTGTCGGAATTGCCATATGCGGACGAGTTGGGATTGAAGGCGTAAAGCGGACGGAGCGACAAGATTTGAATCCAAAACGAAAACAGGTTTTTATGTCAGCAGTTTATTAAAAACTGGTGAGGCGCATTGTTTGCAATGAACGGGTTACATTGATATAAATATCATAATAGATGTAATATAAGGCAGTCGTAGATGATCGATGAATCGATGTTTTGTTTAAAAATTGACAATAACTACGCATTTTAGTTACATACGTTCCATATGAGTCAATATCTTATAGAGCTATGTATTCATGTTTCTCTATTTATGACTTACATGATAGTCTGGCCAGCATCTTGACAAATTGCAGACAAATACTACAAACTGTCTTCGGCATCCTCGGCATCCCAATCCCTCTCGCGCCAATCGTCTTGGATCATGGCCATATGTTCAACCGCGAATCCACAGCTCCGTAGCCAGTAACACTCTTGCTCCGAAATAGCTTCGCAATTGTTCAAAACCAGGGTCTTAATGGACGTCATAGGTAATAGTGCCCTGCCTGTAACCGGGCCATCCGCATTCGCCTTGATCAGCTGGCATAGTTCCTGCACAGTCAAACACGACCCGTTATCCGTCCGCGCTTTGCCACCAATCAGCCACGCGATGCCTTTAATCGTGACCCGCGTCATCGACAGATCGATAACTTCCAAATGCTTGAGCCCGTGGAAGTGCTCGATTACTGAATCCGTAACTTCCTCGTTCTCAGCCAAATCCAAGAATCGCAGTTCGGGACATAAATCAACCAACTGCGCCGCCAACGGCCGGGATTTTTGCGAATTACATGCGCTCGTGAGCGTCGCTGGCTCCTTTTGCTCCCAGAATGGGTAGCCCAGCGAGGCGCCCATATCAAAGCGTAGAAACATAGACCCACGTAAGCTTAGACTCGTGAGCTTGTGAGGATCGCATCTTGATAATGCGCCCAGTAATTCGTCGTTCGACAGGCTCTCGCTAAATGAAACTTCCAACGTCTCCAGACTTTCATATTCGTTTAGAACCACGGCGTCGGCGTCGCCGGCTGTTACATCGGAGTAGTGCGTGTTTCCTTTTACGTGCTTCACTGTCCTCGGGATCATCGGTGTTTGCCGCAGTTCGAATGTCTTGCACGATGGCGGTAATATTGGAGTTTTGTTCATATTCGTGTGCGAGAATCTCACTGTTTCGAGCTTCGAATTGTGCCGTAGATCGAGCCGGCGGAAGTTATAGCTGTCGATAGGTCCAGCCAAGTCAGGTCGATCATCAAAACCATCAAAATCCCGTCCGAACCAGCTACGCGCATAAACATCGTATGGATTATGCATCTCAAATGGATCGACAAGTCCACCAGTATCGTATTCCATCGAAAACTCGTCATCAGAGTAGAAATCATTTTCCGTGATGCGTACGCTGACGCAGGATAACCGCTCTAGATTCGGGAATAACCGGAGCAAGTGATGGAAGCCTTCTGGATCGATAACCACTTTTAGGTACGTTGATGTCTCTGGGTCGAATACATCGCGAACACTAACACCCCCTGGATGACCGGCTTTGATTCTCGGACTCCCTCCGAGATTGAAGATTCGGATCTGATTTAACGGAACATATGAAGCATCAGACGGGGCCGGTATGTCCATAAACTGAACGAACATATAGTCTTCACCATGGCGAATATCATGATAACAGTCCAATATGTAGAGATTGGGAAGATTCCCATTCAGTAATATATGAATGATTGGTGACAAGGAATACGCGGATACTCGCAGAATCTCCAGCTTCGAAAGCACATTCAGGGTTGCCGTACCAAACGAATGCCAATTGTCAAATGTATATCTCTCGCCGGATTCGATGCTCAAGTACCGTAAACTGCTCTCCCCCATATTAACAATATTCCTCAAATTCCACTTTGTCTTCGTCTTCGACTTGTGTCGATTTTCGTAGCCTCTAGAAACCAAATGCTTCAAAGTAAGTTCGCTCCAAGACACGGTATCCGTCGTCGTGCGCAGACAAAACTTTTTGATATGCCCTTTCGAAATACTGTAATATCCGCGCATCAAGTTCACGGTCACACCAAAGGGCTTCGTGAATCGGAAATCGAGTGTAGTCCACAAATCTGGAGTATTCAATATCACGACGCGCCAAGACCTACTGACGCACTGCACACGGACAAGTTGTCGGAATGGTAGATACTTCAGCACGCGCTGGAATAGCTCTAGTGGCAATCGCTTTTCTGGATCTTTGGTCTTGGCATGTTCTTTTTCACGGGAATCGATCACGTCCCGCATTGCCTAGTTTGGGCATGAGTATTTCTGAGATGTCAATCGACAGGATAAACTAACCTTCCAAATATTCTCCTGCTGCAAAGCACTCTTTAGCCCAAGCGTCAGAACGTCAACAGCTGCGACATTATCCTTCAATCCCATATGAGCTTTCGCAGCAAGTATATAGCCCTGCAACGCATAAACATCATACGCGTTAGCAACATGCCTCACCAGTGCCACAAGTACACATACCTCCGCATTCACTTTCGTACTCGCTATAAGTTCCTTCGCAGTCGTCAACGCGTCATCAAACTGCTTTGTCTTCAATAGCGATAAAGTCAGTTTCTCGAGAAGATCGATGTCCGCACGAGCATGGGTGAGTCGCAATTCGTCCAAGACCTGGAACATGTCAGCTTTCACCCGCAAACACAAAACCAGATACATTCTCTCACTGATGTATAATGAGCAACAGCGCTGTTGTAATCCTCCTCTGCAAACTTTCTGGCTGCCTGCTCGCGATGTGTGAGTTTGTCATGCATGATCATCGGCCGACCTGTCCTCACGAAGGATGACGACGACGCCATTGTAATTACTGCCCTAATCAATCTCTCCGCCTGCAGACTACCAACACTGCAAAAGAACCGAAAATGCTGTCGGTGAAGAGCAGAAAGATCCGCATTCGAGTCGTATCTTGCAGATTATCTGACGTTGCAGTATCCAGCATACTGACGGACACGAGCCATAACCCTTACCCGCAGAACATTGAAATTAATAAAACCGCTGCTTGAGTGCCTGATCCATATGCTCATCCACCGCTGATTTGAATAGCCACGGCATTTCATAGGTGAAGGTGACGACTACCATCACATGGAGACTTACAATGCATTGAAACTGTGTCTTCGACCAAGTAGATATTATTATTTCCAATACTGAGTCTACACTTGCCAATCCCTACAATCAGTATAGTATATTTTCCCAGCATCCGCTTACATCATGAACTACTTATAGAATCCAAAACAAAAAATTTTATCCGATCGATGAGATTAAATACAAGGTCAAATCAACTCGAAATGCAAAAAGGACAGCAAATCCATTGTAATGCTCAACTTTCCAGATAGTAGTTCAAAATGATGGCTGCCAAGAGACCGAGACTAACAACGACGGGACCGACTGGACTGTCGAGATGCTTACCGCTGCGCATCTGAATGGCTTTGACACGATGCATATAGACACCATATCCCCAGCATCCGCAGAATATAGTCAATATGAAATAGGTATAGGCGAGTCTGTGAGCGGTCTTATTGTATTTACCGGCCGCGTTGTAAAGACCAAATGTGAGAGCCGAGAGAAGGACTGTGACCTGCAACCACTTGTTGAATGTACGCTCGTTCGCAAGCCAAACCTTGGGCTCGACCATAACCTGACCAGACTGGGTAAGAAGACGCTTCGGCCGCTCAACGCCAGGAGGAAGCTTGAATGCTTTGTCGGAAGCTTTGCGGTGGCGCTTGAACCAGGACTTGGACGCACGCAAGCGGGACTTTCCGTGCCTGCGATGGGGGCGACTGCTGATGCCGACTGCTTCGACTTCGACTTCA
The DNA here is from genome assembly GCA_038497805.1 of Lipomyces mesembrius. Taxonomy (NCBI): domain Eukaryota; kingdom Fungi; phylum Ascomycota; class Lipomycetes; order Lipomycetales; family Lipomycetaceae; genus Lipomyces; species Lipomyces mesembrius. The sequence goes on from MU972926.1 coordinate 35,329, forward strand.
TCTTCATCTGAAGACGACGAGCTTTCGTCTTCCTCGTCCTCATCAATATCTCCCCGAATAATTTGTTGATGCTCCCGATCAGCCTCGTCAACAAAGCTGCGCAGAGAAATGGAGATAGACTCATGTCGTCCGTGTTTTCCTGTTTGTTCGCCGACAGCCGCCAGTAACGAAGCAACCGCGTCATTGCCTGTTGCACCCATCACAGGAGACGAGCTTAAGGCCTTCAATGACAGATCCAAAGGCTGATCGCCAAACTTCTTGCGATTCAACTCCTCAGCGTACGCCTGCTCGGGGTCCCGCCGAATATCCTTTTCAAGTTCAGATAACCAATATGGCAGAACATTGATGTATTCCTCATCATCAAATAGCATCGAGACACCATGTGCAAACTTGGAGAACTTAGGAGCTTCCTTGACGAGATGACTCGACATCAGGTCCTTAACCCACGAAGGTCGAATCTTCTTGTCTCCGGTTCGCATGGCGACTTTGATGTCTAAGACAGCGTACGGGAAACGTGAAATCTCGCCAGTGCGGATGGTCTTGAATGGATGCTCGAAACCCATGTCATCGATGTCATGCCGATGCCAGTCTTCCGGATCACGGATAGGTCGGGTAGAGTCCAACCCATCTTCGCGAATCAAGTCAATGTCGTTGTCGATGCTTATTCGAACACGGTCATCATTTGGAATCTGGAACGCTGTTCTGGAGTAGACAGCGCGAAGAACGGGCTGCAAGTTGTTGGCACGGATATAGCTCTGAATATCGGCAACAACCTTTTCAAATTTCTCGACTTCTGCCGCTGGCGCGTTGCGCTCACGCATTTTTCGAATGGTTTTCTCCATGGAATATGTACCGTCAATAAAAGATTTGACGTATTTCTCCTTAATAGGGATGCGCTGCTCCTGCACAACGTCTTTGTCGTCGGAATCGATAAACTTGCGCTCGATGAAAATCTCGGGGTGGCTATTGAGTTTGCCATACCATCGCAGCCGCACAGATGACGCGGTTTCTCGAGACTCGAGCTTCTCGAGATAGAGCTGGAAGTCAGGATTATCGAAATAAAGCGTAGTGATGGTGGGGTCAGGCGTGGATAAGTTCAAAATTTTGTTGGATTGGGGGTTGTAGATGAGGAGCGGAAGATGGCGAAGAATGAATGTCTTGACTTCCATGAGATTGTCAGGATGAACCCAGACTATGCAATCAGTTAGAATGAATGTAATATATATTCCCGTGTCATAATATATAGCTCACATTTAAAGTATTTAAATGTTGTCGTAGCAGACGCGGTTGGGGCCTGCGACAATGTACCAGACGGTTGGAGCTCTTGCGGAAGGCCAGCTTTGTGGTCACGGACGTACACATAGAGTGACGACAGCTTGTACAAGATCGGCGAGTAGTTTTCTGAGTTGAATGGTAAAGCGGCCAACCGCACCTGCAACAGTGGTCTCACGGAGTATTTACTGTAGAGACGATCGTGCTTCTTGACGATCTTGAAGAAACCGGTGTAATTCAGGCGCGTAAATTTCTCGAGCTCCTGGGCTTCGGCGAGAGTACGGTCGAGCTCCTTTTCGAACGAGTCAAAGTCGACTTGAGCGGACGCAGAGTCGTCAATGTCGGAAGGAATTCGCGCCTCGGTCGCGGCAAGTTTGTCTTTCAGGTCCGCGTACTTGTGAGACTCAAATTCGTAAACTTTCTCAAGCTCGGCATCGAGCGCTGCGACGAAATTGCTTTCGTCCTTTTCTGTCCATAGCACGGTATTGCGACGATCTTTCGGTGTGGATCTACTAGTATTGTTGTCGTCCTCCTTGAGCAGACGTTTGAGACGCTCGTAGTCGATATACCACGTCGCCCAAGGCTTGTACATCTCGTTCGCAAGCTTAACGCCGAACAACATCTTGACGGCCCCAAGTTCGGTGTCGGAGGTAGTGTAATGGAAGTAGTAGTGTGTAGTAGTGCGGTCTCGGATTAACGCGAGTTGAGACGAGAGAGAGACGAGGGAAGGCTGCTATGGAGTAGCTGCAATCTCCGCCACGCCGCACTTCGAGAATGCTCAAATGTGTGATGTCCAAAGAAAGGTACGGCTACGAATGGAAATTTTCTACTTCCATATATCCATTGATGATAGGTGGCTGCCGCTGATGAATGCTAGGAGAGTGGTGTGGCCAATCGCCGTCATTAGCCAGAAACGTGAGGGCATCAATTGAACGCCCGCAGCCCGGCCGCGCTTTGGCCGTATTATTATTGTGAAGAAATGTGAAGATCGCATATTTCACAACGGTCAAAGAGGACTTCAGACTCATTATTATAGGCAATATTATTGTCTACCTCGGCGCAAGAGTTTTATTTACGCTACTCATGATTTAATGATATTGTCACCTGCCATCCTTCGTTAATTTAGCTTCATTTTCTTAATTTCTTTCACCGTCACTCTTCTGATGGATTGTTCCTCGCAATCTCGCGATCGAGGGAAGTGGTTCACATATGGCTACCCTTCAATGTCCTACCAATCGCTTCAGCACAACATGACCTTGCTTGTCTAATGAATGTGTTGAATGAAAATCAAGTTTTTGCGGTAGGAGGTTTGTAGAACTAGTAGCCATATGAGGATTTGATTGACTGGACGGCTGATAACTGTACTCCCCTCGGGATAAGTTTATCAAGTCAGACAAATGCGCTACGCTGCCTCACTCGCGATTTGATGGTTGTCAGCTATAAGATACGACGTATCCTGCTTGCATATTTTAGATTTTCAGAACGGAGCAACATATGACATCGCATTGGCAAACAAACAAAGCTAAGGTACACAGCAAACAAAAATCAAAAACCATGACCTGGCATACCGTCATGCAGCCCCAGAGACAATATCACATAATATAATACAAGCTTTATACAATGGCCACGTATGGATTCACACACAGGTGCTTCCTTCATACTCGTGCCATTGCGTTGGCGTGCCTCAAGCTGCGTTGCCATCTCAGAAAAGTGATAATCGCTGCAACTAAAATGATATCAAAAGCTATTCGCTTCGTGAAACGCTATAACAGAATCAATTCATCAGTTAATGCACTAAATCAAGCCATACGAGCAGAGCGAACATACCCACAAGTTTAGAGCTATCCAAAATATTGGTACTCGCCAGCCTCTACCTTTGCGTGGACTCGGACCATCTGCCTTGTGCCTGAGATGTCTAAAACTAGGCATCCTGCTTAAGGACTGTGATGGAGTAGACGGTGCTGTCACGAAAAAAGTCTTTCGACTGGCCGTCCCAGTAACTAATGCCCTTAAATGACTGACTTGAATAGCAAGGTTATCCATGGCTGCCAGAATATCTTTCTGCCACGTGACAGACTCATCGTCCTCTTCATCTCCAGATTCCTCTTCTACGACTTCATTGCTTTCGGCCTTGGCCGCCACAGCCGAAGCTTCGGTCAGTCTAATAGACGTCTCGTTTACACGGCTAAATGAGGCGGTAGAGGGATACTTGGGCTGATTCTGCAATAATATAGAACTAGGCGACGGCGGAGACTCCGTTTCCACGTCTTGTAGATCCTTCACTTGATCCCACAGGAACTGCAGCTCCGAAATCAGCTCCCGTGACTCTGGTGTAGAACTAGCGTATTTCCTCATGGTCTACCAGGCATAGTTAGCACTTGCCGCATATGTCGTGAATCAGAAGCACATACGTCGAGCAAGAACGGTATATATCGTCGCTTTGCGTCCGTCTTGCGTAGACCTCGCTGTGAATACCAGGCGTCCCTAGACAACACGAGACCAACATTAGCTTATCTTAGCAACAGTCGTTCGCGTCTCCAGCTCAGCTTGGCTTAACTACAGAGTAAAGAAATCATACCACTTCTTTCTAGCCGCCTCATCTTCTTCTCGTTCACCCCTCGGCCGCTCCATCAACACGTCGACATCTCCCTCTGCAGTTTGGGCAGAGTCAGCCATTTCTACCATAACCGTCGACATAATTTAAACGGGAGAAGACATACCGGTTGCTTGTTTGTATAGACCATATAAATGTATTCTATCTTCTATCGGCGGCCGCTGAATTGGTGTCGCAGGTATCACTTTCGGATTAGAAAGCGCTCGAATGGCGTTTCCAGCCTGGGCAAAGACCCGATCTATATGAGTGTAAATGATATCTTCTAGTTAATCATATCATGCATAAATTATACCTATAGAATCTGCCATAGTCTATTATTGTAGTGAACGTAAGGATTATCGTGAATAGCTTATTTGGGGGCAGATAGCCTCGGTCTGGTTTATATGTGGGGCAACTGTAGGTGTTGCGGGGCCGCGGTACAACGGCGCCGCGCATACGACGATGACGTCTCTGAAGATTGCGATAATAGCCCGTTAGAGTCTATCTGTTATTGCATGACGAAATTAAATGAGCAACGCTCCTACTCTGTCTTGACCTATTTCTCAATTAGATACCATGTACACGATAAAAACTAGTACTGATACTATCATTCGATTACACAGTACTCAAGTACATCAGGAAGAAGTAATACAAAAAAACAAGAAAACATGATTAACCCAACAATCTCTTTCTCGGCATAATGCCGCTTATGTTCGAACATATCTTTGCATTCTTCTAGGGTATATTTATCAAAATTGGCGCATCAAGGAATAAGCGTTCGGCGTTTTAACTAATGTGATCGGGAAGGTGTAAGGCACGAACAACAGCCGCTTACAGGCTAGATCAGTCGCGTTTTTATCAGAGGGCTACGTCCTCGTGTTTGAGCATGCCATTGGAGCTGACGTTCGAATTCAGTAATTCTCTCTCGATGTAGTATGTTGTTGTATCAAATATGCTTGTTTCGGAAAATAAGATAGGAGGGGCTAAATCGGGCCGAAGTCGGCTCACAAATCACCTCTCCAGACTCGAGCACGCTGCCTTTATTAAACTAAGTTATAATATTATAACTGGCATCTACATTATTCAACGCGATGGCTTGTTACACTTAAGCGGTTTACGAGTCTAAATTATGTCAATAGTTCTTAGAATTTACGTTCAAGAATAGAATTGCGTGATAAATGCCGGCAGCTACGTCAATGATCGAATGAGATCCGGGAAGGACAAAGCCTTAAAATAATTTGTTACGGAGGCTGGATGGCAGTTTTCATTGGGTACGGCCGCGTACGTCATCGAGTTGGCTCCATTTAACACGAACTCATTATAACACACTGCGACTATTAAATAACATATACAAATTCGCAACCCCAATTAATCGAAACAGTTCTTATGTGACTACCTTGCGGGGAGTGGGATATAGTGTACGTAAAGTGCGAACATTTGAGTGCTCAGCAGGGGTACCGCTAACCCCAGCAAGGAAACCGTCGTGGCAAAGTTCTGCTTCCGCACCTTTCCACGTTCTGGAATCGGGTTTGTCAGTCTATCCACGACCAACACAACGTCTACTTCTCGCAATTCATAAAGCGTAGACAAGGTAAATTGTCGCCGACTAGCAGCTACTAGCCAGATGCGGTGCTCTCGCACTTCTGCCCTGAGTCGCTGTGCGTCGACGTTTTTGCTCGTCGGCCTGATCTTGTTTTTTTTCGACATTGCGGAGTCTACAAAGAACGGTAGTGACCGAAGGCAGAGGGCACCAAATCTTGTGGCCTCTCGAACCCAGCAATCCTCGATATCCACTATTGAAAGTGCAAACGACGGAAATGGTCACAAGCCGCCTACGGGATTGACGGAACAACGTCTTCTCGACGACTGGAAACTTGCAGATTTTTTACTAGTTGCAACTGTCGACGGATCGCTATATGCCTGTGAGCGCGATACTGGGTCGGAACTATGGAATTTACGTGGAGAGGACTCTGTCGTCAGGGTTTCTCCCAACGAGCAGAACAGCGAGAAGAAATCCGCTGGCGATGATCTAACCTGGATTGTAGAGCCGTTAGGCGACGGTGCTCTCTATTATTTTACCTTGGACAGTGGTCTTCAGGTACATATGTTTGGATCTACTGTGAACGAGGGGTGTGCTAACAATCGGCCAGAAGCTCCCCATATCTATTCGAGAACTAGTATCGCAGTCCCCCTTTCAGGCGGATGACAAGTATTACACGGGATCTCGAGAGACGACGTTGTATTCGGTTAATGCTCGTACTGGTACGGTTGTGAAAGTGTACGGCTTTGGATCAGGCACTGGTCTGTGTCGTCGCAAAAGTCTGGATGATTTTGATGAGGACGACTGGAATGAAGCGCTCGGTGGTCAGGAGACCTTTATGGTCGGCCGAACAGGTAAGACGTCTTGGTTGCGCGGTTCTTGTTCTGTGTGTTGACAATATTCCAGAATATCGGCTTCAGATTCATTCAAAAGCTGGGGTGGTCTGGAATGTGTCATATTCAACGTGGGGCCCCAACAACATGGATAACGATCTTATAAACCAGCACACCAGTAGCCTCGACGACCTTTATGTGGTTGCTATGCATGATGGTGTGATTGTCGGAGCGGACCAGTATAACGAGACCAGAAGATGGGCTCGAGTTCTCCCATCACCGGCTATAGCTACTTTCGACGTTCTCTCGCCGTACGATGACTTCGATAGACGTAACGATCAATTGATCGTTCTTCCGCAGCCAAAACTGCATGACACGAAGTACGAATCAAGTACTGACTCTATATCGACATTTGTTAATCGAACAAACGACGGTGGCTGGTATGCCCTCTCGGCACAGTATCACCCTTATCTCGTCAATAATGCGCCTTCGGCTCTGTGGAATCTCGGCGTCTTTACGCTCCCTGGCGAAGACCAGCATCCAATGGTCGGAGTTCATGATGGCAAGCGATTGCGAGATCGTATACCACCGCTGCTCGGCATCGATCCGCCGTCCCCTGAACGACAATTAATTGGCTCAAATCCGAGTTCGATGGTTACTTCTGGCAGATTAGCTTCATTGTCAATGCATGCTGTTATCGATATCGGATTCGTTATTTCGCTATTAGTTGCCGCGTACCTCTTTTTGAAAATCAGACCTGTCAGAGAATTGCTTTCCTCCCAACTAGCGCTGCCAAAAGATGATAAGTTGGAGAAGCTAGGTGCCCGTGCTAATGAGGTTCCTCCGCAATCAGAAGTTCTGGAAATCGTGGAATTGCAGAAGCAGCAGGAGACGACAAAGCCAGTTGTCGGACTTTCTTCTAATGACACTACCGAAGAAACTGTAGCTGCCAACAACGCCGACAATGCCCAGACACCGGTGAAGAAACGAAAGCGCGGAGCACGGGGAGGAAGAAGAAATGGCAACGGAGGCGGAAATAAGGATGCCGACAGGGAAGTTAAGAGTGTGGTTGTTGTGGATGATCATACGAGAGGCAAGCCAGCTGAAGATTCTCGTTTGCGGGTACGAAATGCCCTTGAATCAGAAGATATTGACCACGAATCTGGCTCTTCGTATAAGGTGAACTCTCTTGAAGTCACAGAAGTTGTGCTCGGTTATGGCAGTCACGGTACAGTTGTCTACAAGGGCATGTTCGAAAGCAGGGAAGTCGCTGTGAAGCGAATGCTGCTCGATTTCTATGATGTTGCGTCCCACGAGGTGTCGCTACTTCAAGAGAGCGACGATCATCCAAATGTTGTTCGATACTTCTGCAAGCAGGAAGGCCAGAAGTTCCTGTACATTGCGTTAGAGCTTTGTCCAGCAACACTGCATGATGTAATCGAAAGATCGTCGGATTTCGCTGGTTTGGTATGCCGAATGGATCCTCCGAAAGTTCTCTATCAGATTGCAAATGGGTTACAGTACCTGCATTCTTTGAAGATCGTTCACAGAGACATAAAGCCACAGAATATTCTTGTCGCTCCTCCAAAGCGATTACGACACGGGGACAACTCAGGACCTGTGCGACTGCTAATATCCGATTTTGGATTGTGCAAGAAGCTTGAGGGCGACCAGAGCAGTTTCCGCGCTACGACTGCGCATGCAGCAGGAACCTCTGGCTGGCGAGCACCGGAATTGCTTACTGACAGCGATGAATCTGGCGGTGGAAACGGGTCAAGTAGTCACACGATTTCCCCCAACAGCGCCAATACAGGATCGACCTCCGAGCCGGCTGTCATTGATACGCTCTCAAACAGACGTGCTACGCGAGCCATTGATATCTTCTCGCTTGGTTGTGTATTCTACTATGTGTTGTCGAATGGGTCGCATCCGTTTGGCGACAGATACATGCGCGAGGCAAATATTATTAAGGGAGACTACAGTCTCGACTATTTGGAGGCACTAGGATACCAAGGCATCGAAGCAAGAGATCTGATAGAGCGTATGCTTGACCGTGATCCGAAGAAGAGGCCAACAGCGCATGATGTGCTTATGCATCCATACTTCTGGTCCATGCAGAAACGGTTAGACTTTTTATTGGAAGTATCTGATCGGTTTGAGATCGAACAGCGCGACCCGCCAAGTGAGCTCTTGGAAGAGCTAGAATCAGACCCGGAGCATGTCGTATACAACGATTGGTACAAGCGATTAGACAGAAGCTTGATTGAAAATCTTGGAAAGTACAGAAAGTATCACACCGACAAAGTTCTTGATCTTTTGAGAGCACTGAGGAATAAGGTATGCTTAAGTTATTCATTTCGTTTATGAGAGCAGATGCTCAAGTTCTTAGAAACATCATTATCAAGATCTTCCGCCAAACGTGCAGGCAGCACTAGGCAGCGTGCCAGACGGTTTCCTTGCATATTTTTCGCAACGATTTCCTAACCTTCTCATGCACGTTTATTACGTTGTCAAAAACAATCTACGAGACGAGCCACATTTCAGACCGTACTTCACGGTCACACAGTCGTAACACCATAATCTATATAGTCATTTTTACCCAGCGGTTTAGGAACATTTTTGAAAGGAGTATTGCTATTTGTTTTAATCTGGCACGGCGTTATTTGTTGTTTTAATATGCCGGGAAAGTGGATATATATGCGGCGCGATTCATTATGTTAGGGCGTTTGTATGATATATTTGCTTGCTTGTAGTCAGGCGAGGTTTTTGTATGGATTAGATGGTGTAGGCTGGAAGTTTATTCGCACTAAAATAATATTATATCTACTATCACCGTGAAGTATGCATATCTGTTCAAATTGACAACTTCCAGGTCTCTATTGTGGCTGGATAGACTCAGTTTCGATCAGTACTCCAGTTAGTTACATAAGTCACGCAAAGTGAATTAATAGATAATTTCCTTTGATGAACCAATAATTGATATACACATAACATCATTTAACAAATTCTTAGTGGTCCGCTTCGTTTCGTCTTCTTAGCCCCCCTGCATTTTTGTATTTTTGTGGTTCTATGACAAATTACTTGCGTAGTCGGTCAAAATGAGCGACTGAAATGAAATCACAAACCACAGCCGCAAAAGAAGGACAAAATCGCGTTCCTGGTATTTCCATCTCCCCAAACGACGACCAGAAAGAGTGGGACTTGTGAAGGAGGTTATGAAACGGTAAAGCCGGTGGAGCCTATGACGACGACAGTAAGCGGCACTACCCATTTTGTCAGCCCATCCACATCTATGACAGACAACCCCCCCTGATACGAATCAAGGTTCGGAAACTGCCGTGTCCAACTATAAAGTGATGTATGGGATAGGCAGTTCTGAATACGAATATTTTCGCAGTAATCGACTATATTCATATTTGCTAATATTCGCAAATGTCGAAATGTCGAGTATTACGAATAATATTCAATGATTTTATTTGCAAATGCTGAGTAACTTATTTGCCTGAGTAGGACAGCAGATGGTTTCTAGCAAATACTAGCTTTCTCAAGAGCCCAAGAAGGGGTCTCCGCTTAATATCAGTGTTTGCTCTAACTCTAAGACTATCTCACTATCAGGCTTACAGACTCAATTAAAGTAAATGGAGACCCGCGGAAACCGCCAAGATTACCTAGCACTGAGACGGCTACGATACTGAAGCTCTTACAGACGAGCGTATTTCTAGCCCAATTCCAGATGCTGCAGACCTGGTCCATCATCATCACGAATAAAGTGCGAAGCAGTAGAGACCTAATCGAACCAGTCAAATTGAGCGAATAATTGCAGCGACCAGAGAGTTTGCTGCCGGCCATGGGTTTGAAGATGTCGAACGGCTGCCGGGATAAAAGATCGCCTTAAGACTGAATTGGGTTTCGCCAGGAATAATAGGGCTGATTTTTGCAAGGGACTATATATAAATTAATTCATTAAAATGCTTTGTAAACTTTCTAGTCTGCTGTAAGGATAAGGTCAACGTTAGGAGTTTGATTTTAGTGACCTGATGACCGTTACCCAGTGAGCCTTGACGAGATACACGAGCACCCTAACCCATAACGAATTCAGAGGAGATGGATTTCCGCATTACCTTCGACGAAGCAGCATATATTGAGTAACACATAATTGATTTTTGTTTGCTATGGATACAGTTCTTTCGGTCATTGACATTTCGAATCCGACCGCAGAGACCGTGCAAAAGCTGTATGAGGCGGCGTCTACACAGGGGTTTGTGTATATTGAGGGAAGTGAATTCGCTTCTGATGAGGTCAATGAGATGTTTAGGTTGGTATGTCTCATGAGATATTACATTGCACATGCATCGGAGATATGCTAACTACGTCGTCGTGCGTTAGTCTAAGGAGTTTTTCTCGCAGCCCTATGACGAGAAACAGACGTATGCGATTTCGGAAGCCAATCTAGGATATTCGTGCATGAATCGAGAAGTGTATGTATCTTGGGCACTTAATTGTTTAGTGGCGTATTAATCATTTTTATAGGCTGGACCCGACCGAAGAGCAAGGAGACCCTAAGGAGTAGGATATCTTACCACTAGCGTCAGATCATGCGGACGCGGCGCTAACAGTACTAATAGAGCCTTCAACTTTGGCCAATTCAAAGACGACAAAGCAATCCAACCACTCCCACCAACTTTCTCCAGGTTCGAGAAAGATCTCGCAGACTTTTCAAAGAAATGCCACGCGACCTGTAACAAGCTGCTGGATTTGCTCGCCGTGGCATTGAAAATCGATCCTGCGCTGGGAGGTGCGGAATGGTTTTCGTCACGGCATGATTTGAAGCAAGCTAGTGGGAGTATACTGCGGTTCTTGTATTACCCTGCGGTTCGTAGTAGTGATGATGAGAATGAGATTCGTGCTGGCGCGCATACGGATTATGTATGTAGTGGTGAAAAATTGGTCTAGATGACTGTGGTTGAACTGACAGGATCATTAGGGATCTATGACGCTATTGTTCCAGCGCGCAGGAGAGGAGGGATTGGAAGTGTTGTCGCCTATTACGAACGAGTGGATTGGCATTCCTGCTCTACAAGCCAAAGATAGCAAGTCGTGTCCTCCTATCGTCGTCAACATTGCTGGTGCGTGGATCGTCTTTACCTGCTGAGTTTACTACAATCACTCTAACTCCTACTTGCTTACAGATCAATTAAGTTTTTGGTCAGCCAGCGTCTTGAAATCCGCAGTCCACAGGGTAAAATTCCCACTACACCAATGTCGTAGCGGAGTCGATCGCTACTCAATGGTATACTTCTGCCACCCGGCAGACGACACCTTGTTAGAACCCGTACCGTCACCTATCGTCCGATCACTCGATGGCGAAGGCGCAAATGCAGTCGCAAAGAACGGGGATGATGCCTTGACCGCAAGTGAACATCTCAAAAGACGTCTCGCGGCCGCGTACAGTTGGAAAAAATAGATTTTGCTCGCCTGTAGTATTTATACTAGGACCTATTTACGGAGTTGTGGAATGCTAGATTTGTTTGCGTGATTACATACAAACCCAAACCCAATGCTATTTCATCCTCACTAGGAAGTCATTTTCTCGGAAAGACATGCATAAATCCGAATAAACCAAAAGCTAACTTTAATACTATCGTGTGAGCCTGTAGACTCCGTTCATACTTTGTAGCCAGCTTTTGGTGTGCACCAAGTGTTGAGCAGAAGACGGAATGGCGGGATGGCGTGCCAAAAAAAATTCATGCATGTACAACTCGCAATCAAATTTCCCCCCTCAACGTTCGTACTTCAAGCCCTGGCACCTTTTCCGTTCATTTACAACTACGTTGACAAGAAAAGAAATTTAACATGTCATTTAAGAGATCGAATAATCGTAGGATAGGTGGAGGTCGAGTCATGAAAGACAAGGGGAGAGGGAGAAATGGATTTCGACCCCGAGAAATCGTGTTTGATTCGGAAGCTAGAGAGTACGTCGACTAATGATTCCGTGGAATTTTTTTGTGCTATTTTAGATTCTCAGGCTATTAGAGATGCTGATATGGGGTTGCAGGCAGTATTTAACGGGGTTTCATAAGCGGAATGTCGAGAGGAAGGAAAAAGCTTCTGAACGCGCGAAGGAACATGAACGGCGGGAGAAATTGGAGGAACGACGGGCGGTATGTTTGACGGGTTCAAAACGAGGAGAAGGTGTCTGACGAGCTACATAGCTTCGTGAGCAGCGGAAACGAGAAATTGACGAGAAGGTGCAGTTGGCAAGCGCGATGTATAGAGGTAAGTAGCCCAGATGGTTTATGCTGACGTTGCGCGCTGAACGTTGCGCAGAACAATTGCATGATTTAGAACCAGAAGGGTCGGGAGATGAAGCTGGATCTAAGGACGGAGACGAGTGGTCGGGAATTGTTGATTCGGACAGGGAGGACGCCGCGGGTACGACGAATGATCTTGCCAGCATTCTGAAGGGCGGCGACAAGGTTCGACATGTTCAGAAATTCGAGAGTGACGCGACGAATGGGGATGAGCCTAATGACTTGATTGATGCCGAGACTACAGTTATTATTGAAAATTACGATACAGACGAGCCCAACCAGAGCAGCCAGAGCGGAGATGGAAAGAATCCGTCAGATGACGGGTCGGAGGATGTATTGAGGAAGAGCCTGCTGAGAGTGCGTATTTGTCGTATGCGGTGCAGACAAAGACATACTAACAACAATTTGCAGGCAGCATTCTATGCGGACCGAGTCAAAAAGATTAATAGTGGCCGACCAGTAGCTGCCAAGAAGCCAAAAAAGAAATTCAGATATCTCACTTCACAGGAGCGGAAAGCCAATGTCAGGAAAGAAAGAGCGAGAAATAAGCCTAGGACAACCAAATAAATGTATTCGGCGTTTGGTATATCACATAGACTGCATATTTGATTCGGATAATGTATAATAAATAGTATTAAATAGTTAAATGTTGCCGCTATGAAAGAACCGTCATACCCTATATACACAAATGATATCATACACTCAAATCCAAACAAGCTGTGCAATCTATGCCACTAAAGTTAATTCAATCTCCACATATATAATAAAACTGATTATTCCAAGCAATGCATTGGTATTATCTAATCTTTCGCCTCGTGCAATCCAGTTCCGGCTTCGCTCATTACTACGGGCAGGCGTCCTGACCCTGTAGTTCTAATCCACTCAGTCTCTATGCGCAAAAACAGCCATATCCAGCGTCTCAAGAGTTCCATGATTTCAAGTGCAAAGACACCACCTTCTTGGTGGTTGAAAAAGTACAGGTGTGGCGACACCTTCAGACTCCATGTGAATCTAGCCCGCGGGATGTTAGCACAACTCTTTTAAGTGAAGGAGGATGATGATAAACCCCATACCGTAGGATAAAATCCACAAACACGGCTGCGTAATAAATGTATGGTGAGGGGAAGTACAATATTGAGCGCAATCCTTTATGTGGCAGGTTCGCATTCTTAGACGAGATCTTGAACATCGTGAGGTCCCAATCTTTAGTTACATCCCAGTAGAACGAGTACAGAGAGTTGACAACCATACACAGAACCCTGGTGTATTTTTATGTTAGCTGCGTGGCAATACCGCTAATGTGATCATACCATAGGTTATAAAGCGTCAATGCACCGAGGAAGCTTCCATTGTCGGATTCGGAATATGATCTCTGCACAGCGGAGAGGATAATCACCGGAAAAGTGGTTGTATATTTTACGGCGTTGAGCAAATGTGTAGTCTCTCGAGCACCGCTCCGTAGGTAGTCGGTCAGGCATTGGCGTAGTCGGATAAGATACGGGATAGCTATGATTGCAGGAACGACGTACTTCCCACCGCAGGTCCGATCTGGCATTGACGCGACTGATTTGTGAGAGAGGACCATGCACGTCATGACCCACATGTCGCCAATGACCTTTGTGTAGGACGTGAGCGCGTCGGCGACGAGCGTATCTGCGAATCTAGTATCGCGATCGAGTCCACCAAACATGATTCTGCGCATAGTTCTCAAAAATCGGTACCTGCCTGGCCGATGAAGGGCGATACCGGGATAGAAAAATATGGCAGGCACGGCAACAAAGCACGATAATGCCAGAATATCTAAACCCAAGAATGCGAAATATGCGGACCCATTCGATGCCATCCAAAACAGGGTGGCACTGATCGCATAGACTATGGTGAGGATTGCACCCACCTCGTACACTGAGCGATATAACGGAGGTCCTGATCTTTGCTGGTTGAACCGTAACAATGACTCGACATCGATATGCAGTTTTGTGAGATATTGCAGCGTTATTGCCCAAGCCCAGACACCTTATTATTATTATTGTTAGTCACACCGACGCGCGTCTCGCAAACTGGTTTATAGTAGACAAACAAGTACCTATTATAAAGGTTGACACCGCTCGGTAGGGCAGAGGAAAATATGCGCTGAACAGGGCATCGACAGGCTGTTGGTCCATGATAGATAGGGCGATTGGCACGTTGGAGCTGTGCTACCGGCTTGTAATTTAGTCGCGCTGCACTGTTCAACGATGTCTAAGCAAATATCCCTACTCCTGGCGGACCCTCAGTCGGGACATAGTAGCCAAATAACAGGGCTAGATTGAGAGAGAAAGACAAGCCTATTATTGCAGTCGGCGGCAGGTTATACGACAACCCTGAGCGAACTCGGCGCAGCTGCACACGAAAAGAATGCAATCTGGCGGCGCGGCTCTCGCATTCAAATTCAGCAATGGGCTAACCGAGTACGTACTAGCGATAGGCGCCGCAGGAGAGGAATATTTGCCGCCTCTCAGGGGTACCCTTGCCCCGGGTACGAATAGCTCATAATATTGTAAGAGGGGACCGCGGTTCTCCGCTTTTAACTTGGGCGACGTTTGTCCCCATCGGTCACCTTTGGACAACAGCTGAAGGAAGTACTCTCATATACTGCTGTTTGCTTATGGCGTCGCCAGAGTCTGTTAAGAGGCAGCATTCGTCGACCGACGTGTTTTCGTTCGCGTCTGCTGCCGATATTAGTAAGTTTCTCTCGACGATCAGCGCCGTAAACGGATTGCTTACAGATTGTAGTTCGATCGAGTCAGAAAGATGATTACGTGGAATCAGTATTAAACGATAAACTATCTGCTGTTATACGGCAAGTTTATGGTGTGCAGTATAAAATTTTCGAGTTTGCGTCGGATTACATCTACTGATAAATTGAACGGGCAGGAACTCGCACCATGCACCAATTCAGCTCGGAAGTGTCGGTTCTGGCAGGGATGATGTATTTGGGCTTCACAACTCTTGCAGGATCACGAACATTAGGCGAGGAATATTGTGATATTTTCCTCGTGAACAAGGATGCTGATTCGCTACTTGGTTTTAGGGTGAGTTGGGCGACCGCGATGGCGGCTTGCGACAGTTGCTAACATGCGATTCAGAAACGGTTCGGATACGTGCTATCCAGCACACTGTTTCCTTATATCATCCGTAAGAATCTACCAAGTATTCGACGACGACTGCGTCACGAAATCGACAAGCTAGATGAGCCTGGGTCCGATCCAGATAAGCAGAAAGTGCGAACTCGAATGCGTCGCGTTTTACTGCGGAATTTACAGAGTCTGACGTCGGCGGACGCGGTTAATGCGCTTCATTTGGCCGTGTTTTATTTTTACGGGTCATACTATCATTGTGCGAAGCGACTGTGGGGAATGCGATATGTATGATTTGTTTGGGTTGGCGGATTACAGGTTACGAGTTGACTGACGAGCTGTAGATATTTCCGCGACAATTACAAGAACACGAACAACGGCCAAGCTATGAAATTTTAGGTCTACTGCTATCGTTCCAGCTCGTTGTGAAAATATTACGAGAATTGAAACTCCTTCTCCCTGAATCGGCTGAGCCGCAAGAACAAGCCGACGAGGATCTGGTCACGGAGAAGTCTGTTATTGAAGACGAGATCTGGAAGCAGCATGTCACGATAGACTTGTCTGATCCCGACCAGCTGCCGTATATACGTGAATCTTCAAGAAGATGCACGCTGTGTTTGTCGTATATGACTGATCCTGCTGCGACGCCTTGTGGCCATGTGTTTTGCTGGTCATGTATTTGTGAGTGGTGCGGTGAAAAGGTATGCATATCTCGCACACGATAAGTCGACGAGGACTGGGACTGACGTCAGTAGCCGGAGTGCCCGTTGTGTAGACAGCCTGCAAAGGAGCAGAATTTGTTGTTACTGAAATAGATCAGTAGTGCATGTCAATGTCATACTATTCCTCGGAAGTAGCCGGCCCGGCGGGACCCGTTTGTTCGAGCCGCACGCCGTTGGTCTCGGTCTGGGGGCCCCAATTCGACAACCCGTCGTGCCCGGCGCGCCCGCCCGGACTCAATGACATTTCCGAATGAGGCATCGTTATTAATTAATTAAATCTTATAACCCATATATGGCACAGATGCTCTTTGTGTGTACCCTCATCAAAATGTTTCACACCCCCCGGGAGCGCGGTCAGACACACCAATCACGCTTCCTAATCGGGGCAGGGCCAGCCGCATAACGAATATTGCATCAGCACCAATTGCACACGTGGGCTTTGACATTTTGCCTATTCCGGATAGCAATGGTGTATGAGATGGACGCCCCTGTCCGGTTTTTACTGCTCCTTGGTCCGTGTGTATCGGGTTGCGACGGATAAGGTGCTGGCACTGGTGTTCGCGGTTGTCGCACAAGACAGGACGACAGTGGACTCTCAGAACGGACATAGTATGGTAATAGAAAATAAATTAGTAAATACATCGGATGTAGATATTATATACAACAAGCAAGTGGGACGCAATCAAGTCAAAGTCTACATACTAACAACGCACGACGCCAGATAAATCCCAAACCAAAATAGATACAGTGAAAAATAGACAAAATATACAAAGCAAAGATCGTACCCATTTCCGATTCAAGTGTCATGAAACAGGCTACTGAATCATGCCGCCACCGCCGACGCGATCCGCGTAATGGCCAGGTGACCGACCGCGGACCATGATGCCGCCCGTGGCCACACGCTGGATCTCGAGGTAGCGGATGCCATTCGTGCCTTGCTCGGCATTCGACACGACGCCGTCAAAGCACTCTGTCTCGTCGACGGCCGCATAGAGGATGGCGACGACACGGAACATTTGCTGCGCAGTGTTTTTGCGCCCGTTGTTGGCGGTTGCGCGCTTAAACTGGATGCGCTCGAAACAGACGACTTCAGCGGTTTCGTGGAGGGAGTCGAAGGACGGTAGCTGGTCTTGATCGGAGTCTACTAAGCCGGCGGCATAGTCTGGAGAGGCAGACGAGGCCGTTGGCATATTACGGGACGTTGAACCTGCCGAGGCAGGGCGATCCATCGGGATGAAGTCTTCGAGGAGTCTATTTGCGCCGAGAGAAGCCGGGTGGGAGATGGGGGTAGCGGTGAGTCTGCCGTCGCTGAGGGTTGGTCGGATGCGGGCGACAACAGGCTTGCGGCGGGGGCCCTGGTCGCGCTTGGACGTGTGCTGGATGAGGTCGACGGGACGGCCGTTGACCTCATCTTCCGCTACCACGGTGACGGCGAAGAACTTGACCCTGACGACACGCTGGGTACCATTACGTAGATCCAAGACGATGCTGAAGTTGTGGTTGTCGACGCTCTGGCGCGAGCGAGGCAGCGGAGTGGGGAGTGCACTGAGGGGAATGTCAAAGACGACGTTGATGGTGATGGACAGGTAGTTTCGACGGTAGGCCAGCCATCTCGCAGACTCGAAACGTAGACCACGACTGACGGCGGCATTGATCTGCACGCGCACGGCATGAAGATTGGGTAGTTGAAGCTGAGGCAAGATCGGAGGCAGACCCGAGAACGAAGGCGTGCAGAGCAGAGGCCGAGACGCACGGGGGAAGATGAACTGCAGCCCGCTCAATGGACCGTTCTGTGCACACGATGACGGATGTAGAGAAGACAAAGGACTGAGGAGGCCAGAATGATATGACGGGAACGACGGCAGGAACGCGGAAGGAACAGAGTAAGGAGCAGGAAAAGGCTGCGGACGTTGTGCGGACGTGGCCATCTTGCGGAAACGTAGGACAGAATGAACAGAGTGGACGAGGTGCGGGTGTAGGACAAGTATTTATGTGGGGAGTTGCACAGAACACGCATCGCCCAGGGTCGCACAGAACAGAGCCTGCCTATTCGGGCCAACCGCCAGCCTCGACTTGCGCTCGGTCGTCGAGGTCCGAGAGCGGCGTGGCGCATTGTAGCAGAACACGTGAGCACTTGCTGTTGCTAATGGTTGCACGGAAGATCTCTTCTAGAATCCTTCTGTAGCACAGTCGTCAGAGGCAGCCAGCTGATGCCACAATTGCTTGCAACTTGTTCAACCGACCACTAAGGATTACTCGCGTCTGTAGCTCTCAACGTGACAAATCCCGATATGATCCATGGCAGATAATCGCTGACTGTACCAAAGTACTGAATGTGAACGGCAATTCCACCGGTTGCTTGGAGATCTCGGTTTGGGTTGGAGGTTGAGCTTGCCGCACATCCGTTGCCCTGCCTAAAACTGTATTGCCTCATTGATATGCCGTTTTCGCTCAGACTTTTTCACTCCTAACATCGCGTTCGTGGTTTAGCGGTAAAATTCGTCGTTGCCATCGACGAGCCCCCGGTTCGACTCCGGGCGGACGCAAATGCTTTTTTTTTAGTTACAATTTTACTTCTTGGATTATACTTGAGATTTGTGCTCACACGCGAACTAGTACCTGGGAAACCTGCTATCAACATGCTCTGTCCACATATCCAATCCTCCCGTCACATCAAACGCACTCCCTATCTGGTAGCTGCTCCGCAACAGTTGAACTGCTGTTCTAGAATCATTTCCAAACCTGCAAATAACAAACAGCGGCACCGCCTCCGCTTTGACTTGGTCAACAATACGGGACAGTGCTGCTGGATCTGGATTGTCATACCCTAACAGTTCAGAAAGTGGCACATTTATAGAACCCGGAAGATTGCATATCCCATACTGCGTCCTGTCCCGGACATCAAGTAGCACATGAGGCGACTTGATTCGACGCTCTAACTCCTTCACGCTGATCGAATGACTAGCGTCTATGTCCGGATAACCGTCGGGAATACCACATAATCCCGAGTAATCGTACTTGCCGCTTGTTATGTCGCATTCTGATACCGTCGCCCTGTCCCCACACACTATACACGTCTTCTGCCATCCTCGAATTCTCACCGACCGCCACGCCCGTCCATATATGCCGCTGAACAACGTCATTGTCTGTTGCTGACTTGTTGGAATCTGTCCCGACGCCACCTTAATGGCTTCAAGTGCCTGCAACGTGCCCGCTACAGCCACCACCGGACCGATGATTCCGGCATCCGAGCACGCGTCGACATGCTGCGGGGGATTCGGAAACAGACATCTGTAGCATGGCCCATCAGGACCGACATTTAAAACCATGAGTTGCGCCTCCGTTCGCAGCGCTGACGCGGAAATCAGAGGCTTGCTCAACAGCCTCGTCGCGTCCCCGAGCAGGTATCGCGTCATCGCGGTGTCCGTACAGTCCAGCACAATGTCGTATTGCCGGACAATGTCAAACACATTGTCAGGCCTCACTGCCACTGGATAGCACACGTACTTCACGTTCTCGTTTCGTGACCGCAACACCTCGACTGCTACATCTACCTTCAGCATCCCGATCGACGACGTAGAATACAACGTCTGCCGCGGGAGGTTAGACAACGACACCGTGTCATCATCCACAATACCAATAGTTCCAAACCCGGCCCCCGACAAATATGTCAGCGCAGGACATCCCAGACCCCCCGCACCAACCACCAGAACCTTCGTTTTCTTGAGCGCCAGCTGGCCCGGCTTACCGATCTCCGGAACTAGCATCTGTCGACCGTATCGGACGTACTCTTCTAGACCGAGCTCGGTCTCGGTCTCGGTCTCGGTCTCGGTCTCGGTCTCGGTCTCGCGAGCGCGACTGTCGAGCTCGGCAATGTCGTTTTCGAGCTCGGCAATGCGCTTTTTCAGTCTTGCAATCTCGGCATTAAGTTCGCTGCGGGACATCCTGCCCATATGGTAAGGATCAAAGCGTGATGATGGCGACGGCGAACAAAAATTGGTCCTCAACGCGTTACATGGTGAGCCGCACACAAATCGCGTTCCGTCGGGGGAGGGACCCTTCTCGCTACGCCCTAGTCCACTTTGCCGTGCTTTCCCCCACGCTGACTGAACGTAATGGTTCGTGTTGCTCCTAAAGCGAGGTCAGCCCCATGGTTGTTCCGTATCCGCGGCTCCTACCGCCGAAAGTACATATTGTAAGTGTCTGTCGTGCCATGCCCGTGACAAACATCTAATAAACTAGACTCGCGCTTATAATAATACTTCTTCTCCGAGCCTTAGTACACACCTTCAGACCTACGCACAACAAGATCCAGTTTCAATTTTCGACACACACGGTCCTGCGCTCGACCAACTCCGGCCTTAACATGGCCCGCGCAGAAGCAGTCCGCGCAGAGTTTAAATGGGCGGTTAAGAGGTACAAAGACGTGGCGTGGGGCAAAGACGAGGTCCTGCCCGTGAGCGGCGGCTTCCAGACCACGCGGAACGGGTTCGCGGCTACGTTGGTTGACTCGCTGACGACCGCAATGGTCATGAACTTGACCACTGAGGTTGTCCAGGCGTTGGATTATATCGTCAGCATACTCGATTTCGAGAAGGACGACGGCACACTGGTAGATCCGTTCGAGACAACGATCAGGTATCTCGGGTCATTAGTTTCTGCCGTCGATATCCTCGACGCCGGCACCCTCGTTGGCCCCATCCCGCGACAATCGCAGTATCGCGGCAATATACTCCACAAGGCAATCAAGCTGGCAGACAAACTATCCCCCGCCTTCGATTCGCCCCTCGGAATTCCATGGCCTCGCGTCAACTTCACTGCCCACCTCGGCGTCCACGAGCCCGACTCGCTAGGCGATCTTCACCTCAGCAGGGGCATCTCACCTGCCGTCACTCCTGCCCGTATAGGCTCAAATTGGCTGGAATATTATCGACTATCGCAACAAGCCAAAGATCCGGTCTATTCCCACAACGCGACCCGCGCCTGGGCGTCACTCGTGTGGAACCGAAACGAGGAGACATTTGACGGCTTGATCGACTCGCCCATGGACTCGTTCTCAGGGTTCTCCTTAGGCCACACTGTGGCCCTCGGCGCCGGCCACGATTCTTATTACGAATATTTGATCAAAGCTGCCCAATTGGCACCCCATGATAGGCATGCTTCGAGATATAGCCAGCGCTGGGAACAAGCCATGACATCCACAATGGAACGTCTCGCCTTCAGGGGTACACCGCCTGATTCTTACCGAGCCGATGGCAAGAGAAGTGATAACGGGTATCTCTTCATCGCCCAATACTTTGATGGCACGTACTTGAACGAAATGGGTCATCTGACCTGCTACATCGCCGGCAATCTTATTCTCGGCGGAAAATACTTACAGCGCAACGATCTTCTTGAATTCGGCCTTCAAGTGCTGGAAACCTGTCATGCCACATATATCACAGCGACAGGTCTGGGCCCGGAATCCTTCGTCTGGGAACCACCGCGGCGAGATCCGAGCGATCAGCTCGTCGACGGCGGTTACGAGCAGGTACGCTGGGCAATTTCCGCACCGGGTCCGCACGAGCACGAACAAGTCCGCAAACTAGGATTCTGGGTCTCAGATGCCCGGTATTTCCTCCGCCCCGAAGTCATCGAAGGCTATTTCTACGCTTATAGAATCACCGGCGATCCCAAGTACCAGGACTGGGCCTGGTCCGCATTCGAAGGCTTGCGCAAGTTCTGCAAAGCCCAACATGGGTATGGCGAGATCCAGGACGTCACTTTGCCGGATGGCGGCGGCACTACTGTTGATAGCTCCGAGAGCTTCTTTCTGGCAGAGACTATGAAGTATTTGTTTTTGATTTTTGATGATCCCGATAGACTTAGCTTAGATGAATGGGTCTTGAGTACAGGTATGTTTTATTCAATTGCCTATAATGCTTTCAGGCTTAACACCTGCTACTATAGAGGCGCATCCTTTCCGTATCGAGTAGTCTGTGGCCACACACCTGCTGATCTAGTAAAATGCAGAATGGAAAAGACTCTCCACACCAAGGCTGCGCAAAGTGTCTACACCCGACATATGTTCTACGAACCTGGTGGCGGGCGGGTATGCGAATAAAAACAGTTGAC
The DNA here is from genome assembly GCA_038497805.1 of Lipomyces mesembrius. Classification (NCBI taxonomy): domain Eukaryota; kingdom Fungi; phylum Ascomycota; class Lipomycetes; order Lipomycetales; family Lipomycetaceae; genus Lipomyces; species Lipomyces mesembrius. The sequence continues at coordinate 57,830 of MU972926.1, forward strand.
AGCTACCAAACTTCTGGAGTTATGATTCTAAATGGATACTTGGTTCTTTTTGGTTCGTTAAATTGGGGAAAGTTTAATCAGTCGAGTAATAATACATTCTCACTACAATCATCTGCACGGCACATCCTAATTTTTCCTCGGAGGCTAATTGCACTTAATTTGCTCTTATCATACGCATAAATCTATGCCAGCCCAAACCAAAAAAAAAAATTACTTTTCTACAAACGATCCCAGCGTAGTCACACTCCGATGATGCTGTTTAGTCGAGCCAAGTTTCATCTTGCTAATCCGCCGCCCCATCCTACTCGCAATGCTATTCTGACCACCCACGCTCGGCGGCGCTGATTCCTGTTGTGACAAATTCGTTACTGAAACTGAGATATTGCTCATTGAGGCATTCCTGTCGAGTGGCAGTGAAGCCGTGGATGTGTGGCTTGACTGCATCGACGGAAGAGACGGTGTAGCCTGAGTCGCGGACACGGCGCTTGGCGTAGTGCCTTTCGACATGGAACTGTGCGGAAGCATCGTAGTGCTACTGCTCTCCAGCCACTGTTGCGAACTGGTGGCAGACATGACAGTCGTCTGCGGTGTCAGATCGCTTACCACGCTTTTTGCATCCTCGCTCGCCCGGCCGGCTCTCGTGCCACTTACAATGTCCATGCCATCAATGACCCGGCATTCATCCGCCAAATGCCGCAACTCGGCCTTAAAATTCCGCTCAAAAAGCACAACAAGACTATCATGCAGCGGCCTGAGCGCCGACGACACGACCCGCGCATGTACAAGCAGCGCGTACTTCAACACGGCAACGTAATCCACAATCGCGCTGTCAAGTCTCTTCTTTTGCTCCCGTGACTCAGCATCGTCGTCGGTCGCGTAGATGGCGAGCAACGCGCGGTACTGCTGCACGCCACCGTTAACTGGCGCGTCGACGGCGCCGGAGACAACCATGCTCAGCTGCGCACTGTGGGACTCGTCCGTCTGCGATAGCGCCTGGCGAGCAATGTGTAGGATCTCGCTAGTCTTCCGGCTAACCGAGTCCGCTGCGTTTGTAAGCGGCGACACCCGGGTTATGTCGGACGACTGAATCACGCTCCGTCTGAGAATAGTCGGGAACGCTTCTGTTGTTACGAAGACCGTTTTCTCAACCCAGATATCTGCCGGATTACAGCTCGCCCTAGCAGCATTCGCTACCGATTTCACAGGTCGCGAAACCGAGAACCGTCGTAAATCACTGCGCAAAAAAAAGTCTCGCTCATTCGGCCTGACGCCAACCGCGCCTGCCAACGCGTCGGTTGGCTCCGGGCTGACAGCAGTGATTTCCAAAAATTGGCCCTCGGCATTCGCCGCATCCGTATCGCAAATGGTAGACGAAGACGTGGTCGACAAAGTCGATGCGCACGATACATGTTTGTTCGCGCCAATAGGTGTCGACTTGGTTGTCATCACGACTGTGGCTGCAGGATACACATTCTGCAAGCGGTCTGTAAACTCTGCTAGTTTCTCCCACCGGTTTCCTTGCACAATAAACTGCTTTCCCCGGAGTGCGCGGTGGAACCCGAGCCCGTGATACGCGACTCTGAAAAATTGCGGTTGTGGACGAGCAGCGGCTGACGTGGATAACTCTTCTCGATATATTTTCGCGATAGACGCCGATACTGTGGCCAACTTGTCGAGATCGAAGGAGATAGATTCGTAGACGCGTGCGAGTTCTTTGTAAATCGATAGCGCAAGTTCAGGTGCGTTTCCTAGCGCGAAATATTTCACCATTTGCAGGTATAAAGTCTCGCGACGATCAAACGATGTCTGCGCTAGTAACTTCGGTTCCGCCAGTGCCGGAAGTTGCACGTCTGTGCGCCACCCGTACATTACTGCGTGTAACCCGAGTGCCAGACCTGCTTCTGCGTAATGCCCGCTGACCTCTTCCATGTGACTGAGCTGATGAACGTATCGCACGAACGCGTCCTCGCGGTCGAGATCTTTGAGGAATTGCATGAGGTTTAAAGTGCACAAGATCCGGTCGTCATTGTACGCCTTGCTGTCGGGAAGACTGTGGAGGTCTACTAAGAGGTCTATTAATCGTGACAGGGATGCCACCATCTTGTTGACTTCGATACAGAGTGGATCGTCGCTGACGGGGAAGAGGCCTAATAGCATGTCGGCGAATGTATTCTTTGAAAATGAATCGGCCATCAGAGATGCATTTTTATGGAACATACGCTCCAGCGCCTATACGTATTAGTTAGATGAATTCATGTTTAGAACAACAAGGCAGCTCACGTCAATTATATCACTCTGGATTTCGTCCAACGTCTTCCTAGTGTTCCACTCACAAACAATCATACTCCTCAGCACGCCAAGAGCATGTATTCGCAAAATCTCGTGCTGGGACCCGCACAACTCGACAGTCTGTCCAACCAGCGCAAACCCATCGCACCACTTGCGTGTGACAAACCGTGTCTGAAACCCGCCGACGCGGCGAAGCTTGTACAGTGCTTCCTGATCAGACGCGTCTTTGCCTATGGCGTCCCACATCTTCGTCAGAAGGAGCGCGCCGCGCTCGCGCACGTCGCCAGCGACAGCCCGTACCGCGCGTCGTTTCGACTCAGCGAAGGCCTCCATTGCCAAGGCCTCGGAACCGACTAGGCCTATGAGCGTCCTGAAGAATCTATACCATATATGCACAACGTGCTCATCCTCTGCGCCTTCGCCATCGTTATGCGGCACAAAAAATTCAACTAGCACAAGCGAAATAAATTTCAAGCATGAGAGAATCGAGCGATGCAAAAATATGTACACGGAAATCCAATTAGTCGGAAACGCATCGCCTCTAATCACGGCGTCGCACATACTGAGCATGTTGCTCATCAACGTGATGGCTTGATGCTCGGTTAGAGCCTCACCGCCGTTGCCGCCCGCACCGGCATCATATGTCGCGAATTCGGATAATACTGCTTGTAAGAACGTCAATTCAATTGACAACTCGTCGAACGGCATTTTCTTCGCGCTCGTATCAACCGGAAGAGGGGGCGGGAATGGAAACGTCTCCGGGAAGAGAACCGAGAATTCGTGCTTGAACTTGGGAGCAGCGACAGCTCGTATAGCCGGGTCCTTGAGTTCATGTTGCAGCGCGACGAATGTAGCCGCGATCTCCGGCAGCAGCCGGACGTATAACACGCAGACCTCGGCGCATGACTCGCGGAGTGGCCAGAGGATTCGGAGTTGATGCGCGAGAACAGAACAACATAGTCGGACTTTTACTTTCCACGCGTTCCATGATGCTGGGGTCGCAACATCGGCGTCCGTGGGAACACTGAGGTATGGTCTAATCCACACTATTGTCTGCGACGCGAGCTCCTTTCTGACTTCGACGGTGGAGGAAGAGAAAAGCCAGAGCTTGGTGTACGACTGTAGGAGTACGAGCCGGTGCATTGCTAGGTGGGCGTTCGAACTGCATCCGGAGGCACTCGAGTCCATGAAATCGATCGCGAGCTCAAGGAGCTCGCTGTCGGTGAAAAATGACTTGAGTTCGGGGAGATACTCGGCAAAATGATCGAGCGCTAGCGTCTGATGCGCGACAATCGTGGCAGCGGTGTCTAGATCGGCGTATCTGGACTCTTCCTGCTCGACCATGCGACATAGTTGCTGGAACAGGTGGCGCAGTACCTTTGGGAATGTCCCGAGTGTGATAGATATGGATTCTTGCGACTGGTATTTGTCCCATGAGACACTGATGAACCGGAGGATGTATTTTCCGATCTTGAGTAAGCTGCGGACGTACACACCGACATCAGGGTCGACGTGATTAGAGAGGAGACGTTGGTAGCCGTACATGAGCGGCGCAAGCGCTACTGGGTAGTTAAAGTGTCCTTGAATATAATCATCGAGCATTGACTTGACATTAACTCCCCTAGTACTATTAGCTTTTTGGGCTCGCCACAAAATTGCAAGACCTTACTTCTGGCTAATTACGTCCACGACATGGACGAGTGCGGCAAAGACACTGTCCTCAAAGTCGATATTGCCCTTCTTCCACGCCAAAATGCCAAACAACGAGTCCAGAACTTCCGGTAATAACTTGATAATTTCACTCTCGTCGACATAGTCAATTTGTCTCAGTACGTTCAGCAGGGCCGTCTGTCCATTTGCAGACTTCCGGACACTTTGCCACTGGTTCAGAGCGAGTAGGGTCTCATCCGCCGATCGTGCCGTCGAGACAAGACAGCTGCTAATGTCCAGCGTTCCGATTCGGAGTCCCTGAGAGTTTGTGACAGATAAAGTCCGTGGTCCGTCTTTGGCGATGACCCCTTCTACCCAGAGCGGGAACACCGTGCGACCGATGGCACGACCATCTACGGTGTGCACGGTGATGACAACATCTGTGCTGCGATCGAGCGGCGAGATGCACACGCACTCACCAACTTTCTCGTCGCGGCCCACGACACAGGATGTCCACGTGCTCGACGGCTTTTGCTGCTCAGAATCGCGGAACATGATTGGCGCGGGCTGTTGAGGGGAGAGGGTGAGGTAGTATAACGACTTGGATCTGACAACGTGAGATGCGAATGAGACGCCGCCGAGGGCGAGATATAGTTCGTCTCGTGTGACGGTGCTGGAGGTCGCGAAGAGTGTTTTCGGGCACGCGGCGATGCCGGAGAACAGCGATGGGGCGGCTGTCGTCAGTACTAGCCAGTTGGGTGACGCGAAAGCCCTGAAGGAGACATGGACTTTGTCCAACTTCGGACATCGTTGACTGTCTTGTTAGTTCGGCTGTCCTACAAACCACAGTCGCGTAAAGTAAAACCATACATTCCATCAGCGCTGCCTTGGGCAAGACGAGTCCGAATGGTACCCCATCCGCCGCGCACTTCGTTGCCCGCGCCTTCGACCTGCTTAGCCGCGAACATCCGAATAACCATTTCTCGCTCCAACTCCGCCCTCTCGCGTAACACGCGCCCCACGTCCACAATGCCGACCGCAACCCCACGGCGGCCCTGAATCGTGTATGACTGCGGCTGCGGCTGCGGCGCGACCGATTGCCCCGCATTGATCGGAGCATCAAACAATGTCCGCTGTCCCTGTTCGGCCGGCCGCACAGGCTGAATCTGGGTCGTCATGTAGATCGTCTCATAAACCTCGACGACCATAAAAATATCATCCTTGGCAACCGCGGGAGGCAAGTCAACAAACAACGCCTTGACATCCGCGCTGCCGCTATCAACTTGCACAGCTTCGCTAATAATCCGTTTCTTGTCGTAAATGTAAAACCTGGCATACATGCCGTCGTCCCAGGTCCCAGCAAAACCGGACACCCGCATCATGAGGTGCAACAGATCCTTCGCGCCGGACGATTCGGATTCAGCATGTCCCGACCATTGGCGCGCGTAGCTGTGCGTCGACAACGCCATGACTTGCTGGTCTCTGAAAAGCTGCACGAGGTCGTCGTCGCGGCCTGTCCGTACGGCACCCGATGTTTCGTCACGCACAATGACATCGCCGGAGATCAGCTTGCTGCCCCTAACGAGATTCCAGACTGCAGATTTGACGGCCTCGGACTTGCCATTGTCCGACAGGAGGTTGAGCAACAACGATTTTCTCGTGTGGGCGAGGTCGGCGATGAGGGTCGATAGCGTTGCAAGTTTGGCGTTGTTCGGTGTTTGCGAGCGGAAGAGTTCGTGCATGTGTGGACACCATTCTTTCAGAGCGGCCGTGATTTCAGCGACGATGGGGAGATCTGCTGGCAAGACGCTGTCGTTGTCGGCAAATGGAAGTGGAGATTGCGATGGTAGAGAGTTGGGGGTATCTGTTGAATCTGTCACTGTGACACAGGAGGCAGGGAAGATGCCGACAGCGATCCGCGGGTCGAGATTGCCGGCGATCACCGATTTGCCGACATCCGAAAACGGTTGCTGACTGATTAGGTACCCTCCATACCAGGCTGGATCTGTCGAGGAGGATCGCTCGAGGACGAAGAGTTCGTCGCCGACACAGAGCGGCAGTGCGGACGAGGTGGATGAAGGTGTCGGAGTGTATGGCTTCTTTGCAACTGCAAGGCTACAGACAGGCAGTGGATACCATATCGCTGGCTGTTCCATCCTGCTACCTATTCGACGTTAGATGATGTGATACGATTGCAAAGAAGTAGTTACCTTGCAAAGTTTAGAAGCTGCTGTCACACTGAAACTTGCCGCTTGCCAGATTGCTGCCTGCGAGCACAAGAGCGACACCAGAGAGACTACTAAAAACTGGAAGAGCAAAACGATCACGACTCCTGTTCGGGCAACACTAATTTCCGGCGGGGGATCAAGCGCCACTTGATAGCTCTTTTTATTCTAGTGGAGACCCGAGAGGGACAAACCCCCCTGGCTTCATGCAGGCAACCTGCGCCAACAAAAGTTAAACGCTTACTCCGACTTGTGCAGATATTTTTGTCCCACCAGCAATCCATCCATCATCGCATATGCTCATGAAATTAATTCACAGTTAGCTTTCGCACTTCACGAAATAAACGATAGTGAAGACAATTTCCGCAGCTGGCAGGCCATCGACAAGGCGACGCCGGTGCTCTGTCGAGTTAAGGTGGCCCTAACCCGATGCGGTCTTCGATAAGTCACAGATTCGGCTATCATCGAGTGGCTCGATCTGTGAGTAGTAATGCCCACGAGTTGTGAGCTAGGCTGCTGCACCCTGTGCACAGTGTCAAATGAAATTATCGATTACCTCACTGGCCATGGCCAAGCTATGGTATGTTTGATGGGGCGACAACAGAACGACCTCACTGGCCACGAACTGTAGTACGAGACCCTTCCATATTTCATTCAGTATGAGCTTCCCATAAACCCTAACCTCTGCCATGTTGAGGCTCAGCTGAATGACGTCATGATTTTCGAGTCGGGATAGGCAATGTATCCGCCAGACCTATTGAACTGGTACAAGCATGATCTGGCAGTCGCGACGAAGCGACGGCTATAGGACACGGATTTCGAAATGGATAATCGGATGGATTTATAGAACGTTGGGTGCCCAAGGAGGAATAAAGCGAGGCGAAACGATCGACTTTTTTTGGCGGGGGTTCTCCGCGTGGGATCGTGTAGAAGACAGCCTTGCGGCGACCTAGCGCTAGACTTTCGCCCGTCCTCGTCCGCAAGCTTTTGATCTCCGGGTATAGCGAACGCCCTCCGCCATTGTCATACTGATTAGGGACATTTCACGCCCACCCCACTTTCGAATATCATTGGACTAACTAGGACTCAACCGCACCAGCATGTCGCCAAAAGACATTGTAATCACCTCCGCCCTCCGCACACCGTTCACAAAAGCACTGAAAGGCGGCCTGGCAAGAGCACCACCGTCGGTCCTCCTCACGCACGTCCTCAAAGCAATCCCGGACAGTATCAAACCCCACATCCAAGAGATCTACGTCGGCAACAGCGCAGCCCACACGTTCACTGACGTGCTCGGAGAATGTGGATTCCCAAAGGCGACCCAAATATCAACGATTTCGCACTCGCGATTGTCCTCGGCCATACCCACGACGCTTTTGGCAACGAGCATCAGGACTGGCGCGGCGACATGCGGCATTGTCGCCGGCGTCGAGTCCGCGACGAAGGACTACGCCCGCAAACACTCCTCGCCTCCTCGCAAAGTCCTGGGTGTGCCCGCCCAGCAGGAGAAGGAGTACACGGATCACTCGTACGCAGCGGCGGTCAAGGCATTTGAAGACGAACTCTGGGCGGACATGATTATCCCCGTTGCTACACGTGCTGTGTTGAACCCTGATGCTGACACAGGCGAGGTAGTGGGCAAAGCGCAGGAAGAAGTCCCGGGCGGCGAAGTCACGGAAGACGACTGGCTGCGGACGGAACGCGAGGATAGCATGCATGAGGCAAAGCAGGGCGACGAGGACGTAGAGGAGGGTTATGTCGCCAAGCCAGCGGACGGGGCAGCGGCAGTCGTGTTCATGACGAGAGACAAGGCCGGTGAGGTTGGCGTGCGACCGATCGGACAGTTGATTGATTCTGAAGTGGTCGAGGGTGTCGACGAGGTTTTGGACATGCTTCGCGACGCCGGGATCACGAAAGACGACGTTGACGTCTGGGAAATTAATGAATGTAAGTCTTCCCCTGTTGGATCGTTCATGTAGGATCGTGCTAATGGCACTCGGTACAGCCTCAGCGAGCGAAGTTATTGATTTGATGCACAAGCTGCACGTCTCGCCGACAACGGTCAATCCCAATGGTGGCGCGCTCACGCTCGGAGATCCACCTGGCGCGGCTGGGGCGCGGTTACTAGGCAGCGTGCTAGCGTCCCTTCGCGATATTGACGGCAAATACGGCGTCGTATTGATCCCGTGAGTCTTCCCAGAATATGTAAGTTCAAAAGTTGGCTGACAACACAGTAGGTCCGGGACTGGGGAGCTGTACGCGGGAGTGCTATCACTAGAGTAGGCAAAGTGAAGATTTTTCTATAATACAGTATATCATCTATCTATAATATCACATCACTACATTCCCACAACCTTCCTCGCGGAGCACGTCCCGGAATGATTTGCCGTCAGTCCACAAGTCATTGCGCCAACATGTGCACACGATCCGCCAAGCCATGCTCCAATTCCCAAACGAACCTAAACTCACGCATGTCTCGAAGACCCGCTGGATAATGTCCCGGCATCGCCCGTACTGGGAAAGTAATTCGGGAGGGGTAATACTGCCGATGAAGGTCAATGACCACAATATACACCGTTCGAGTTCCTGCCCAGCGATTGAGTCGTGGAAGACCGTGTCTGGTTGTGAGAGTTGGCTGGTGGCGTGCTGGAGTGCCAGGAAGTCGACCGCAAGGAGCTTGCAGAACGCGGCGATATTTTCTCGGACGCTGGGCGAGTCTCGGGCGATAATGTAAGCGGTCGGACAGTCCGCACGCGCGCGTGACACCAAACACGACAAGTAAGCGCGGATGGAAAGTCGGAAGAGTTCCGAACACCGCATAGTCGTTGCTTTGGGCGCATCCGCGTCGACAAGGAATGTGTCGAGCGAGCACGACACGGCTTCAAGCCGCAGGACGAAGTCGGTTGTGGCCCCGTCGTCGTCTACTTCTTGCTCGAAGTCGAGGATCCGGGACAAGATGAGGAGGAGTGGCGTTGCGATCGGGACGCCGGTCGCTGCGGTGCGGAAGATGGGGGTGCCGCGGAAGTGAGAGGAGAGCATGTCGGCGTAGGTTGCGGACAGGACCGGCCGCGCGCCGGAGTTGGTTGCATATATGATATCGGCGTGCATTGTATACGCGGCCAGCACACGCAGGAGTGGCGATTGTCGAGTCGTCGATGAGAGCAGACCGAATCTTGACGTGAGCTTCAGGAGAGTGTGGAGCGTGGCAGTGTCATTGGCGCCCACAAGGCGCTGCAGTGTATATAGATTCCAGCCCAGAAGCATCGCACATTCGAGTTCATCTTCTGGCCAGCTGGCGTTGGGAGGCGTCGACAGAAGCGAATTGGCGGCGATGGCAAATTGGGCCTTCGCTGAAGAGACACAGGACGTGTCGGACGAGGCCGGAGATCCGCACAGGACGACCGAAGTGTAGACGGACGCGAGCGCACAGACTGACCGCCAGATATACGGGTCAGCAATGGATGCGTCGTACAGCAGGAGTTTGAAGTCGACTCTGTCGTCGGGTTGCAGAAACAGCGCCGGATGGAGCAAGCGTACGGCGAGACGAAAATATACGACCACAAGCAGGACCTGAGAGGCGCGATCGACCGCGGGAGTCAAGACATTCGACGGAACTTCGTGGATGTAATGCGAGAGCAACGGCAGTGGGCAGGCGGGAGAGCGGACGTCGAGTGTCGGCAGGTCGACGTCGAGGAACTTTGGCAGATGCGTGAGATGGCGTCGCTGAGACCAGAATCCAGACTCGCCATTGAAAGCAGGCGAGGACGACGCTGTCGACGATGGTTCGCGGACGCCGTGGGGGACGGACGGGACAGGTACGAAGCCAGATACGGAACCAGTACCCGTATCGGCATCGGCATCGGCATCACCCTCGGAGTCGTCGGCCGCTACAGATCCGGCGGCGGCATGATGGTTCTTGAACGCGCGGATACTGCGGCGGATTTCGTCGCGCTTGCGGTTCATTGCTTCGGCCGTCTTCATAAAGTCGGGACGCTCGCCGTAGCCGTCGCAGGTCAGTTTGAGACGCAGACACGCGGCGCAGCTCGGTTTTTCCTCGGAGCACTTTTTGCGACGCAGGCGACACGTCCAACAACCTGTTGCTGTTAGTAACAGAGGCGGACGACCGTAACACAAAATGGACCGACCGGTTCTGCTGCGGGACACAGACGCGCGTCGGCGATGGCCGAGAGCAAACATGCTGTTACCGGACAGGAGCAGCCGGGTGTCGACGGGGAAGATCGTGGCCATGGACAGAGCGGCGGCGATGTTTGCGGACGTGGACGCGACGACTGACGTTGGCGGACTGTGGGTCACGGGCGTGTCAGGCGCATTGGTCGTCGTCGTAGTGGGTGCCGCGGCGTGCGAGTACAGCGCAGACGGTCCGGTCGGCAGCGGGATCGCGTACGGCGGCGGAAGAAGAGAGCCGCGCTGGGAAGGATGGGCGTGGTCAGGATAGTAGAATGGCTCCATCGCGGTCGCAAAGGTCGAAGACGAGCATCCGCAGCGCAGCGCAGTAGCAGCAGAGCATCGTCAGCAGCACCAGCAGCAGCAACAGAAACAGAAAGTAGCAACAGAGAGCGGACGCCGGGCCATTTAAGTACCCTCGTGGATTAACGACCAGCGCGGAGACAAGAAGCCGCGCCCGCTGTGGAATGGAGAAGAAGAAGTCGACAATTTCCCAGTGCGGGTATGCGTTGGCAAGTGTACGCGCGCGCCTCGCTCAGTCGTGATCGATCTGTACTACACTGCTGTCCGATCTGTGCTACTGTCGATGCATTGCATTGTTGACACGCAGACAATATTAAGACGAGATGACATGCGGGGCGAATCAGAGCTCCGCGTTCGCAATCCTATTGTCCAAAGTACAATGATTCGTGCGGCTGACACGATCCCAGGAAGAGCGAGCGTATTTATTGTAGACCACATCAAGTCGCTTGCACTTTTTTCGTACGGCGGAACGACGAGCGGTTCGTGACATCGTCACGGCGGCGAGGCCAGTCTACAAAGCACCTGTATCGCTGGAGCAATAATAATACGACCGTGATTACGCGACTCGGGGTGATGATGGCAGGGATAGGGTTTATCAGAACCGTCCCGCCCCGACGCCGCACAGAAATTCCGAACGCAAGTTCGAACAAACTTTATGCCCTATTCCAAAGCGGGACCTGCTCATCTCCGCTACTCTAAACTGCTGCCCTCCAGACTCACCAACTCTACGCGTCGGGTGGCCTGTCTGCGGTCTCTTGCTTCTGTCTTTATGGTCCGGCTGCTCAATGTCTACTCGATCTCAGCGTTCGCGGCCCTCGGCGGCACTCTCTTCGGATTCGACATCTCGTCCATGTCCGGCGTCCTCGGCACAGACCAGTACAGGGACTACTACGGTAATCCTCTCGGAACACGTCAGGGTGGCGTTACGAGTGCCATGGCCGCCGGCTCGCTCGTCGGCGCTTTATCTTCCTCTATTCTAGGTGACCAGTAAGCTTCTTCTTGGATGGCGACATTCGTAATCGCACACGAACTGACCGCGGACTCAGGCTATCGCGAAAGGTGTCTATACAACTAGGCGCTATCCTCTGGTGCATCGGCGCAAGGTAACGTATTGCCGTTTGTTTTTTATTCAACAGATCCTCGCTAAATGTTCTCTCAGTGTGCAAGCCGCGTCTAATGGCGTTCCGATGCTTATTGTCGGCCGTGTCATCGCTGGTCTCTGCGTCGGTCTGACATCCTCCCTCGTACCCATCTACCAGTCCGAAATCGCCCCTCGCAAGGTCCGCGGCCGAGTAGTCTCGCTCCAACAATTCGCTGTCACCTGGGGCATCATGATTCAATATTTCGTGCAGTACGGGTGCTCGTTCCTCCACTCGCAAGCCCAGTTCAGATTGCCCTGGGCAATCCAATCCGTGCCGGCTGTCCTATTGTTTGTCGGCCTCTTCTGGTTCCCCCGGTCGCCGCGTTGGCTGGCGAGCAAGGACCGTTGGGACGAGGCCCTTAAAGTACTCGCGTTCCTCCGTACCCCCGACGGTGACGTCAACGACCCGCTAGTACTAGCGGAATACAAAGAAATCGAAGACCAGATCCGGTTCGAGCACGACGAAGAGTCGAATAGCTGCCGCGAGCTGTTTGGCAAGAAAATGCGCAAACGGGTGTTTCTCGGCATGGCCATCCAAGGCTGGTCCCAGCTCACCGGCATCAACGTGCTCATGTACTACATCGTGTACATCCTCGACTCGGCCGGCATTTCCAACACTCTCCTGGCCTCGTCGATTCAGTACGTTGTCAATATGATCATGACCATTCCGTCGATATTGTGGACTGATCACTGGGGCCGTCGGCCGGCACTACTGCTCGGCGCGCTCAGCATCGCATTCTGGCTCTATGTCATTGCCGGCCTGCTCGCCCGCTACGGCGAACCGAACCCGGTCCCCGACCAATCCTACACATGGATAGTCATGGGCCATCCTGCCGTCACGCGCTGCATCCAAGCCAGCTCCTACATGACCGTGGCCTCCTTCGCCATCTCCTGGGGCCCCGTCTCGTGGATGTACCCTCCCGAAATCATGCCGCTGCGCATCCGAGCCAAAGCTGTCTCGATCGCGACCGCGACAAACTGGGCAGCGAACTTCGCGCTCGGGCTTGCTGTCCCGGCACTCCTGCGCGTCATCCGCTGGCGCTTGTTTTTCATTTTCGGATCCTTTAATCTGGTTGCGTTCATTTATGTCTGGATCGCGGCACCGGAAACAAAGCAGCGTACGTTGGAGGAAATGGACGAGATTTTCCAGCACGGCGACCCACTCTGGCGGTCGTTCACGGGCGTGCACAACACGGACCGGCTCGACAGCCTGGCGAAGGACATCGAAATGGGGCATCTCAAAATCCACCGCTCTGTCCAGGTCAAGATGTACGATGATTGCGTAGGGTCGAGTAGTACTGGCACTCTGCGGTAAACTTTTTTTTTGGTTTCGTCCTCGTTGTTACATCATGTATTGGATAAAAGCTTGTTCTGGAGTTTCGGGTTTGTAATTTGGTTACATATTGTATGATTTGGGTGTGTTAAGTTCGATGAAGGTGGCCGGCGCAGGACGCAATAAATATCACGACGTAGACTACTCAAAAAATCGCCCGTACACTCTCCAGATCCGCTCGACTGTATCCCGCTGTCTATGCACCCCGAGCTTGATGTCCTCCACATCCCCCAAATCCCGGGCCCAGTCCGCCCGCAACTCCCGCGGAATCACGTCGGCACTGTTGCGGAGAACATGCACTTCGCAAAGCACGAGTCCCTCGTCACGGTATGACAGCCACTCGCCCTCACCGCTCCTAACCGTCAGCATGCGCTCGACATTCCCCAGCGTTCGCACGACAGTCGCTTTCCGATCCCGGCTCTTCATGCCATTGCCCGAATACAGCCGCCGCACCCATCCGACGGCAAAGTAGCACGCGATCGAGCTCGGCAGCGCCGCGACGACGCCAAATACGAGCTCCTGCGACTTGAGCAGCCGGTCGATGCCCGTAATTGCGACTTCGACGTCGACTTTGGTCTTCTGCATCTGGATCAAGAGCGTCCGGATGAGTTCGCCGCGGACGGCGTTTTTGAGCGGCGCCTTGAGTTCTTTCTCATACACGCGCAACACGGCCGACACGTCGCCTTCCCGAACCTCGGCGCGGACTGCCTCGATCTCGCCAGGCGACAAGCCGCTGTCGGTGTTGTCGACCGCGAAGTCCACCACCATGCGCTCGAGGCTCTGCATGTCGGCTTGCAGACTCTTGCGGCCGACGATCGCGACCTGCGCCGAGTCGTCGTGCCGGATGGTCGAGATTATGTTCTTGGCCGGCTCGACGACCCAGTTGTTCCAGAAATCGAGCGCTGTCGTCGACGCGTCCGCGAGCCATTGGGCGATGCTCGCGCGCCGGTTAAACAGGATCTGCCCTAGCGTGCCGGAGAATGCGAGCGTGCAGACGCAAATGGGCCAGTATCGCGTGAGCGCGGATGGCTTTCCCGCCCTGCGGACAATGGCCGCGAGGGAGTTTGACTGCGCCGGCAGAGTGTCCGACGTCATGGCCAGTATTTTCTGCGCGACGAGATACGGCGGCCGCCGGGATCGCGGGGCGGACGACACGGAGAACACTTTGGCTTCGAAATTCTCGACTTGGCCGGCGCTTTCGCTCACGCCGGACACGATGGCTTGCATCACGTCGACCACGCGCTCGACAGTCCGCCGCCAGTCCGTATCATGGCGGAAATGAAGCGATTCACCAACGAGCAGGCCTAGTGCCGCGGCCTGCGCGTCGCGCAGTTGACGCAGTTGTTGTTGTTTTGTTTGCACGTCCTTATAGACTGTCGACAGCGGCGACATGGCGCGCTTGAACACGGCCGTAGGGGCCACGGCGCGTGTCAGCACTGACAATCGGCGCATCGATATGCGGTGGCGGTGGACTGATGCCCGTAGAGTCGTGATCCAGTCGGAAAGCGACGGGCGCTGGGTCGTCAGCCGTTCGCGGGCGTCCGTGAAAATGTCCTGTGCAAGGCTGACGAAGCGAAAAGGCGCGGCTGTTTCGTTAGTTCGTATATGAACTTAATAGCGAAATGGACGACGTACTCTGGATAGAATACACAACCAGACCACTTGGGCCCGAAAGCACATTGTCCCAGTAGAAAATGTCCTCGGAAAGGGGTAGCGTCTGGTTCAATAACGCGTCCAGCAAATGTCCGTACAAAACCACGGCTCCAGCGGCAACAATAAGCCATTCGACTTGTTTCGAAACATCAGATGACGAGTCTTCGTAACCATCCCACGGATCCTCATCGTCGAGTTCTCCTGATCTGAAATACGTGCGTATTTCTTCTTTGCCGGACTTTGCGTGCTTCGCGTCAGATGAATGTATGAGATACGTCCGCAGAGTGGATTCGAGAGTCTTGATCGACGGCAACGACCCACCGGGACGAATCAGCAATTGATTCAGCGCCACGAGCAACGGCTCGGTTGCCTCGAGCAAGTCGTCTGCTTCTGACGTTGACAGTTCGTCGAGCGCTGTGGAGGAAGCATGTGCAGATGTGAGGCCGAGACGCGGGGTATAGAGACTTGGAAGCGTTGTCGATGCTAGAAACTCCAAATCAGCCAACAGCGCGTGGATGCGGGCGTCCACTATTGTGCACATCCTGCTGGCCTTCGGCGATGGCAGGAGACCGTGGGCTGTGAGTTAGAGAGGCAGAATGCTCATGCGCTGCTGAGAGCTCTACTACGTTACTGCCGGGCCAACTTTGAAGCTTTGCGCGTCTTCCGGCCGGAAACTTTAGGAATGGACTAGCTGACAACTACTGATATTTAGGATATCTAAAATTATATGCCGATAGCACACCATACCGAGAGAATACAAAATATAGTATATATATACACAGTATCTATCTACGAGGACTTAAGTGGTGCTAACAAAACTGTAGACTTTGAAAGCGTAACTATAATCGCAATCTGAATCCAATATATTCGGCGGATGGTGAAATGCTGTCTTTTGACAAACTGAGCCGCAAGGGTTTCGTACTGAAGCCGGAGAACCAGACAGTTTACATCACCACCATAATAAGCTCTAGTACGGTCCACGCTTTCCTATACACAGTTAGCCTATAGTCTTTCACCATTCAAATAACGCCACAATGAAACTGTAACACGCTCCGATCTTATTCTTGATATCCAGAGCCCAGAGCTAAATAATTTTTTCTTCGGGACGGCATTTAACAACCAAAATTCCTACTCGTGTTTTTCGCGGCATTCAGCATTCACACCCGAAATCGGCGTCAGTAGTAGCTCACGCGATAACAGTTTGGTATTAGTCAAGATTACTTGTACAAGAAAATTGACGGAATTCCATGGTTCGCGGATGCCAGGAGTTGGCGTGTCTAGTATCCGGTAAGTCGCCCGATTGTTTCCCAGATAATAATACCTTAACATAACTATAGACTTTCATATGCATCTCTCACGCCATTGGCACAGCCACATAATATAAGCGCGACATCCCAGAGGCTATAGTCCTGCATGCTCCGGTAATCATTCGCGACAAAGAACGAGAGTATGCGCCCGGCGCTGACATGCAAGCTCATCCGCGAATGGAGCAGGTCGGCGTTACGCGTGCCCCTGTCCAGCGTACCTGTGCAGCAATGTCCCAGGCGTGCAATTGCGATGGCGTGTATGTTACACCGGCAAGAGGCTCTGAAAGTTGTTCGGCTTGGCAAACCGGTCGATCCTCGGTGCGAGGTGATGGCGCGGTTGCGAAGCAGGACGATCAGTTCCGGCGCTCCGTCGCCACCGAATGAGCTGGTAGACAATGGACGCGATCCGCCGGTCGCAAATGATGTCGGGCACGAGGTTGTGCGAGTACGAGAAGAAACGTACGGAGTTCGAGAGGAAGTAGCATATGGGCCGGCCGAAAACCAATGGTCGGTCATACCAGATAAATTGACGCCGTACGTTGTCAAACCCAGACCGCAGGCGGATGTCTCGTCAGATTCTTGGCATCTACAAGAGTCTAAATTCGCAACAGCTGACGACGACGCACCACATGAGCTAATTCATGAACAACGTCACTCTCAACATCCGGACGCTCAAAAGTCAGAGTCAAAAAATCTAGGCTGGTACAGTCTTCTCAATTCGCCTCGGCATACTCGACCGCCACTCAATCCGGATCGACCAAAAAAGGAACCACTGGTTGATGAGCAATCTGTCGAAATCACATCAGACTATGTCGTGCAGTCCGTCGAAAAGCTATTCGACGACAACCCGAGCACGGTAGAGCTTGATGCCACGACCTACACCCGTCCTCCAGGAATTACAGCACGCGATGCATATGTGATTCAAGAAGCAGATAAAAGCCGAGCGTTGTCATTGACTCAGGATCAGTATAGAGAGTATGTACGGTATAAACGATATGTCAAGCGATATGGTCCAATTCCGTTCAAGGTGTTTCTTCGCAAGACAGTGCATTACAACGATCCAAAGGATATCAGCATCAGAAATATACGGTTACTTGAGGATTACTCCTCGCTTCGCGAAACCGAAGGCGTCTTCATGCCGGCAGATATCTTCTCTCGTCGCAAGGAAGGACAGAAGCTCGAATTCGACCGGTGGGAAGTGCCCGAAGAATACAAAAAGGCGAATTTACCTCGCCAATATTTTTTCATGCATCTCGATAAGGAGCTCAATGATATGAAGGTCGAGTTGCCGGCCAGAATCGTGGCTCGAATTCTCCCAATCCTGCAGCGAGCGAACGAGAACCCTACTCCATATAATCTGATGCTGGATCTCTACAGAAGAAGGAGTACTGCCAAGCTGGACAAAGTTCTTCGCGTGCTTTGCATCGCGTTCCCAATTGACAAAGAGGTGCGCTTGACTGTCCTAGACTCGTTCGCATCGCTTCTCTTCAAATTGCCGCCGGCAAAGTTTGCCTCGTTACTTTGCCGCATTTACGGATCCGCGGAATTGAGGAATGTGTGCAAGCTACTCAGTCCGCCTGGTCATAGACACGAGCGAAACCAAATCCTCTGGCTCGGATCTCAGATCAAAGCATCGTCCGAAGTCAATCCAGAAGGCGCTCGAATGATGCTTTCGCTCATCGTAATTCATCTAGCTCTCGAATACGGGTACGATTTCCCGGCCGGATCGTTAGTCGTCAAAGTCTTGCGCTCAGCTCCGACAGATCAACGTGCTAAACTTGTTCCGCTGAATCTGCTGCATATCATCATGGGTCGTCTCCTTGATTCAATTGAGTACGACAGCTCCCTTGTTGAGCTGAGCATGGTGGTAGATTTGTGGAAAGAACTGATAGGACTCGGTGGTAATATACTTCCAGAACGTCAGTTCAAGATCATGGAACTTACGCTCAAGTTTACGGATGAAACGCCTGATTCGCCGAACTTTATTCACGATCCCGATGCTGTCTTCAACCTAATCTTTCGGCAGCAAACAGCGATTGAGCGTATCCCAATCTCGTTCTACATATCCGCGATAACCCGTCATCTCAGTATCGGAAATATTTTAGGTGCGCTCAGACACTACAGACTAATGGAACGACATATGCCCAGATCTCATCCCCCTCCTGAATTGACCGCCGAGATACTACATGCGTTGAGCAAGGCGAGATTGTACAAGCAAGCACACGAATTCATTGTCAGATTGAATGTTGCAGCTATGAAATCGTCCGCCATTGTCGAGGCCATAGTTAACTTCGCTGCACGCACAGATAACACATTATTAGCCGGTCAGATACTACGTCATGTCAAGCGGCCTTACTCGCGAAGCATGCTGCGTCAAGTGCTGTTCTTCAGTATTAAACGTGGTGACCAGAACGCCAGAGATTCAATGATCCGCCTTATTAACGACGTCGACAAAATATCATCCGACGAATTCGGCATGCTGGTCAGCGAGATGTATGAGAATCACGGGTTAGCCGAGGCATTAAATCTCTTACATAAATCCCCGGCACATTTAACCGGTGAGGGATGGAAAGCAGTCTTGCACAAAGCCTTTCTGGAGCACGATTACGAAGTTGCATCGACCGCTTTGTCTCATGTCAAGCCAGACGACGAGGGATACTATCTCGGCACACTGCTGACGTATGTTTCACGGGACATGGGCGTTGCGAAAGCTCGGAACGTGTTGCAATCCTTGCTTGACCGAACAATGGATATTGAGAGCAGTTCGGGTCGGCGAAAATCTCGTGAACAGGTCATGAGTGCGGAACTGCGCAACCTGGCACGCACATTAGATCTGTCGTCGGATGACGATTTGGCGTTTACACGACCGAGAGCGTCGGCTATCGATCCAGAATTGTTTCTTTACAGACATCGCTTTCCTGGGAGGAGACTTAAGCGAGACAAGCAGAAAAGGTCAGGCACTCTCGAGGAGCATCGCTACGCTTTACGGAGACTTGATGTCGCGTCAGGAGAGACCGGATCTTCATACCGACTAAGTGCGACAACGTTCGACTTGTCGATATTCGATGGTACAAAACCAACCGCGTTGTCAGTACAAATCGTCGGACGTTTGGCGTTGCATGAGGGAGACATCAAGACGTACAACTGGGCACTGATTACTCTGGAGGCCATGGGCATAAGTCCGGTCGATATTCGCTCTTGTTTTATCACCAACGTCAAAGAGTACAGAGAGGGCGAAGTACGCTCCCAAGGTGAACGATGGGCTACGGTGAAACGGTCGCGAAAGAACCGCGACGATGTGAAACTCATCGTCCTGAGAAAAGCTACAGCTGGTCGCGAGCAGCAGGCAACTGTTACTGGACGACATCAAGTTTTTCCAACGAAACGGCGCGTCAAGGCAGCGATTATGCCTATATCGACTGGACTTCCGCGATGGTTCAGAAGAGAATGGTTACATTGGCCGCTGAATATGTCGAAACCTATCGATTACTCTAAGATTGATTACCGACGCCTGACTTATCGGCAGCGACGGAGTGTTTTGTATGTTCGAGACTACTTCCGTCGTCGGAACAAAGAATACAAGGACAAATTGCAGCAAGAGTGGCTCGACATTTCACATACAGATAACGCTGAACTCCGAGTTAGGAAGATGAAGGCTTTGCTTGCACGATACCAGCAAACGCGCAAAGTGCAGGAGTACGAGCAGATTTTGGATAGTTCTAAAGATTCGTCAGAGCTTAGTGCAGTCGAACAGATGCGACGGTTCTTGTCGACCCGAAGAGAGCTGTTGAAGGCGCAGCGCTGGAAAAAAAGACATCCTGGTATGCCAGGTCCGCAAAAAAAGCAGCATGTAAATAAATGAGTGTCTTGGAATGTGCTGAGATGAAAGGACATGCTTGTAAATAAGCAGGCGGTGAAGAGAACTGCCAAGGATTGAACACATGAACATATCATTGGGGATTGACCGTTGTACATATTCTTCATCATTATTGTAAATTAGTTTTTGCATATATAACTAATATGTTTGGAAGGAGGATTGGATCCATGTATATTTCTTACTAATATCTTCTGTATTATATTAATCTTACCTCGTATTCATATTACTTCGTGGCATGTACTGGCGTTCATAGTCGCCAACAAATTTCAGCCGCTCGATGAGCGGCTGAAATTTGTTGTGGTTATCCATGGGAGCTAGTCGTCAGCAATATTGCACATTTTCAAATAAATTGCGATATATTAACGAAATGATAAGTGAATCGAATAAACATCTTATTACCGAGTAGAACACAGTCACTGAACTGTACTCAAATATGCACCAATAAATGAAGAAGCCGATTAATATACATAATCCAAAACTATTGACCATGCTTACAACAAATGCAGGTCATTAACAACCATATATCTGCTCAATGAAATCCATCCCCATCTAAACCACCGCATCTGAGACTTGTGTGCCTGGGTCATCGCGTCGCGTGTGTTCGCATACTCCCTCACGTCACTCACGAGCACTAACGATCGCTCTGCCTTGCTGTTTCTGTTGAAGAAATGATTGGAAACATATGTATACGGAATATCCAAGAAAGAAACGTATTTCCGCAGTATGGACGTGGATTTAAGCATCCAAACTTCTCGCTGAATCTCCCCCTGCCCGCTCAAGAATTCTCGCGCAAAGCTGTTGAGCGACATATGATTGCCGTGTCCCGAAACGCCGCCATTGTCAAATGTAATCACTACCTCAACATCTGTGAGATGCGGCCCAACAAGCGAGGCGATTGCATCGGTGGGCCACTTAACACCCATTTGATCCTGTACCCGTGGGTCGTCAAAGATAATAACGTTCGATGGCGGAATTCCAAAGTGAGCAGCCGAAGAACGCAATTCGCCCGTGCGTGTTTCACCGAGGCTGTCAGCATTTCCGGTTGATAGGCAGAGAATACGTAGATTTGTCTCGGGGAGTGCTGGCGAGCCGAGGTTGGTCTGCATTGCGAGCTGCCGGAGCGCGTTGAGCGTAGGACCGAAGAACATGGCCTCGTCGTCTGGGTGTGCGATTATCATCGCGATGCGCTTATGTGCAAAGTGAGAGCTCAGTGTACGCACATTTGGTGGCCGCAGTACGTACTTTGTTATCAACCTGTGGTGTTATCGTCAGTGTTGCGGAGGACACATAACTTGAAAGGGCACACTACCAGGCGAGAACTGGGATCAGGATAATAATAATGATTTTTCTCAAACGCATTATTGACAGTGCGCCCTGCTAACTGCGTATATCGCCGAAAGTGAGTTAAAACTTGAGTGGACAAAAGAGGCCAAGGAGAGGCACAAATGTGAGAGAGCGCCGGGTAAACTGAACTCTCGAACATCAGACCCTAACCCCTGCATTACACGTCCATCGCGAGGCGCCTACTTCAGCATCTCTAACTAGCAGGAGTTTGTTGGAAAAGCACCGGGAAGTTCGAAGAC
The DNA here is from genome assembly GCA_038497805.1 of Lipomyces mesembrius. Classification (NCBI taxonomy): domain Eukaryota; kingdom Fungi; phylum Ascomycota; class Lipomycetes; order Lipomycetales; family Lipomycetaceae; genus Lipomyces; species Lipomyces mesembrius. The sequence continues at coordinate 79,376 of MU972926.1, forward strand.
GGCAGTACAACTCTGCTATAACGTCGTCGTTCTGCACGGCGACAGCCAACTCAAATTCGACTGTTTTATGTCGCATCCATCTCTCGCAACTGCACATTGAACTCGCGGCCTGCTCAGCACTCATCACTATGTCAGCCTTTAAACCAGCGCTCAAAACGACCACGTCCAATGCACCGCCAATCACATCGGTGGCGGATTCCTCTGGACAACCGATTCCAATAGAGTCACTACTACCAAATGGAGACAGCAGTCCATCGCCGCGCAAGAAGACAAAGTCTGTTAGTTTTCACGAAGACACAAAGCCTCCGAGTGAAGAGCACCCGACAATGGCCGGCAGAGCAAACCTGTCTTCATTAGTTGATCCCAGTTCCCGCGAAGAATATGCGTTTCTCCTGCTCGATTACGCAATGGTTGTCGTTCCACTTGCTTCCGTACACGCTGTCCTTGACGTACTCGTATATCGCCAATATCAACAAGCGCTGATATTCAGTGACCTTGCGCGCCGTGCCCTGGTTGCCGTTGCCGTACTCTTCGTGCTACATTCCACTGTCCATCCCACACACTCGTCAATTGGTATACAGATGACATTAATGTTTGTTGCTATTGTGTTAGGTACATATTTGGTACATGCGGCGACTATGAATGATTACTTTGCAGTTATGAAACAGGCACCATCATTGGGGACACTGCTAGTATGGCTGGCAGTTGAGCTGGATTACTATTGGAGTATCATAGCAGCAGTAACAGTCGGTTTTATCGCTTGGTGCTTGCGAGTGTAGATTCAGTTCTGTTTACGTTTTTTTTGTATTCATGCATAGGTCAGGTTTGGTATTTGTCATGGGTAAGTTTTGTCTTGGCATTCTGTGTATATTTTCGCCACGATATTGGCTGCGTTTTGTACATTTTTCATTTGGTTGTTTGGAAGTGTGACCTGGTATGTGACGATGCAATGTATGTCTTAGTGGGTTTAATACAAAAGTTAAGATGTTGGTTAATACAGTGTCCTGTTAAATATATTTTCATAGCATGCATCATAAACGATAACAATCGTTATTTATAGTGATATTATAACACTTTCTCTTGCACAGAAACCATGTAGTCAGCCACGAATATGAAGAATTGGAATCTAAGTACCACCGAACACTCTGAGGACAGGGCATGAAATAAGGGCAGAGCGACCGGCTCACGAGTAAAGCACGCAGACGTTGCCAGCATCAGTCCACTATATTACGTGGACTCGTAGGTAGTGGTCCGACTTCGACTGTCTTTCCGACAACCAATGAATGGACCCACGAACCGAGGATGGCATTAATCTGACGCACAGGCAACCGTATGACTGACATACCCACGGGCGGCACCAGCCGGGCACGGCGAACCAACGGTGGAGAGTCGTCACCGCTGGGCAACTTCCGCCGTGGCTGGTGTTGCTGGTGTGTAGTGCATGTGAACAAGATATATTTCTGGGTCGGCATTGTCCGCTTGTATTAGACGTTACCAAATCTCGACATTTTGAACATTTCGAACAAAAAGCCAAGATCTGATACCAGCTTGCATGCCACACGGCAAGGAGACAAGCCTCAACGCACGCTATTCACTCGATTGCTTGTAGCGTGCTCGTATATGTGTATAGATTCTCGAGTTAAGAAAGTAAGGGAACATCCATATGGACAAAAGGTAGGGAAACCTCCTGGAAAGCAGAAACCCAGGGGAAAAACATAGAAGCCCGGAGGTAAAAAAAACCTAACACCGTTCCTTCTGACGACGTCATCAAACGAAGCCGTGACCGCACCTCGGGCAGTGTCCGGCGGTGCTAAGAACATGGTGGAGGCAGAATGCCATGATTTTGACGGGCTACCGAGAGCTAAATGTGGCCTGCCACCAAGGTTAGGGCCATGTTTCGCCCTTACCCATGTTTTCTGGTTTCCCCGACTTGTGTTTAGATATGTTACAGCGCAGAAATCAAACAGCATTTGCCGCGTCATTTTCACTGCGGGTGCTCGTCTTCGCTCATTCGCACCTGATCTCATTCTAAATCTTCGCGAGTATATAGCGGTCTGCTTCGCACTTGAACCCGCGCCGGTTAGTCGTATAGGCTTCTATTACGTTTCCTCCATATCACAGCGCGCCGCCATGTCACCACCGGAATATCACGACGACAAGGGTGTCTTCAGCGTTACCGAGGAGGATGTACCACAGGCTTACAATTCGCGCTACTACACCGACCAGTACAATACGCGTCCTACACTGCTTCGTTCAGTCTCGGGCACCCTTCTGCAAGAGGAGCGCCGACACCGTCAACGTCTGGCTTGTCGAATGCTCATGCTTGTGGCCGCCGTCATGGCTGCCACTATCTACGTTGGCATCACCGGCGTTCTCAACACTCCGAATGGCGAGGCTCCATCTCTTCTTCGATCTATCTTTGGTCCGTTTGTCCGCGATCACTTTCCGACTCAGAGGCCCTCTCGTCTCGAACATCCCAATCGGGTCTCTAATTACCACACATGCGCGCTTACTCCTGAACCGCTGTCATGCCATCTTCCTGTTTCTCCTCCGGACACCGTCGACACTTGCTGCGTGAATGCTCCTGGTGGCCAGCTTCTTCTCGCTCAGTTCTGGGACTTTGCTCCTGCCGTCGGCCCCACTGATAAGTGGACTCTTCATGGATTATGGCCTGACAACTGCGATGGCTCATACGAGCAGTTCTGCGATGATGCCCGCGTCGTCAATAGCATCGAGACCGTATTTCAGACCGCTGGTGCCACCGAACTTCTCGCCTCCATGCGTGATACCTGGAAATCTAATTCTGGTCGCGACGACAGTCTGTGGACACATGAGTGGAACAAGCACGGCACTTGCATTTCTACTCTTGCTCCTCCCTGCTATGGTCCTGAAGAAAATATTACTGCTCCTATGGTTGAATACTTCGCTCGTGCTGTCAATCTCCATTCCACCCTTGATACATTCTCGGCCCTTGCCGATGCCGGGATTGTTCCTTCCTGGGACAGACATTTCAATAAGTCGGACATTCTCGAAGCCTTGAGCTCTGTCTCTGATGGTCATAACGTTACTCTTGGCTGTACCCGCTCTGGTGTTCTCTCCGAGGTCTGGTATCATTTTAACGTCAAGGGGCGGGCTCAGGATGGTGAGTACATCTTCACGGAGCCGGATGGAATCAAGGGGTTCTGCCCTGAGACTGGTGTCAAGTACTTCCCGAAGGTTTTCCGTGACAAGAAGCCCGTTCCTTCTCCTCCAACCCCTCCCAGTACGGAGCCGTTCACCGGAAAGGGCTACATCATCGTCAACGACGGCAATCAGGGATGCCTAATTTCCGGGGGTGAATGGTATTCTTCTGGTACTTGCGCTACGATCCGTGGATCCGTCTCCGAGTTTGGTGGAGTTGAGTTGCACAGCAGCCGTGGGCCCTGCACAGTCTCAGAGAAGGGCCGATTCGTTTGCGGACGTAGAGTCACTCCCGGTCAATTCACTGTCGGTGAGAAGGGCGAACTTCTTTACGGCGGTGTCGGCGCCTGGGGTGCGTACCAGCGTGCCGCGGGATGGTTGAAGGAGGGTTTGTGGAACGGAAAGTGGGCCGAGCAGTTACAGTTGCCTGTTGAGGTCAAGCTCTTCTGGCGTGCGTTGTAGATCGGATTAGATTTGTATAGGAAACGGATTATTAGATTATTTGGCGTAGGACACCGGTGAATATGGTTTCGTATTTGGCTTAGGACACGTGAATATGGTTTCGTTTGCATAGTTTTTGTTATAAACTTGCATAAATATTTTGTATAATTATACATCAAGGCTCGTACTGCACGGTACTATTTTACTACACTCCTCCTCGTCAATTGACAGTTCCAATAGCCAGCCACTCTCGGGCTTGCGGAGTAGTCCTATGGATTGATCGTCACGCTGGTAACATCTGGTACGTTGCTATCAAGCGATGACGTCACATCTCCTTCTCCAGATCTCAACTATTTCAACCATTTATCTCGATCAGTATCCCCAGTAATACCAAGCAACAGAATGACTACTCCAAGGGGTAAGCAAACTGATAGTATTGTTATTTTGTCACTAACGCAGCAGCTCTTGCAATCGTCGCCGGCCTCGGTCCCGGTATATCTTACGGACTGGCTCAAAAGTTCGCGACAGCTTACGATCTAATTCTCCTCGCACGCTCAACGAGCACACTGGATCCACTTATATCTAAGCTCAAGTCTGACCCTGCTATCAAATCTCTCAAGTCAGTTCCGACAGTGGTCGGCATTCCGACAGACGTCACATCCATCGAATCACTCTCCGCTGCAATTGCTAAGGTCCGCGAAATAGGACAGCCGGTCACGCTAGCAGTCTACAACGTTTCTTCTGGATTTAAACGGAGCCCATTTTTAGAGACTGACCTTAAAGACATTGAGAATGGTTTTAAGAGTGGAGGATTTGGAGGTGCTGTATTCGCCAAGGCTGTACTGCCGCTCCTTCTCGATTCTGTGGGTAGCGTTACCTGGGAGTCTGGTGAGCGCGTGAACCCAACTCTCCTCTATACAGGAGCTACAGCGAGTTTCAAGGCTAATCCAGGCATGAGTGCGTTTGCGATGGGAAAGTGGTCACTTCGTGCGCTCTCTCAATCACTCGCGAGGGAGTTTGCACCGCAGGGAGTACACGTTGCGACAGTGAACATAGATGCCATAGTGGATTTGGAGAGGACTAAGAGTATACTAGCTGATGTAGAAGATGGAAAGTTGAAGCCTGCAGAGGTAGCGGAAACGTATTGGGGTTTGCACAGGCAAGGCAGAAGTTCATGGACTTGGGAAGTGGATGTACGCCCGTGGGTTGAGAAATGGTAAGGCACGGCTTGTACTGGGATATAATTCGAAAAATTGTAACAATTTAAGGAAAATGTAGTTGACTATTGTGTCTTGGTGTTTCGCCATCTGCCCACTGAGTACAGACCTCAAAATTCAGCGACCGGATGGTCCTCGCCTGCAAATGATGCGCCCGAGTTGGATTAATGTCTTCTGGAATCCATGTAAGGACGATAATGATTTTTACTATTATCGATTTTATATGGTTTCTATGCAATGAAATCCACGGCCAATTGCTGAAGGATATGAATTCATTACCATCAAATCCGATCCTACTCGCGTCCGATTGAAGTGCAAGGATGTCGCATGGCCTTGGAAGTTGTCCGCCCCTCGCATTAAGGAGAGTACGCTATTCAATACTGCAACGAATAGTGTCCACAGTTGCAACCAAGTTGTGCAGAAGAATCGGCACGCTAACAAACGATGGGTCGCTGAGGTTTACGAGGGAGAAATCCAGCATAAACAAGATTCCAAGTCTGCACACCTCAAGGAAGATTTTCACCTTGATCACTCGGTTAAGGAAACTAACCTACAACAAGCAATTGTCTCGTTTAGTCATTTGTGGTCCGGTTCCGGGCTCTATTTCAGCAATCCCAGATTGTAGATGACATTTCTTGACACCTCCTGTTAGCTTTCGGTGACATGGCGAGCGTAATGGCCAAATACAGAAATATCTTTTACGTAAAATCTTCACGACCCTTACTCCGTACAGTCAATGCCCACGCAGATTATCCTGAAACCCGGTTGTGTTCCTCTACACGCGCTAAGCGGCGCCAACGGTGTGTATCCGAAAATTCTCCTGTTTACTAGATAAGTCGGAAGAGATAAGCTTAATATAGTAAGCAAAATCTAACACGGAGATTCATTGTCATGATAAGGTTTTGTTTCAACTCACATTTTCGCAGACGTAACGGCATATCGGTAGCTGCCCAACAAGAAATTTCTCAGGATTGAATGCAGCTGTGTGGTCATATCCGGCCGCGTATGATAAATGCTTATCCAATCGGCGAGCTGCCATTGTGGAACGACGCTTATGCTATCTCGCCTATGATACCAGTTCTGTGGATATTCTATTGGCGCGGGGAATTACTGCCAAATAACCTGTCTGATTAAGAACAAACTGTAATAATCCTCTGCTACCACTCGCTCAGGGTTCGTCTTTCAAGGAGCAACCTACTCAAAAGTAAAAGCATATAATATAGAGTAAAGTGCAAAACCACGTGAAAGATTAATATTTGAGATCACGAGAGTCCATGGTACACAGTCGTACAATCACTGCCAGGAGAATAAGAAGGAAGACAAGAATTGGGTTGTGACGACATATTCGTCGGCAATTGTGAACAAGAAGGATGACAGGCCCAATAACTTGGAAGTGGATGTTCACACAGATGATAAAGTCCAGATCCGCCATCCATGGTGCTAGTCCCAAAGAGGAATGGCTGGTAGTTGCCCCATGAATCTCCATCAATTATAGAAATCCAAAGGAAAACCAAAGCAAAAACTTTTCATCCGCTCATAGCCGAAAACTGAGGGAATCCATGCCACGTCCTCGGTAATCATCTGACGTCATCCGGATGTTCTCAGGGGTCGCCCTCGGGTGTATGCGTAAGAACATTCTATTGGAGAACAAGAAAGTGGCAAGTAACGCAAGGATGTATGATACCAAAGTCCACCACCACAGATTATATCAACACACAATAACAAGAGCCATGAATACATATCCAGTGTTAGACCCGCAGTGGTAGATGGGAATGAAGTACGCAGCACTCTCGACTACAGACGATGAGGCGCCTCACCGTACTCTTACTGTCATTTAGCACACCAAGACAAATGATGCCCTCAACCATTCAGTAAAGGTCCAGAAGAAAGATCCATCGAAGATGACTCATGCAGATCTTACAACTTCTTTTTCAAGAAGTGCTCCTAGAACATCGCACTAGCAAATGAGAAAGCTCCTTAATCTCTAAAGATTGAAGGCCACTCACCGGCTTGTGGGTGGTTTCATCATCCACGTCCACGAACGCACGCTCAACGTTAGGCAAGCTTTCGAGTTTTGTCTGTAAGTCGTCAGACACGTCATGTGTTGTCTGCAGGGTCGCGTTCGGGTCCATGACGATGCCCACCTCGACCACCAGTCGCACTCCACTGTGGTAGGCGCGTACGGTGTCAATTTGAGAGATCAGAGGGGAATGGGTCATTGCTGCAAGAGTAGGGTATGTTAGACGAAACAATCCGTGGCGAAATAAATGGATAATAAATCGAAAATAAGTGCGGGGTAGAATCTTACAGATATAAGTAATTAGCTGCTGCTCTTGCGCATCAGCAGCCACGCCGATCAGGAGTTGGAATTCTGAATATGCGGTTCGACCCCAAAGAAATACGATCAGGCACGATAAAATGATTGCACCCATTGGATCAATCCACCAAGCGAGTTTGCTGCCACCAACAGACGTCAGGATACCGAATCCATTGATGAAGAGATCGTTTCGATGGTCTTCCCAAAGATCTCGACCTGGGAGTATATGTGCTTGATCGTCCAGCAATACAAGAACAAGCACAACTTTGTCACAAATGCAATGCTTACTGCAATCACGGACGGTAGGTGAAAGCTAGTCGTGTTACTTTGTTGGGCGACTGTCAAGTCCCGGATCGACAACACAATGAGAATAAATGATACCGAACACATCAGGACGTTTTAATACGATGTTGCCTACAGTCTCAATCTTTGCATTTCTAGACGGAAATTTGCGGCCATCGACCCGTTTTATGGCGCGGTTGGACAACATCAGCACGACATTTGACATCGGGTCAAACACAGCATCAGCCATCGTCGTAAACAGCGACAGCGAGCCAGAGGAGATGGCGCCATACAGTTGTAAACCGCACAAGACGATATTTGCCACGAAGCTGCCCACGACCGCGATCCGATATCGCATCTGTGTCTCGTCGTGAATGTCGCGAGCATCGCGCAGGTGTTCATCTACCGGCTTGAGAATCGTTGAATTTTTTCATTCTGATCCGCATAAAATCTTCGAATCTTTGAGGTTCTTTGCGATTCGCTCAGAGAAGGTCCTTTCCGACTTTGGTCTTGTCTCCGAGAAACGTTACCGGCCTTTAAAAGATTGATCTGGCTTAAGGACGTTATCCGCGACGAAAGCTGGAGCGGGTTGTTCGCTAGGTCAAAACAGGGAGCCGACCGCGGGTTTTCGACATCGCTTCGGCCTTTTCGTGATGCTCGCGAACGGATCGAAGCATCTCGCTCGGCCTCGATCACAGCGGCGCTCTTGCCAGGTTCAAGCACAGGGATAGTAGACCGATCATCACTTCCGATAGTCGTCTGTGGATGACTATGAGGACTCGAATTTAAATGACGAAAGGAGATTTCGCGCGTAAGATCGGTGCCAATGTCCATCTCTGCTTGCTGTTCGATTTAGACGAATTATTGTTAAGTGTAGCGTCTGTACTAATTTTTTGTCGCAAAAACTGTCCCTTACATATTGTCACACCCGCTTTTCTTCGTAAGAATCCTCTGCACCACAGGCTTATCGCGTGTGTTCTTGAACTTTGAGTTGCGGGCCGCCTCTTGTGGTCGGTGTTTGGGCTTCTATTGCATGTAGAATATCACACCTCCGTTGTCCCGACTTGCTACGGAAGGCTCCTCCGTTTCGAATACTTGGACGTTCCCTCCATGGCAGTCCCCAGCAACAATGTTGGTGGTTAACCACGACTGTCATCTTTGTGATGGAACCTGGCGCGTTGGTTCAGTCATCCCAACCTTCCTCCGGAACACAACATATGACGTTTTGTGCTCGTTGGGGGCTTGCTTACGGTATATCCGTAAGGCGGTGCTAGGCTGTCCTTTCTTAAACCAATTGCCCCTTCTAGGCGGCAAGCTGTACCCGATTTATGTGTACAAGTGTAGCTTCTATATCCTGTTATGCGCATTGCCAACTTTTAAGATAATGTTTATCCTAAATCGTTATCGATATGGATTTCTTCCGCAATGCCTGACAGACCCCAGCAGTCCACAGGCAAGTCAATAATTTAATCGTCTTCCTCCAGTCCCATTGTGAACTTAGTTATTACCGTCTCAATGATGGTAGTGATCAGGAAGTAAAGCCTCAAGATGAACTTCCTGAATTGCCACGATTGACAGCATAATCGACAGTCGATGGTTCTATCGGATAATGTCGCAAGCAGAGACGTGATCCCTGCACGAACCGTCCTCTCAGTTAGAAGCACATCAGTTGCAGGGCCTCAACAACTATATCCACAAAGTCGCGACCGAGACCTATTACTGAGTGGCATCAGGTAACATATTTTATTGCTGCAGTGCTACTGCATATGGATCAAATATCCTTCACAAGCATGGTATTACCAATTTTTGAAAATACCAACACGCTCTGGCAAAAGTTGAGTGCAGTTTCAGCAGGCACTTGTGATAGCAAGATATGAGATCGTCATAGAAAGAATTGTCTCAATAACCCTAAGACATCGATATTCCTCAGAGCATTACGACTGGGACCCTTGAGTCGGCGAGCGAAGTGGAGCGTGGGCGGTGAATTGCCCTAAACGACGATACCGATGCATGCCACTCCCCTGAAACTGCCGTGTGCTAATGTTTTAAAGTGCCATGCTTGTGTATCCGAAAATCTTTAGGCTTCTCTTCGATCACACAATAATATCGTAAGTAAGGACCGATACTCGCGATGGCCGAGCAGGTCGAGAAACTAAATCCATCAAAGCTGGGCACCAAAGAATAGTAAGTAATAATTGTAATGCCCTCGTCACACTGACACTTCAACTATTTCTCCAGCTGGGATCAATTCTATGCTCTTGAGCAGCAAAATTTCGCTGAAAACTCGGATGATGAAGGTGAAGTCTGGTTCGCGGAGGTCGACGCCGAGGACAAGATCATCGACTTCCTTATCAACCATACTGCATCTTCTGACGACGACCTCAACAACGAATTCCCGTTCTCCCCGACGTCGACATCGGCGATTGATCTCGGCACCGGCAACGGACATCTACTCTTTAGGCTAAGATCTGAGGGCGGGTTTATGGGCAAATTATGCGGCATCGACTATGCAGAGACATCTGTCGCTTTTGCCAGACAGCTACTGGCCAAAAAGAAGGACGAGCAGCAACTTGAAGACCCCGACAATAATATTACGTTCGAGCATGTCGACTTTTTGAACTTTCCTGACGGCAAGACAAACGAAGCATGGGATCTCGTGCTGGATAAGGGTACTCTAGACGCCATTGCTCTCAATGGCGACATCATTACAAACGGCTTGAGGGGCGTGGACTTTTTTCCCACAGTTGTACGAGATACTCTTGTCCGCGTCGGTGGCATAATATTGATCACGAGTTGTAATTTCACAGAAGAAGAATTGGTAAAATTATTCAGCATTGAAGGTATGCCTTTTCACTTGTCATAGTCTACATCTGTTAATCGAGAACAGGACTACAACTATGGAAAGCCATAAAATATCCTGTCTACGAATTCGGTGGCGTCAAGGGTCAAAGTATTTCCAGTGTTGCATTTAGACGGACAAAATAACAGAATTGTACGATATCTCGCCACGTCTGCAGCTTCATTATATACCTAATTATGTATTTTTACCCTATCAATAAAGAACCGGAGAATCATAACGCAAGCAACACTAATAAAACGAAAACTACCGAAAACCTCCAACTGTAGAGTAATATTTTTTGTGTTGTATAACTCCTTTACGTCTTCTTAGAGAACTCGACGCGCAAAATCAAGTTCTCGAAACCGCGACCGTTCATCCGTTCGCACGCCTTCGTAGCGCTATTGACATCATAGTAGCTGATAAACGCATAACCCTTCGACCGGTTCGTCTCTCTGTCCTTCGCCAAGTACAACCTCTGGATACGACCGAATCGTTCAAACAAACGGCCGAGATCATCCTCCGTGACGTCTTCGCCTATGTTCGAAACACGCAGGGTAGCACTGTCGTCCCGGTCTCTGTAAGTAGACATCTTCTCGCCATCACCACGACCAGAAGCACCAGCATGGCGGAGATGTGGTGGCACGTATGCCGACTTGGTAGGACCGCCTGAAGCTGCTGGGGTTGCCGATGGTTCTGGAGTTGCCGTCCGCGGAGTAGAATCGTTTGATTCCGCCGCAATATCCGCGATAGGTAGACGATCTTTGTAAGGACATCTGCTTGTGAAGTGCTCGCCGCCGCACGTCCGGCAGGTGATGGCCTTCACCTTGACAGCTTCGGTCTTGCTGACTTCTACCTTCTCTTCCTTTGATTCCTACAGATCCATTAGATTCCATCATTTACCTAATCGTTGGGGACTACAATACACACCTTCCAGCCAACGATGAGTTTCAGTGGTGTGTTCTCTCCGACACTAGTCGTCTTGACATCTGGACCAGCTCGCGATCCACGCTCGAGGCCGAACTTCGACCATCGCTTGCGCTCCGCAACAGCCGGATTAACGCGCTCCTTGACAACAGTCGTCTTAATCTTCTGAATAGCCTTCACCTTCTTGCCAGTCTCCGGGTTAACACGATATGTAATCACGGTTTTGGTGCCGTCTGGGTTGTTCGTGACAAGAGGCGCCGGAAACCCGCTGTCGTCGTCGTCGTCCGCCCAGTTAGTGGTAGATGGTTTCCTGGCAGATATATTCGTCAGCTACTTCATCAATTCCGTCAAACGAAATCCACCTACGATGCAAGATCCGGCATTGTGGTGATGTCGTGTACAGAAACCTGATTGTGCGTTGAAGCCGCAAGAAAATTTGTTAAGCTGTATTGCGGCATGCCAACGCCATCAATAGGACGCAGGTGCCTTTACCCTAACCCAACTGAAAACCTTAATCTGCTATAAGTCATCTTGGGATTTAGAATTAACACTGCGCCAATGAACACAATAGCTAAATCAACCACCCGTCGTTCTTACGCGTTCCGGACAACTAGAGTGCAATGATGGAGCAAGTTCCGACGATGGTGCCGCAGACACTGCGTATGCCGATCGCGACAGTCACATCTCCGCGTCAAATATCCATTCTGCGAACATCCAACCAACCCAACAATAGGCCAGATAAAGTCAACTTTTCCATGACAAACGAGCAGCGTCGGCGCTTATGTTTATATGCAGATGAGCATCCCGGGGCGAACCAGCGACAGCTCATCGAGTGGTTTCGAGGACAGTTCAATGTTGCGCCATCGCAGGCTGCGATTTCAAGATGCTTGAAACGCAAGAGCGATATTCTAGAATCCAGCGATCGCGATCCGAATCTCAAGAGACTCAAGAAGGTCACTTTTCCGCTTATGGAAGATGCTCTGTCGAAATGGTACACTGAATACAAAGGCCTGGTCCCAATAGATGGCAACGTACTTAAGCAACAAGGATTATACTTTCTAAATGTACAGTTGGTCCATTGCGTGTGACCTGAATACAATCTAATCAATGTAGACTCTCTACCCATATGCCGGTGAAAATGCATTCCACTTCTCAGACGGCTGGCTGGCGCGGTTCAAATCACGTCATAATATTAAAAGCGATCGATTTACGAGTTCAGAAAGTCCGGTCTCTCGTCTTCGTTCGTTGCAAGAGCAACTACCCGCCATTCGCTCGAGGATATCGCAGTACAATCCCAAGGATGTGTTTTGTATGGATGAGACCGGCTTGTTCTACCAAACCATTGGCAACGGGCTGCTCACTACTCGATTCGGTCCAAATGCGGTCGAAGAGCAAGAAAAGCAACCTGGTGCCTATCGTGGAATTCTGAAGGAAAAGCTTACAGTGGCTATTTGTACCAACGCCGATGGCAGCGAAAAAATGCCATGCTGGGTCATAGGCAGATGGGCGAATCCTAAATGCTTTATTAATGTCGAAATGTCCGGTCTCGGAATATCCTATGCCTCTGATCCAAACACGAAAATGAGCGCTACCTTGTTTAAGAATTATCTACTGTGGTTCGATAACCATATGGCTGGGCGTCGCGTACTGTTGCTAGTAGACTACAGTGATGCGCATCTCGCGTTTGATGGACGGCTAATGAATACAGAACTCCTGATTCTACCACCGAGTACGACGACAGTTGGCATGCATCCTTGCGATTCAGGAATTACTCGGATGCTGAAAGCATTCTACAGACGGCGGTTTACTGAGATCATGCTTGCGAGAATTGAACAAGGAGACAACAGGATGTTTCTCAGCGTCCTGGAGGCCATGAACGTATTAGTTCAAGCATGGACGGAAGACGTGACTAGGGACTCAATTATCGATTGTTTTCTCAATTGCCAGCTTCTTGCTGACAATACCGCTAATGACTCCAGCAGCCTAGCAACACCCGCGTTTCGTCACCAGTTGCGGCCTTTAGGTGGTCATGGTTCACTATCCGTCGTTGCGCAAGCGAACCCATCGCTCCAGCAACAACGCCAGAAGCGGCAGCAACAGCAACCTCGCTTTGATCCGTCGTACGGTGTCACGCCTAACGATCTGTATCAAGTCAACCCACGACGTCGGTGCAATTCCCCGCAACACACTAGTATGAATTATGACGATGCCGTGCAACATATGCTTAATGGGACTGGCGAAGATATATTTTCAGTGCCGTCAATCGAAGAAATTGTCGAGGAAATACAAGAAGAAGCCGAGAAACTAGGTGGTCGCAATAGATCGGCTTCGGCGAACGAGCAGGCTCAGAAGACGAGTCCATACTCCGACACTGCACAGCTATACCGGTCCCAGTCTTTGGATCAGCGAGATGGAATGGACAGCGCGCTGTTATCAGCATCTGCAGAGCAGGATGCATCGGGAGCTAACGCTTCTCGGGATCTTACACTCAATACAACTACATCGTACAATGTCTATACTGCCGTGACCGAGATCGAAGCCCTTGCCGCAATCGATATCCTGGAACGTTACTGGATGGGCAGGAACCCGCAATTATCACGTCTCTCACTGCCTGGCCAGCGCCATGAGATTTTGACCAATCGGATAGTGCTTAAGCCAGCTACTATAGAGAAAGTGTTTGGTTAGGACGATTGCATAATATGGATTTCTGGTAACTGAATTCGGCGTATGGTTATGTGCACGACTGACGGTTGACTGTATTGCAATATTGTCTAACGTTCTGGGTATGGGTTCGGGTTATTTTAATTTTGTCTAGTGTACATATATAATGACGTAATGCAAATCCGATACAATAACCCATACTCACATCATATTAATACACCCTCGAGGTTGTGATCTTATAGCCCATTTCGTGCTTCAGATATCATACAAACTTCTAGACGGGCACATAAACTAAGCAGTACAACGGTTTCTGTAGCGGCATAATAGTTAAGCGCATCCATCAAAATTTTCAAGTGATGGTCAAAATTCTGCTCGTATTGTAATAATATGCTCTCCAACCTGGTAACCTTATCCACCGCGCCAGAATCCGCATCCGCTGTCTCGCTGTCAATACCAGGAAGCGTCTTGGACAGCTGCGTCGTGTACGTTGCGAATAGTCTGCAAGCAGACATAAGCTTTGCCATGACCTACAGATCACTCAGTCGTTGCCGAGAGAACAATAACAAAGAAGAACAACAAAGCATACCCTTAAAAGCTTCGAATTTGTAAGCATGCACTCCTTTAAGCACGTGTCCAAGAAATCGACGTGATTCTGCATCAGTGCATCTACAGTGTTAACATCCGATATACCAGCCATCAGCAAACACCAATTTGGTTCCACGACTTCAGTCGTGGAGAAGTATAGCACTTGCTGAATGAATACCAGCATCTTGGCTCGCAAGTTCCACACTTTCGATTTCCACTTCTGTAAAGGGACACTCTTACTACGCCGAGCCCAAGCGGCAGTCTTTGCCTGGTCCAACCATGCGACCCCAAGGAGCTGCTCGATGTGTTTGAGCGCCACAAGATGCCGGAACAAAAGTTGATATCGGAGTATTGTCTTTCTAGAAATCACCAGAGAAAGCGGAAATGGCATCCTGAAATCAAACTGCAACGCCTGAATTCCGGTAATGCCTTTCTTATCATCTCGCTCCGACGATTTATCTGTCGCTGGAGTCGTTGTTGAAAGTTGCATCGCCGCGATATCTCTAGGATCCAGTCCACTCACACTAACGATTCGCATTAGCCATTCAGTAAGACCCACTTCGTTCAGCTGAACCGAAATATCCTCCTTAAAAGGATCAGTTGCAGTGATACTACCTGGCTGTCTCAGAGCCAGGTCGAGTAGAGACTGCAATTTCGACGTCGACACATTCTTCGCAGGCTTTCGCAACTCATGGGATGCGACATCCATAAAATTAGTGAAGAAGTCAGCCTGATCCAAAAAAAAGTAGTGCTTCAATGAAGTCAGACGCTCTGATAACTTATGCGTGTTGATAAGCAGAGAAAGAAGATATCCGTTTGCATGTGCATACGCTGTATTGATATTGGATAGTAGTCTAGGATCGTCAATCGTCTCTGGCGCGTCCTTGATTTCGTTGCTGACATCGACGCCACCGCATTCGCGAACTACATTCAAGAACTTTCCTGCCAATAGAATCTTGTCACACGTCCTAGAGTCTCCTATTTGCGGTGGAAGGTCGTCTTTCCGTAATGTGTACCGCTTATCCCAGTATTCATCTGTGTAGTCCTCGTCCAGTCGTTCCCTTCGGATACTCTTTTGCTCTTTGATTAAAAATTCGTTAAAGGGATCCGCTATTATTCCACGATGTAGCCACATGTTCAGCATCTTCATATATGGTCGCGAGGCCTCCCTCACAAGATATGTAAGAAGTTCACGTGCCGCCGGATCCCCTGATACCGAATAGAGCCTATCAGTAAGCAACTTTATGACATCGCCGCCTTTAGTAATCATCGACGTAGTCTTTGAAATCCCAATATTATTGAGAGCGTTGAGATTGCCATCGTTCGCCTTCAGCGTTTCCATGATTTTGTCAAAGTCGGTACCCAATTCATCCGCGTATTCAGCAACAGATTCCTCTTTACGACTTATCTGTTGCACAATATAATTCAGCTCAGTTAACTTCCTCGCCATATCCATAGTCTCAATGTGGAACGTGTTCAAAGTAAACGATGGCGACGTAAGCATTTTATACTCCATATCAGACATCAGTGCCAGATATTCTTTCATGATATGTCGAATCGCAGCACATAGCGCATGATTGACAACTCCATACTCAGTTTTGCTTTGTATTTCGATAAATGCTTCGACGCTCGAGCGGTGAGTTGCCAATTTAAGCAAGTTTTTGGTCAGATCGCGAAGGCTGGGGTCGAGACCCTTTGCTAGCCGAAATTCAGGTCCGGACAACCTGTCGGCTTCGGCGAAAGGATTGTAACGCTCGTGAAAACGTATATATTGACCTTCGGAACCCTGAGCGGTTGTTAGCACAATCCCAGACTCACCCGCCGTATTCCGTACCAAAAGCACGTAGAGAAGATCCTCCATAATAACTGCATGCTGGACATCTATTCCCATTTTGTCCAGAAACATGGTTTTTTTTAACCCTTGCACTTGGTGCGATAGCGGCGGCGGACTCACTCTCAAAGCGAGAGGCGACAGAGCAGTCGAGAGAAGCGTCACCTCAGAATTCGAGACTGTCTCGTCATTAGCGTATATCCTTATATCCAAATACATATTAGAAATTGACACGTACCCATCTTTGGCTGTTGATGTATCGCGCTTGTCGTACTACTGCTTTCTGTGCTAGCGGCCCTGACATTTTCCCCTTGCTGTTTCTCTGGCTGTGCTCGTAGAGGGGATCTCTCTCGATGTCGCGTTGAACTTGCCCGGCTCTGTTAGAAGTCAGATACGTATCTCGCCTTAGAATTGATAGAGCGCATACAACCATTTTCTCCCCCTCTGAAGCTCTGCTTTGTTGATCCAGTGCCGTTAATTTGACCGATCTCGACCGATGATGGTGCTGAGATATTGCATTGACAACGCGATCAGTCTGCGACAAGACTTCTCTCGACGGCACCGACCGCCGTTGCGTGCCATTTTCTGTAGCCTGGCTAGTCATTACATCTACACCAATAACGACACGTAGAAACTACAAGATACGTGGAGTAATTCGGTTCCATCCACGACAATGGTACGCTTGTCGCAGAAGGGGTTCGCGTCTGACGCTCGCGCGTAAACAAACTGCGTAACGTGCAGCACACGGCGTTCGGCTTGTCAGCGTATTTGTCATCACGTATTTGAACGGCGCTACCATTTACTTAATCTTCGAATTCATTCGAATCATCTTATAGAAATTCAGCATCAAGTCTTCTACATTTATTGCGTTTATCTTGCAATTATACATATTATAGAAATATTAAAAGAGATGTTTTTGACTCGTAGTGAGTACGATCGGGGCGTGAGCACTTTCTCGCCCGAGGGACGACTCTTCCAGGTCGAATACGCTATTGAGGCTATCAAGGTATGTTGTATCTTCTACTTCGCAAATTTTTCATTTTGTTCGATTACAAAGCTTTGGTACAAGTATCGAATCGAGAGATGCTGGTTGGGACAGAGTGTATGCTAATAGCAATCGACTAGCTTGGATCAACTGCCATTGGAGTTGCAACTTCTGAAGGTGTCATTCTCGGCGTCGAGAAGCGTGCTACGTCGGTCCTCCTGGAATCCTCCTCTATTGAAAAGATTGTCGAAATAGATAGTCATCTCGGTGCGGCAATGAGTGGACTTACTGCTGACGCTCGGACAATGATTGATCACGCTCGAGTCGAAACACAAGTACGTTGAGATTTAGGAAACATAACAGTTGAACACTACTGACATTAGTAGAATCACGCTTTACACTTCGACGAGCCTATCAAGGTGGAATCAGTAACACAGGCAGTTTGCGACCTTGCCCTACGTTTCGGCGAAGGTGCTGATGGAGAGGAGCGAGTCATGTCTCGACCGTTCGGTGTCGCACTTTTGATAGCAGGTATTGATGAAAACGGGCCGCAATTATATCACGCTGATCCATCCGGAACATTCTACAGATATGATGCGAAGGCTATAGGAAGTGGTAGTGAAGGTGCGCAGGCAGAATTACAGAATGAATATCACAGCGTATGTGTCCTTGAAATTGCATTAATTGAGATGTACTAATAGAATACAGTCACTCACATTGGCTGAAGCCGAACAGCTTGTTCTAAAGACCTTAAAGCAAGTCATGGAAGAGAAATTGGATGCCAAGAATGTCCAGCTCGCCAGCGTTACCAAGGAGCAGAATTTTAAAATATACACTGATGATGAGATGAAAGTTGTCGTGGAGCGACTCGAAGGCAGTGAGACGCAGTCTACTACGTCCTAAGTAATATCTATAATGAAGCCCATGTGTTAGTATGTATTGGTCATCGATTGTAAATATCGAGTAAAAGTGGAAATGGCATTGCACGAATTGTAGTAAGGACAATTATAATTTTACACTACCCCGACGTCCGCTTGTTATAAATACCTTAAATCACGTAAATTTTCCGAGATTGTTAGTCTCTTGCTTGTGACCAATCTACCTTTATCCTCCTTGACTGAGCCGGCGAAGCTCTGGATAACGGAGAAGGCGCGTACGCTGTAGTTGCAGTAGCACTGTCCACAGATGCGGAATTTCTACTCGCATCGTCACTGTGACCAGCCGCTTGAAATTTCAGTGGACTTCCACTGTATGTTCCGTAGTATGGTCTGTCCCCTGGGACAATGGACTGCCTTGGACGACTGTTCATGGCCGAGCGCCTATATGGACTGGACGGGGAGCTCTGCGGACTGTTGACCACACTTCCGAACAACGAAGCAGATGACCGATGCCGAATATCTCGTGTCACAAATTGCCGTTCCAAGGTAGGCGAGTAATATTCCACTGAACCGTCGGCACCAACAGCCACATCGCGTCGAACCACGCTCATCTTCGGCCTTACAACTTTCTTTTCGTACTCCTCAAACATTTCTCCAAATACTAGGGACTTGTCGGTTATTTGCTGAAGAAAATTCGTTGTGAGAAGGTACGTCTGGCCGGAAATCAACAAGCAGACGGTAATGTTGCGTATAAGCGTGCTGTACGATGTATTGAACAAGACCAGAGTATGCAATGGTGAAAATGACGTAAAGAGATGCAAATTAAACAGCTGCGGATTCCACATTTGAAGTTCCCAAATTTCCTTGTCTGGATCTGCAGTAGGAGAGGACTCGGCGTGGCTGATCTTGTAAATAATCTTTTGCCATGGAGACGATGATGGAGTACGTGCGACATTGTCAATATCTAGCTGCGCTTTCGTTGCTGAAGAGTTGCCAGCTAATTTTCTATCTTGCGGATCACGGCCGAAGAAGGTGTACGTCCGCCTGCGTGAGAATACGCAGTAAGCATTGATGAAGCTTAGTAATAAAATGGCAACTGATATGACTGATAGCTAATAAGCGTTAGCGATGGTCAGAACTCATATAACATTCTGGTACTTACTACTCCAATAAGCCATCCTCTAAACCCACGTTTTGCACCTCTACCCTGAAGAACATCGCCGGCTATAGGACTATTTCGCAATTTGCTCGAATCCCAAAATATCTCACTACGCTCATCCTGCTTAACCGCGACGGTCGCAATAGCTAGCCGACAAAACACGAGTATGCCATCCAGAATAAATCCCATGGGCAGGCATACGGTGTCAGACAATTTGTCCCACTCGATCGTCTCGAACTGTTCATGTAAATGCAGGTAGGTGTCCAGGGGATACGATGTTAGGCGCGTCAGAAGCGCCGCCCGGCGTACGACGCGTCGTTGAGCCATTACCAAATCCAGGAGTTGCTGGCGCCGATTCTATATACCAACTGATCGAAACTTATCTCCTGGTCCTACAAAAGTGCGGACTAACCATCGTCCATGTGAGGAAGAAGCGGCATGAGAACGAAACCCGCTGCAATCGTCAGCATCGTGATGCGTTTCGACACGCGCGGAGTGACGCGTCAGTCTAATTGTCTCAATCCAGCAGGAATCGTCAAGCCAGCTTCTCGCGCAGTTTCTAGTTAGACTTTGTCTGGCGAGCCGCCCGTTCGCATGCGAGACTCAATTGTGTTTATGTGTGCGGGCACAAACTCGGGAAGCAGATGCGATCCTGGGCTAAAATGATATAGGCCAGACATACAACGCGTAAACGCAACGATGGAGATTTGGCCGCTGACTGATTGGCACTTTTGTTACCGGGGAACGGTCGATATCGACATACGAGTTGCGTAATTTCCATAAAACCAACGATAAATATCATCACATCGTACATTGCGCAACAGCTGTCACGCCCAGGCAACATGGCAGTCGCCGCCGTATAAATCTCGACGATCCCTGTCCAAATTAAACATACGGCACTGAACATCAGTCATCGTACCGTCATCATGCGAACACTGTCATGGCATGGTTCGCGTGGACACCAAATATAGAGCATAAATTCAATTCCATTGATGTCGTGATCGGTGATCACCCATTCACCAACAACCTGCCCCACCGCGTACACGACAAAATTGAGACTACAAATAATAACTCTAAAAATATCTACAACCGCGATGCAAGCACTCAAAGAGGCGGGAAAACACGACGTAAGTTGCGATGTAACCGCCGGAAAGGGAATCCATGGCATCATCATCATTCGCGCCGCACAGTGTAGATCTTGCTCAAGAAGAATCGTTGACCTTTATCCGCGCTACCACAAACACATTCCCCCTCAGCCCACCACGTATTATTCCCGCTTGACCTTGGCCCCGTGCGTATTTCGTCTCGGCTGAAGTCGCCGGTGTGCGACGACGCATGGAGTCAAAATATGTCGATCCCCACCAGCTTCTCATGGGTACTTAAGCATCCAAGGTTCCCGCGCTTCGCCGTAATCTTTTTATATCACAGTCGCTTCAGTTACTCGTTTAGCAATCTGCCATACACTCCCAAGTGAAGCCTTGAAACATAATGCGATCTGTTGTTCTCCTCGTTCTCCTCGCGCTCATCGTGGCTGTTACAGGCCAATATTCTCCGTCTGAAACGAGCGCACTTTTCACCGCTCCGAGCAGCTTTGGCGTTGTCTCGTCTACGGAGTCTACCAGTTCTGCCGTTAGTACTTCCGAGAGCCTTTCTGCCACCAGTGCGTCGGCGTCGGAGTTGAGTACATCGCTCAGTAGATCGATAAGCGAGTCGGCTACAAGCACATCTGCGACGAGTTTGTCGTCCTTGTCCACCGTCAGTTCGTCCCTCACTTCTGGCGGATCCTCAGCGAGCGCCTCACGTTCTGCCTCGTCGACTGGGTCTAGCGCTACCAGTACCAAGACGTCGGCTGCTGATAGCATCTCTCTTAAGCCCATCTCTTCTGGCAGCGGATATCTCAGTTTGGCCTTGGGACTCGTCGCGGTTTACTTTGGTCATGCTTACTAGGTTGCTATGCCAATAGGTGATAGAAGCTTCGATTACATTTGTGAATCAGATATGTTGAGATAATATTCGTAAAATTGGATAAAGGACTTGTACAAGACGTGATTGATGGGGCTTGTCATTTTGGTTGTGATTTTGAGCAAAAGTGTATCTTTTTGATAGCGCGCGCTCTGTCTGGACAGTTCACATAAATAATTTTGTATTTGATTACTGTAACATATTAACTCCTCGCTGGTACAACTATTTTAAAAGAAATTCGCAGTGCAGTGCCTGTGGTAACCACAACCTCCCAGGTCAGGATTCATCTGCTATTCTGTAATAATACGCGTTCCTCATAGACAGAACAAAACATTCCAACGAGACCGAGAGTACCAAAAGAGGTGTACGTGTAGTTGAATGGGAGGCATCCTCAACTTAGAACTACAACGCCGACGCCGCAGAGATAAGTCTGCGCGGCCTCTGCGGCGTCAGCGGTGCAACGTGCATCCCGATTACTTTGATACCCAAATTTCTTTTCTTTCACCACACGGATTCAATTCGATCCTATTTGGTGAAATTTACTCTGTATTCGGTTTAGTACGCTTGATAGGGACTATGCAATCAACTACGGGTTAGCTCGCAAAATGATGTCTCGGATCTCACAGATAGGGAAAGCGATCGCGGAGGATATTGAACAAGCGAGAGCGCAATCCGTCGCTGCGTCCTCTGTTAATCGCGCAAGTGCGCAATCGCCTGGACCTGGGAACGGAAGTGTTGGGTCTGCCCTCAGTGCCACACCAGCTCGGAGACCGTTGCGGCCGGTGACAGGCGGTGAACCCGGGATTCCAAGTTCCAATACAGAGGAGTATGACAATAGCAGCGCCGATCATCCATTGGCCGAGGATAGCACCAATCCTGAGCAAAACCATACTGGACACGTACTGAGCGTATCTGGATTGCAACTACAGAGCCAACCACCTAGTCGGTCTTCGACACCTGCAGCTACCATGGAATATCCACCTGAGATTAGGGCAAATCTGCGGAAGCTCGCAAAGTATGAGGCGAAGTATCCAGGTGCGCCATTAATATTTCAGTAATTATTGGAGGAAGTGACTAACCCAGCATTAGAACTACGTAGAGCTTACGAGGCTGAAAGAGCTCGGACTTCGTTCATTGACGCTTTCGAGAATGTCCTCCGCGAACACACTCCTTGCTCATCGATAGAGGAATCCCAAGCTTTAGTTGAATACCTTCAAAATTTGACGCTCAGACAAGACATGCTCGTTGAGGAGATGAAGCGGGTCACGAAAGAGAAAGACGAATTTGGCCGGAAATCCAAAGAGGCTGAAGTAAAGAGCCAGGAAGCGGAGAAAATAATAGCCGAGATCAAGGCAAAATTAGATGAAAAGGACCAAGAGATTTTGGTTTTCAAGACAGAGGTGGAGTATCGGGACGCTCTATTTAAAGATGTGACGGTTACTAATGAAGCTGCGCTCGACGATGCGAAAGTCGCAACTGATAACACCAGAGCGCAGTTGGCTATGTCTAAAGAAAAAGTCACCGAACTTGAATTGAAACTGTCGAACCTGGAAGATAAGATGAAGAACGCATCAATGGCTGCTGATGAAGAGGCTACGGAAAAGTTACAAGATGCCGAGTCTCGTGTTGCAGAACTCGAATCAGAGGTCAGCAATCTTCATTCGCAAATATCAAAGCTGGAAGGCAAAGTCATAGAGTCGTCAGAAGTTGCCATTGCTGATGCCGACGCAAAGGAGAAGCTCGCAGCCGCGGAGTCCCGCTTATCAGAACTTGAGTCTGAAAATACGGCTCTCAAAAATCTCAAGGCGAATGCCGTGACTGCCAACGATGATGTCGAGATACATGACGAAGAGAATGACAACGAAGCGAATGATGCGGAGGCCAAGGCTTCAAAGCAAAGCGCAATACATACACCCAGCTCTTCAAGAAACAAGAAAAAGAAGAAGAAAAAAGGAAAGGGTGGAAATACTTTGCAGTTGGATGAGCAATCCTCTAAAGTCTCGGATACTCTTCCAGATATTGTACTCTCTGAACCTGTAACTACGGATCATTCGATTGACGCGTCTGCCTACGAAACTAAAATCTCGGATTTGGAGGTGCAAGTTGACAATTTACGTAGCGAGCGAGCTCACGCATCGGAGGAGATTGAGAATTTGAGGGATGTGGTTCGAAGCCTGGGCCAGGATCTTGTCGAGGCAAAGGATGAGATTAAGATTTTACGCGAACAACTGTCGAATAGTTCAGAAATCGGTAGCAAGTTCGCTGAGCTGGAAGCTACTCACGTGGATATTATCAGACAGAAAGACGATTTAGAGCGCGCCCATGAAATCCGCACTAATTCTCATAAAGAGGCAGTCAAAAAGGTCGAGGAGATGTTGAAGACTCACGATAAGTTGTTGCAGGATCACTCACAAGTCAACAAACGCGTCGAAGAATTACTTGCTGAGAATGAGAAAGCGAAGAACCAGGTTCAGCAAACGAACGACGCATACAACAAAGCTACAGCACAGCTGCAATCTAAAATCACCGGTCTTGAGCAAGATGTCAAGGCCACCGAGCAGGTTGCTCAAGCCCGTTATAAGGAGCTTTCGGAGAAGAATGATTTATTGATGAAGTTGCAATCGGAATTACAGGCAACGAGAACAGAGGTAGTGCAATTGCGTGACGAACGTAGCCTTCTGGCGGCCAAGCTTGAGGAGCTCAAGCGTGTGGAAAAGAGTGAGCGACAATTAAAGGCAGACGTTAGCAAACATCGTGCCGCTGTGGCTGAACGGGATGCCGATCTAACGAAGATTCGAACGCAATTGCGGGAATATCAGGTTGGAAAGATGAAGGCTGATGAGCGTGTATCGCAACTCAACCAGCAACTCACACGGACGGAGGCAGAACTAAAGGGGGTTGCCGAGGGCGTCGACCGAATGTCTCGAGAAAAGGCTTCGATGAATCAGGAATTGGAAAGCTTACGATCACGATTGCAAACATACTCTTCTGCTAATTCGGGCCTGAAAAATCAGCTAGAGGCAGCAAAAGAGGAAGTTCAGATTGCAAAAGCGGAAAAAGAAAGTGCGAAGACGATGATGGAGAGTCTTCGTGAGCAGGCGTCCGAAATGGCGATGCAGAGTAAGGAATCCCGCGACCGATATGATGCACTGGAAGAGGAGCTTTCGGAGTCACATAGGCTACTAATTGAGCGTGCAAGAGAGGCGACAACAATTCGCAGACTGCTGAGCGATGCGGAGTCGAAACAAGAAGCATCAGTACGCGAGCTGAAGGAGCAAGTTAGTGTGCTCATGGAGGAACGAGACAGAGCGGAGAGAGAAGCCATCACTATTTCCAGACGGAAGAGTCATGAGATGGAGGATTTGAGGATCAAGGTTCGGGAACAAGAACGGAAACTTGGCATGGCGGATGAAGAGCGATCTAGACTCTCGGCGGAGTTAAATGACTTACGGGCTGCACGGGAAAGAGCAGATGAGAAAGTAAATCTTGCATCTTCAGAGATGGATGAGACAAGAAAAGTTCTTACTGAACTACGAACAGTACTGGCATGTCCCCGAATTGTTGTTCGCTGAGATGAATTCTAAATCTGACGTAAATATAGGAAACTACGGAAACGCAACTCCGTGAAGTTGAAGCGAACAGGCAAGAACTAAAACGACTTGCCGAAGACACTCAAGGAAAAGTTGACCGTCTGCAAAAAACGAATCGCATTCTTTCTGAAGAAGTACAGTCACTGCAGACGGCAAAGTTTACGATGGATTTGCACCCAGGAATCCAGACTCGCGCAAGTCAATCAGTTTCGAACTTGTCTGCGGGCAGTAACAAAGACAGCATAGTTCCGCGACTGACTAGCCCTGGAAGCTTCAGCCCATCGCCGACATATCTTGCGTACGAAGAAAACGAAAATCTCAGCATTCCGTATATCAAAAATGTACTACTTGGTTTCTTGGAGCGAAAGGAACAGCGACAGCAATTAATGCCGGTAATTTCAACGGTGCTGCAATTTCATGGTAACGACGAACAGCGATTCTTGGCCGCTTTCCTTAACCAAAAATGACATTTCGATGACTATATACACTTTTGAAACGGCACAACCTAAATGTTGTTCAGGACAAGTGAGAACAAGTAGTCTTGGCTTATTTTTTGTGGAAAGCTTTGTATGTAATGACGAGCGTCGATGAAAATAGATCTGCATGGACATATTAGCATGTGATCTCTTTTAATTCTTTTATAGTAGAACGTACATCACTTGGAATCTGCTGAATCTTCAATGAATGCGTCCGTAAGCTTCGTAGACGTTGCCTTCCCCGAGGTCTCGGCCATGGTGCTAGTCCCGTGTTCGAGCTCTTTTTTCTGCTCGAGTTCGTAGAGGTAATCTGTCAATTGCATGCCCCCGTAGGCCACAGCCATTGTCGACACGCCAATCCATAAACGGCCCTTGAACGGGATGGCATTGTATATTGTCCACAGTGACCGCATGTTCGTCCGATACTGTTATCGAGACATGCACAAAAGGATGTGTCCGTTATGAGACGCGAATATAGATTGCCAATATTGTATTTGATTTGGTGAGTAGTGTGCAGACGGATCGGCAGGCGGTACAAAACACTCAAGCGAACACTCCGCGGCGTTTAACACCACCTATATCAACGTCAGCTTCAGATGGTGTTCGAACCGGGAGGCTTAAGCAATTTCAATTCTGCCCAGGATGTGATGTTTGGCATATTGACCGCACAACTTGTTGTATTTCAAGTCGATCCACGGTCAGCCATGAATTTGCTAATCCTGAAACGCCTTCTGCTGCCTCTTCGGCATCGCACCCGATGGCTTCGATAATGAGCGAGTCTTGTAAGTGTGTTCCCATCGACGCCTTAGTTTACTTTCGGAAGCGCTAACTGAGTGACTCATCAGCCATTACATCCCTCACCAGACGGTCGACTTGCGGTGGCGGCTTGTTGGCGACGCGGTCCTACGATCTGCCTTTCCACGTTGGTGCTCTGGCAATAATTCTGGGCGTGTCCACGTTAGCCTGTGCCTTCCCGTTGGTCGCGGTCAAGTTTCCAGCTCTGTGTATTCCCGCGAACTTGTTGTTTGTCGTCAGGCACTTCGGCACCGGCGTCTTGATCGCGACGGCATTCGTCCACTTGCTGCCAACCGCCTTCATTTCGCTTACCGACCCATGTCTGCCGTCTCTATGGAACGAACGGTATCCGGCGATGGCCGGCGCCATTTCTCTTGCAGCAGTCTTCCTGATCACAGTCATCGAAATGGTCTTCAGTCACGGCAGAAGCGTGTGTTCTTTGTCACCTGCGTTCGATCCTCATGTTGCTCTGGAACATGGTCCTGAAAAGGACATCAGTCCTGATTGCGAACAGATAGCCGATCGCGGTAGGCGCGTGAACAGCACTGGACAGCAACTGCAGCGCCTAATCGATGCAAATGTTACTATCGATCGGACTGAGATGGTGCCATATAAAACTATCCGCAAGGACATACCTGTGGACTTCGTACCGTTTGCCGAAATTGTTGATGCGTTGACGGAACAGGACTCGGTGCACAGGGGAAAGTCAAAGCAGAAAAATGCGGTTCTACAATGCTTGCTCCTTGAACTAAGCATTTTGTTTCATAGTGTATTCATCGGTATGGCGTTGAGCGTCGAAGTTGATGATGCCTTTGTTGTACTTCTAATAGCTATTGCTTTTCATCGTAAGTGGTTGTTCCTTCGTGGCCCTCATCATCCAGTCACTAACTCAAGTGCAGAAGCGTTTGAAGGACTCGCTTTGGGCTCTCGTATATCGTCACTGTCTTGGAGCGATGGATCAGTCAAGCCGTGGCTGATGGCTCTGGCGTATGGGTGCACGTAAGCTGCCTTCGTTTGCGAACAAGATCACGTAATAACATTTCACAGAACGCCGATCGGTCAAGCCATAGGGCTAGCAACACATTCACTGTACGATCCGGATTCAGAAACTGGGTTATTAGTGGTTGGGATTATGAATGCAATCTCATCTGGCCTATTGATCTTTACAGCATTGGTGGACCTCTTAGCCGAAGACTTTCTTAGCGACCAAAGCTGGCACGTACTACGAGGCAGGCGGAGATGCATGGCTTGTTTCTTGGTGTTCTTGGGCGCATCCGGCATGAGCTTAGTCGGGGCTTGGACATAGTGACAGAAGCTTGAAGTTAAGGTGCGATGATTTTTGGGGTCAAAATTATACAAATTACGCACGTATCTTTCCTATAAAATTTTGGTGAGCTGCTGACGATAACATGAATCCAGAAAATTTTAATAAGTGCTATGCTGCCACCGATGTCTACATTTAGAAAGCAGCAATGGAAGACTAGTCATCAATTGTAATATTACTGACAACTATATATTGGAGAAAAATAACGCGATTAATACACATTAATTTGTCATCGTAAAGTCTGTTAATGTTAAGAGAACAAATTCAGTCCTAAAAATTAACCTGACTTGGTCATTAAGTAGCTAACCTGATTGATACTTGTCCGGAAAGAGAAAACTCGATTTGCTATTACGTGATAGCATCTATAGAGACACCTGTCGACAAGCTCGAGGAACGGTCCATCAGAACGATGCTAACCTCATTAGATTTGAACAGGCACACAGTTAAATACCGCCCTCCACTTTGTAAACACCGATCGCAGTCCCTGTTGGCTGTTTTGATCGAGTCCTGTTCAGGGTTTCCAGAAACTACAATTTGTCGCCGAACAAAAAGTGCAGCGCTCAGCACCTTGTTAACGACCAAAATAAGCTGTGCAAGGGCCTCATCTTACCCTCTTAACACAAATTAAGGTACGGAAAGAATCGAAAATGCCTAACTCACTATTGTTTCAAGATCCCGCGATCTCGCATTTAAGGTGGCGATCACGTGTTTTCATTGATGTCTATTTGTTGAGGGTCGACATTTGAAGAGCTATCATTCTCTACCTGCCATTCTCTCGCCGTATAGGAGAGAGCTTCACCCCTGTGACTGGCTATGACCTCAACCACTACAGTCTTGGCAGCATGTCTTTGTGGCTCGAACAGTCATCCGATATCATTCCCGAAATCCTCATTACCTGTGCCAGTTCATCTCTGTCATTGCGACACTACTCGGCATGTGTCTGGTCTTCTCTGCAGCTCTTACGTTCCTATACCAGACGCGCCATTTCCTGTGACATCTCTAACGCAGTATCACTCTTCTCCAGAGGTGACAAGGTACTTCTGCAGCACTTGTGGGGCACCCATGTTCGTTAAGGTCCGTGGGTCACAGCCGGAGGCTGACCGATTGGAGGTTGCTACAGGGGCTAAAAAACATTAGATGGATCACTGATGCATCCGTCATTTAATAAACCATTCATATCTTGACCTGCAAATGTAGAAAGCATTTCCCTCAAGCGCGTATTTTGGCTGGCAACAAAAGGGATAATATACGCAGCTTGAAGCTCTGAAAATCCACCTGTAGGACATTGTGTATTATGTCTTGGTGCATTTATGTCCTTCGTACGCCCCACCACAGAAATCCAGCCATCGCGGTCTAGTAACTATATAAGTGAGCATTAGTCGGTTCTCCTTCATCGACAGAGAACTCATTGTAAACCTTCCCTTTCAATTCCTCGTGATTCTTTGAGTCCATTGAGTCCTCATATGTCGACGAAAAAACAGGTCCAGTTGCCTTCATAGGAATCAAGAAATCTTGGAACATTATATGCGTCCAATTCACTAATGCATTCAAAATTCGTGATTGCTGAAACAGCCTTGCAACGTTTTGCCAGGTCAAAGAATCTTTTAGAGTAATGTCCCTCGACGACGAAATTGTTTGAAATGATATGCCTACGGTGACAATAATAGCAACAGGTCCCTTCTTTGGTCATCAGTTTGCATTAAACTTTCCAGAGATCAGCTGAGAGTGATTCGGGATTGTAACCGTGTTCAAAGAGAGCGAGTGCTAGCGGAATGGCATTTAAATTGCATGATTCGCATAATAAAAATTGGCAGAAACGGAGTCTTGAGAGACTAGTTGCAGAATCGTTATCAAAGACTCGATTAATGTCTTCTGAACTAGAATCGTTAGGAAGGGGCGATGACATAGTAGAGCGAGCCAATTCTTCTGAAAATGAGCACGCAGAGTTCGCAAGATAAAAATAAGAAGTCAGTTGTGAAAATCAACTCTCTAGAGATGTGAATTGCCGCCGCATTGAGAGTTGGCGAGTGCACAATATAAACCCTGGTTGATGCGATGCAGTGGGGGCATCTCTACGAAAATACTACGGGTCAGCCGGTAACTCGGTTCATCTTGAGCCGCACCATCGTATCAAGGTTGACAATCTGTCAAAGTGATACGTCAACCTCCGGACCCGCCCCAATTTTCTACGCCAAGTCAGTAACCCACAGGAAAGTTTCTTAGAACTCTAAAACTACGGGAGAGTTCGACCGCGTCTGTTCGTTGTTCAAGACGCGTCGTATCTTTTTCAAACACCACTTGCAGAACAGCATCAACTATGGCTCCCCAAATTGGAGAAACGTTCCCTGACAAAAAGGCGTTTATGTTTGCTATGAAGGACATCGCCTCGAAGAGGGCACCAATTCCGTTGCCCATATTCTGATAAAAAGAGAGTGTTAGATGGCTCCGGGTTAAATATATATCAGCGATCCAAATGCATAGTGCGAACTTAAGCGTCTAATGTTCACTGCATTGCTCTAAGTGTCACGCCGTTGCGCGGCGCGGGTACGGACGGTACCGCAGCTAGTGGTATTTTGGCTAAAAAGTTTCAGTTATTTTAGACATTTGCCCTAATTTGTATTAGTGCACGTCAAGTACAAAGCACCTGGCATTGTTACAAATCCTACTTCGCGCGTTGTGCTTAGTTTAAAAATAGGGTTAAAGTCGAAACAATTTCCACATCAACCTCACTATTCCTCCAAAGGCTCTCTGCATGTCGACGCATTATGTCCAAGTTGCTTGTGACATCGACCGCATGTCACCCTTTTCTCGCGGTCCCGATGTCTTCGGTTCTGACCCTCTTCTTGTGCGCCCAGGTGGACGACGTGTGTTGGGTGGTCCAACGTCTGGTAAATTGTCATCCTCAGTTACTATCACCGTGGACATGGCGCGAATTCCTCGCGCGTATGTCCTTTCGAAAACATCGACCTTGAAATATTTGTCGACAAAGTCCACATAATCTCTGCCCGCGAAGCTAATCGCCGCAACAGCATGTGAGCATGGCACTCCCGAGTACGTCCACCGTCTGCAAGGGCAAGTCTTCGAATCTAAGTATACCGGAAACTTTCTCCTCCTTGCGTTCTGACTTTGTATTCGTGTGCATAGACTGGAATCACGATATACTCCCGTGCTAGTGAGATTTCTGAAGGAGTTCTGCGGCGGCTTCTGTAATGCGTTTGCCGTCACGACGCAGTTTGTCTATGTCTTTTAAACGCTCGGCTCGCGACAGCATTATCTGAACGCGAATGCGTTCCATCATGGCATGGACTGGCAAAGAGCGCGCCTCCAAGATCCAGCCATTAAAGCTCTCCGCCACATTTGACGTCCTATGGCCAAGACGATTTCCCCGAAAGTAACTGTCCGCCCAATGCTCTGGCCCATTGGTCATCAGCCATTGGGATGCTTCCGGTGGCATTGCGTCGAGTGCTTTGGACATCTCCTCTTTGGTAGGTCTTGATGCTGCTTTCCATAGGAGCCATGCAATCTCAATGTTCTTGACGACCTTTTTGAATTTTTCAGAGAGATGTCGAAGACAGTGAGCATGGTTGGCTTCTGGAAATATTTCATCAACGGCATCAATCAAACCTTTTAATTACTAGTTAGTTTGAACTTGCAGAATACGTAGGTCCTAGTTCCACACTCTCAATGATACTCAACTGTCTGCCTGTGTCAGGATGAACCCCCCGAGTATTACGTCCTGAGTGTCTCGTACCAATCGGCGACCTCCGAGCCGTCGGTGTCCTCCCCCGGAAGAGGACCTCGGACCTCGGTCGGCGCTGCTTCCGCTCGTGTGCGAGGTTTTAATTTCTATTTATAACATTGATACTTTTATTAGTTCATTTGGGTTTATTTGCAAAAGTTTTTATTGGATGTAGAGGCTCTGACGGGGGCGCAGGAACGCACATAAGAACACGCTTGTCCCCCGTCGAGTCCTCATAGTTAATATTCTAAAATATACAGTTACTTGCTTTCCAGCTAGCGTAACATATAGTGCAAAACTTCTGACCTTGAGACCCTCGACCCTCGACCCTCACAGCCTGTCAGAGATCAATGTCAAGTTCTGGAAAGCAAAGACATCTCCCAGGCAGTTACGAACATGTTCTAGGAACCACTTCCAATTCACCACATTCTCTGCCTTAACGACTCCGAATGCGAGCGGGAAAAATGGTTGTCTCCATCGATACCTACAGCAATCAGCAGATTACCGTGGTATTTAGACATCAGATGCGTTCCGTCGAGAGCAATCAGTGGCCGACAATGCTTGAACCCTTCAATGGACGACGCATAACTGACAAACAGAGAGTAGAATTTCTCCGCTACGACATTCAGTATTGGAGTTTGTGCTCAAGGTTAAGCTCTATCAGAAGATTCCCTATCATCTCTGCCATATTCTCACCACTGTGTGCACCTTCAATCTCCTTAAACCCAAGAAGGCGTTCTTGGTATTCAAAGTCTTAGTTTAGCCAGTGACCTATGACTGCGAGAATTGCAATAGAGTTCTTCCTGGTCCAGGCATCTAAGGAAAATGCAATTGCATTGCGTGTAGCAGCTAAATCCTTTTTCAGTTTTAAACGATACTGTACGAAGTCTGACTTAATCCGACGTTGTAGAGTGCATCGTGATCCAAACGGTAATATAACTCCAGGGAGATCTGTAAAGATTGAGTTAAATGTCGGTCTTTCTATAGTTGTAAAGGCTGCAACTCTGCTACTGTCCATCGGAGGAGATTCCTTTCAAGTCGTGCTTGATGGGAGAGCTCTTCGCTGTGCTGCCACTAATAGTTTTCTGTCCGGGAGGCGAAACTGTAATATCATTTGTAATACCATGCCTTTGCAGATGAAGCTTTATATTACTGGTTGATGCTCCCCTCACGGAATTGGAGGACTTCCATGTACAGCCAGCCTGATCACAGCGAATCCCTTTATCATCTTCCAGTTTCTTAGATCTCCTATTGACCCAATGCTTATCCGGTAGTACTGTGACACTAAAGTATGCCCAAAGCCACCCTGTAGCAGGTCTCAGTCGCGATTTTGTGGATATACTGGAGCGTTATCAACAATTGACGTGTCTGCTATTAACTGAGAAGCAGATTCTTCAGGGCAGACGTCTTTGTTGCGTCATTATCGATAGAGCCATCAATTATTGATTGTGCGGTCAATCGAGGCCATTAGGAAGTCGATCTTGAGGCTCTGCTTCCTCGTCACTACCATCATTGAGACAGTAATAGTCAAGTTCACGACGGGGACGGCAGGAAGACTATTCAGTCCTTGACTTATCTGTTGACTGCTGAGGCGTCTGTCAGTCATTAAAATATGGATTATGATCTAGGAATATTCAACTACTGGCAGGACGCTCTTACGAACAGGCTGAGGGAGAATTTTCAATAGAGTTTAATTAATCCTTGCGTATCGCCACAACCTTCTGGCAGGGATACGATATACGATATGGGCAAAACCCGGAGATATCGTATCGTGTCGAGCCCTAATCATATACGTTTAGTTGATAAAATCATCAAGCCGCACATTGTGAGGAGCTTCCCGATGCATCTGAACCCGCTATGGTTCGGCTAATGCAGTATTCATCGCTGGACCAAGGAACCGGAGTCGAGCTTACTGCAGTGAGTTTACTGCATTAGTCCAGTGGACTAATACAAGACTACTACGAATAGGGCAGTTCACGATACGATAATGTTTGGGCAAATCGGCAATCGGCATCTTCGACCTTAATGTCTGCCGATAATTATCGTCTACCGTATCGGTAGACGTTGGAAGCTGGACGATACGATATTGATATAATATGACATGTTCCATTACCCTGAACAGGGAATTTTTTGGACACACCATATAATCTGTAATTTCTAACTTAATAAAATACAAATAACTGGCTTGCCACTTATCTGGCCAAGAGGCACACAATGAGTTCCTCCTGAGGGTCTTGTACCACATGAGCTTATTATGAGTGTCTTGTACTACACAGCAGGTGAGCCGCAGGCGGCGTCCCGTCGAGTAAAAGGCAATCTGATCTTGCAGGAATTAAAAGAGGATAGTAATTCTGGTAAGCTGATTCTACAGACTATACGCCAGAACCTCCATCGACAATACCCATTGGCTGTTGTGGGGCCGGGGTTGCCGATCGAATTTGGACAAGATTCTGCCGCAGACAGTATCGAGGATAGTGATGTCGAGTCCAGGATACTGCAAAGGCTGCAGCCACAAGGCCAGACTAGTAGCACTGTCTCTGACATTGGCATGTACTTCGATAGTCCTGCGGTCAGTATTAATGACACGAAAGACCCAAACTGGCTTTGCAATTGGTGGCGTACTCATCAAGATGAGTACCCGCAGATGGTCGCTCCGGCTAGTGATTACTTGGCAATCCCAGCTTCTGAGGTGGCAGTGGAAAGGCTATTTGGTGCGGGAAGGGACTTGCTTGGTGTTCGGAGGCACTCCATGAAGGCAGCCACAATGAGAATGTTGATGCTCATGGGAGGCATGTACGATAGTTGAGTTACAAAATTTAATTTGTTATGACACATACTGGGCATAATGATAGATCTTGAAAAGACGTGGCGTAAGTATCTGCCGATTTGCCGATATCGGCGAACCACGATATCGGCAGACAGTTTGACGATATTTATGATCAAACGGCAATCGTCAGACATTAAGAATGCCGATATCGTATCGTCAATATCGTCAATATCGGCAAAACGTGAACAGCTTTAAGTCTACGAATGCAACAACGTTTAAACTCTGACGAAAGCTAAAAGTTGTTGAAGAATTAAAAGAAACTAATCAGCCAAGCTTTAACAATGTCTGTCTATTGTGGTGAGAATTCCTCAATTTTATGTAATTACTGATGTATATTTGACAGCATCAATAGATATACGTACGATTATCACAGAGATACGGCCAAGAATCCCTGAATGCTACAATCTTTGAGCACGATATATTCCTTCAAGGACTCTCCCCACTTCAGATTCGCGAGTAATATCATACGGCGAGGAGGAGGAGGAGGAGGGAGTGGGGTTGTTTTAGATATAGTCTTATACAGAGATACAGCATAATTAGCCCTCTCAGACTCTTGCTAACATGTCATAAATTTGCCACTTGTATTATGATCAACAATAAAGTTCCTGTTTACATGTTGTTATTCCTTGACTCGCCCTCCTATCAAGTAAGACCCTAATCACCTTAGAACGGTTTTCGTTTAACCGATCCCATCCGCCGACGACGGTGTTGGCATAAATTGCGAGTTACTTGGCGATGATGCATATTCTACGAGCCTGGGATTTATACGACGCATCAGGGAATATATAATTTATCGCCTACCTTGGAAATCTTATCATACCCAAATTTCCATATGCAGCGCAAGTTGCCGCACGAAGAATTAAATAAAAATGACAATAACAATTTCCTACATAAAGTAGAGGATACTATTCGCACAAAACAATACAATCTAACACATCGCGCATCGACACATGCAGCACGGCCGCGTCACAGTCGTTCACGCCGATGTTGATCATCACGGTGTCGTCTATCCACCCGTGATAGTTCCCGTCCGTTAATTTGTTCCGCGACTTTCCGTAGCCCTCGGTGTTGGAAGAGTCGTCAGCATATTCAGCGCCGTTGGCTTGGATGCCTGAGTCGCCGATGGTATCATTCCACTTTGGCCTGGCATTAAACGACTTATCCCAAACCATGGACACAGTGTAGAGCATCGTCTGCTCATCCAGTCCGGCAAACATCAGGTTATTCGTGCGTCCGATAACGTCAAACGGCGCAGTCACGTTCATGATCATGGCATAGCGTCTATAGAACAGCTCGTAGATATTTTTGTACTTTATGTGCATGAGCGACACGAGCACCGTGTTGTGAATCGTAGGCACGCATGGAAATTCGCACATTGTCACGCGGAGAGAATTGGTGGCTTGGTGGTACTCGTTTACCGCGTCTTTCGACTTTGAGAAGTCTTTGAGTAGGGATCTCATACATCCTGGGAGTTCTTGTGCGGGCAGTGGTAGGATATTTGATCCGTTGACACCCTTCGAGATGGACCGCGGTGTAATGTCATGATGGACATATTCCTCATTATTGTCGTCATACAGCAAAACCCAATTCTTTTCGATCTCGCGCATGTCGTCTCGGCGTAATTCTGTAAGTTCCGAATACCGCACCGGTATATTCGTTAAGTTCATCTTTTGGCTTAGTCCGGGGATCATTGTGCGTAGATCGACTACATATTGCCCCATGCAGTTCGACCTACCGTTAGTGCCGACAACCATTAATGGCTCACCCATCGGCGAGAAAAACACACGGGGATCTGTATGTCCTTGTTTCATTTCAAGAAACTTGTGGGAGAGGCACAGGCCAGCCGGCGATGATGCTTCGGGGAGTAGTAGTCTCCGCGCACTCGCTGGCTCGACACATTGCAGAAGTCGGCGACCAATTGCCCGTGTTTCGCCCCAGTCCATGTCGCAGTACACTATTTCGTGGTGGAAGACAACATTTTTTGGCGACTGTCGCGCAAATCCGATATATGCGGACTTCGAACCGACCGGGTAGGGTAATAAATTCGGGTTATACCGCGAAGTAGCGGCCGATCCGAATTGCATGCGTGCGACAGTGCCTTCCGGCCCGTTAATCGACACGAGAAAATTGGCTGCATCGTCAAAATGCCTCGTCGAGGGCCGGACGCAGTATCGTAGTAATTCGAGCGGCCGATCATGCGCTGCTAATCGCGCAGCAAAGTCAGTGGGTTCATCGTCGGGCGCGGGAGTGAAGTCGTCGTCCTCGGAGAGGAGCGGCTTGCTTTGCTGTGCTAACGGCTTGATAAAGTCGAGGGTGGCAATGCCTCGAGCGCTCGCCTGGGTGGAGGCTGCTACGATGACGATAGTGATGGCCGCTACGGCTGCGACGAGACTGAACAGGCGCCTGTAGTTCGTGAGAGAGACAGCGTATCCCGCCATCGGGGTCGACCGTCATCAGCACATCTGAGTGGAGCAGAACAGAGTATGATAGAGCAGAGTGAGAGCTGTATATATTGGATTCGTATGAGCTGCCGCTTCCACGTAATTTATTCTGTGACCAAGATGGCCACCAAGAATAGGCCACTCACGTGCAGGCGTTGCCGTGTCGCACGAGCCAGCCAGCCAGTCCTACTTGTACGACTCCGAGGTGACCAGAAACGCGCAGATCGCATGAGCCGCGCTCAGCCGCATCGTCCGGAGGTCTGCTTCTTCGCCAGAATACCATTGTATATATTTATTGTCCTGCAAACTGCAAACTGGTAAATACTGATGCTTTGCTTTACAGTTCATTAGTTAGAAGTTTTCGTAGTACCAAAAGCGTCAGTAACTAACTAGTCAAGACGCGGCGGACGATCAATATCGCGGCTATAGTTACTCGGATTTCCCAGGTGGCAGATCAGCGATCAACAAGACACAGTAAGCATTGAGGGGTCGCGTGTCTCAAAAGTCTTGAACGGCGATTAAAACTTGAGCTTTGTGGACCAGTCACACATCAACATTAGACTTTCCGGATTTTAGTAAGGATCTCTTGACACATTTTCGGCTTCCTTGAAGTGTTCGAATGTGCAATTGTATGTCCCGTTTCCAGGAGAGGTAGTTTCTCTCGCCGACGTATCTTCGCACAGTCAGTGGATAGAAAACGATTTACTCAACACACGAATGACCCCTGCGTAATTGATATAAATTAGACAAGGTTGTCTACAAGGGAGCAACTACCCCTAACCTCGTAAGTGTTCAATACGTCACTATAAACTCAAAACCGTTGGTTGAAGTCGTCTATGTTGGGTTCCCTTGCTTCGCTTCATCATGCCCCCGTATCCGGAAACTGAGAGTAGAGAATTGTTTTTTGTCCGCGGTTTAGGACTCTGTATTGGCGAAGGAGGACAGGTTTGCAAGCAACAGAAATTGAGACGATTAGAGGACGTGAATGTGGATTGGAGTGGATTGGAGGGGATTGCAAGATATTAGAAAATTAAATTTACGAGCCCAAAGCCAATTATACACCAAAAATTTCCCAAAATTTCCCAGATCAAGTATTAGCCTTAGCTTCTAATACCTCTCTTACGTAATCGCCCCAATTATCCAACGCCAACTGCCGAACCATCGCGACCCTAGCACTGCTCTTCAAATTTTTACTCGATCCGGCCCTATTCCCGCTTTCCGCCATTGCTTGGTTCGAATTCGGCGTATAATTATCGCTGTCCTTCTGTCCCCCTACCCGCCATGCAGCAAAGAGCGGCGGTGTGACCGTATACCCGCGTACCTTGCCGTCCTGAAGCGTCCATGCCATGTCATTGTCGACCGGGCCGCGTAGACCCAAGTACGAGAGATTAAGCAAGAGCCGTTGCGCACCCCTACGGGTGATTGCGTAGCCCATTGTGCAGGCTGGCCCGTACGCCGGGGAGAGTAGTCGGTTCTTACCAACGTCGTCGCCTTTGACGCCGAGGCTCTCCATTTGATCGAGAAACACTTTTTGAGTATCTTTCCGCGAGGGCACGTTCGGGTCATCGTAGATTTGGACGAGATCGCGATGGTCTGGATTTGCCTGGTCCAGACATTGTCCCAAGAAGAGGACGTCCCAGTCGAGCCCGTACGGAGCGCTTGTCCGCTCATGGTCCGTAGGCTTGACTAGTCGGAGCTTGTTGTTTTGCATCTGAAGGCTCAGATCGTGGAATATCTGGTGAATGTTTTCGTCCCAGTCGATCTGTAAAGACTGCCGTTAGCGTATGCTCGCTAGCTTGAAATCTACCATCACAAACCAACATACATCATCCTCAAGGATTAGCGCGGTTTCGAAATCATTGTCAATCACGTAGCTCCACGCGTCTGCGTGTGCACGCCAGCAACCCAGTACAGAGGACCTGAGATCCGCGTTGTCGGGGACCGCTTTCGCGTCGATGCTGTCACCATCGACGCCGTCGATGAGCTTTATCTTGATGCCACTCATGGACGCCAGAAGGTTCATAGCGTCCTGGCGGTCAGTACGGTAAGGCATGCTGATATAGAGTACCTTGCTGAAGCCGAGAGTTTCGTTCCATGCCGTAGACGCAAGAGCAGATTTCAATTTCGGGGAGATAATAGATTGCACGAAGTTGTGATGGCCGGGGTCTGAGCGCATCCAGGCGTAGCTCGTGACGGTGAAGGCTATGACGAAACCAGCTGTGAGAGCCAGAAGCAGGGGCTTCCTGAGCCCCGATTTGGCAAACACTAGGGTAGGATTCATGATGTCGCTTCGTTTGGAGTAAGAGCACGACAAGCAAGAGGAGCCTGGAAAGAAGCAGCAAGTCTGGCCGTACTCATGAATATATATCTGGAGCGTTCAGTGATAAGTTGAGCCCAGACAAGGCCAAAGTAGAATTAACAAAGAAAGGAACACAAATATATCCAAGCTCAAAAATGTCAGTCAAAACAAGGAAACGACTTGCTTCAAACACAGTGAAGGCAATTCAAGGAAGGTCAACTCAAGGAATGTCAACCCTTTCCCTATGGTGGATGATCCAAGGATAAGCGATTGGAACAAATCAGTTTAGTGCACTCAAGTCCGTTACTGATATCTCCCCTCCTCACCAGCTTGGTAATCTAGTCAGCTCTGTCATTTTTGTGGTCGAGAAGACTTCACCCTCAGCTACCTAGATGCCGCCAAAAATTTAGACCGCCTGAAATTAAATCAAGGCAAGGTGGCAGAATTCTACTCAACAAGACTAAATATAAAGCTTCCCGATAATATGAATGTCATAGACAGTGCTTCTAATATAAGCAGAGCGTTAAAGATGAGCAGCTACACAGAGAAGAAATATTGTGACATTTTAAATCGACGTTCCGAACTCATTAAAGACTCGTGTTGCTATCATTAGTACAGGTCTGCACGCCGCACCCAATGTCTCTCGGGAGTTTGCCGCTTGTAGTCTATTCAGTTCTTGAGGTCCGTGCTTCTAACGAGCCATCGAGAAGCACCGGTGTGGTAATCTTGTATGAAGCTAGAACTACGTGATTACAACCGAGGTCACATGCAAACCATTCGTAATATGTTGAAATAACAACTAAATCACTAGAAATAGACTGTGATGTCACGATGATGACTCTGATCCTACGTCTGAATAGACTAGAGAACAAGGAATCAAGTATATAAATAGAGGTCGTAATCACCTAGGATACGATCGATGTCAATTGATTCAGGTCAACTGAGTCGGACATCCACCAACTCTGAGTCGGACATCCACCAACTCATTTCTTTAACAAGTTCTAGTCGAACATTCAGCTATAAAAACATCCATTTGTCAGTAGTCTGTGGTACCGCGTCCTCCAGGCGCTTCTTCGAGTATCTTGCACGTTGTGAATTCGATCTCGTGGACTCAGACGGAGTTGGTTCGAAGTAGTCGTTCTGTCACACTCTGACTTTTTCTCCTCGAAGCATCCAACTTATATTACCCCCAAAAAAGGATAATTAACGGGCGTTCGAGTGTAATCCACCAGAAAAGCCACCATGACAGTCACTGGCGACTCCATGTGGAGCGTCTATTATCCCAGCTTAGCTTCACTTCCCAGGGCACAGTAGGACAACTTGACTCATGGACCATAATTGTTCTTTCGGCCCTGCGTCGTAGCAAATCATACACTAAATTACACTAAATGAGATTATCCTCGGAGTATACTAATCAAAGCGGACCCAGTAAGGCATTGATATCGTAGATATCTCGTTGATGTACCTGAGCAAGAGACCGGCCACCGTACTGCTGCGTTTTCTGAATGACAACGTCTCAATAATTTCCTCCAATTCATAATAATCTCCGCTATCTGCGATGCACTGGACTAAGTCCATATAGCTTTAGTCCCGCGTCAAGTACATACTACAGGCGCTGTTTTTGCTAGTGGGGTCCTCGGACTCTGTGCCATGTAGGGCTACTATTCTCGAATCAACATGTGGAAATTGTGTGTGGAAACTGTGATCGTCTATTTCGGATACAAGCACACTTGGACAACTTCTTCCAGAAGCACTTGATAATTCAGCAAATATTTTAAATTAATCGTCCTTGATCTCGTCCGCCCCAGTAGAGAAAGACAGACCTTCAATTTCAAGTCGTAGTACCTGCGGTCATGGCTTCGAGAATCTCAGTATTTGTAGCGGTCGGCTTTGCTTTGGAGCAGTCGGAGATCCAAATGGGAAACTTGTCGCTGAGCTTAAATGAGCTCTGCACAGGAGAGATACTACGCTTTCGTTACGGGATTGAGTGGGGCGACGGTGGATGCGATGTTGTGACACCATGAACCTGCTTGTTGTTCGTGTGCGACTTTAATCTTTGGTTCAATTTTCGGTAACTGTACTGAGATGATTGATTTCATGCTTGCCTTAGTAGGCGTGACGAGAACCTGGAACTTTGGACGACCTACCATTCAATAGTGGAGTTCTGAAACGCGATGTAGTGGTAACAATACACTTCAATTAAGTGTACTCATTTGCTCTCGTTGGATAGGATAGATTTAGAAGATCCACACTGGATAGACCAGTCTTTCACTCCATTGTGCTGAGGATTGCGTCTTTGGAATCTCTGTTCTGATAAGATACTACTTGAACTAACCCCGTGTCAGACGGTTTGCAGCTGATGTGGATATCTGCCAAGAGCTCCTGAATGCATTGTAGAGATTGACTTGAAGAAGGTTGTCGCTCAGAGTGAGTTCGTGGGCTTTGGTGTAGAGCTCTTCCATATTTTCTATGAACGCTGCAAGGTGAGATATCGAAGTGATAATAATGAAAGCGATCGAATTCATCCACGTCGTTTACGCAGTCTGCATGTTCATGGTAGTTCCAGCGTCTCATGCACCACTCGGCGGAATGAACGTGTTTTTGATTTGCATGATGAGTAATATATTGCATGATGTAAGGTTGTATGATGGCCACTATAACGTAAGTATTTACTTGTCAAAATAAACATAATGGGGTTACGATAGGAGAGACAGACAGCACGATATCTTATAACATGGATTTGACTTGCTGTGGGGTTGCATGGGGTAATGGCGGATTTACCGCCGTCTTGGGACTTAGAGTTCACCTAAGGTAACCAGCCTGGGGCGTTATCAACTAACCCTAGTCCCCATCAACCACGATAGATAAGGATTGAGTCAAATCTAGACAGAATTCACAACATGGGGGGTTCACCACTGGCCAGTAGATCTAAAACAATTGGTGCCCAACTGACAATGTCGCGAACCGCAACTGAATTAGACCAGGGCAAAGGAAGTGCTGGAACAATACGGCTTCCAAATGGTCAGGTCCTCAACGTCAAGTCCAATATTTCGATAGAAGCCGACGAGATCCCAGTAATCGACGTGTCAGGCATCTACAGCGAAGACATCGAAGATAGAAAAGCGGTAGCTGAGAAAGTCCGCGAGGCGTCTCACAGAATTGGATTCTTTTATGCTATTAATCATGTTGGCCCTCCATTGGTTGCTGCGCAGTGAGCCTTAACTATCTGACCAATATTGTACTTTAGGGAATTGACCCAAAACTCGCGGATGGTGCATTCGAACAAGCAAAACGATTCTTTGCCATGCCGACTGAGAAGAAAATGGAAGTAGACACTGCCCGTGTGCCTGGTGAGTTCGTCGGGTACCACGCCATGCAACAATACAGCGGCAATGACAGAAAGCACAAGGGCCAGTATTGGATTTTTTGTCAAACTATATGAGGAGGGGCTAACTCTTCGGCAGACCTCAGTGAGGCTTTCAATATTGCCTACGATGCAAAGTACGACCCAGAGGCGATTACAGACGAACCGTCAACGAGCATATTTTTGCCAGAAAATGATTTGCCGGGATTTAAAGATGGACTCTATGCTTACCATACACGCATCCTCCAATTTGCGCGCAAAATGACGCGCATTTTCGCTTTGGCGTTGCACTTGCCCGAAGACTTTTTTGCCGATTACATAAAACAACCCGAGGCAGGCATGCGAATTCTTCACTACCCTCAACAGGAACACTCCGTGGATGACCAGAATGGTATTGGAGCGCACACGGATTTCGAGTGCTTCACCATGGTTACGCAGGACAGCTCCGGTGGTCTGGAAGTCCTCAGCAAATCTGGATACTGGATTAA
The DNA here is from genome assembly GCA_038497805.1 of Lipomyces mesembrius. Taxonomy (NCBI): domain Eukaryota; kingdom Fungi; phylum Ascomycota; class Lipomycetes; order Lipomycetales; family Lipomycetaceae; genus Lipomyces; species Lipomyces mesembrius. The sequence goes on from MU972926.1 coordinate 121,980, forward strand.
AGCCAAACCCATACCCGACTCCTTTGTGATCAACATTGCCGACTGTTTCATGCGGCAGACAAATGACTTTTTTGTATCCACCGTACATCGGGTCATCAACAAGAGTGGCAAGGAAAGGTATTCAATCCCATTTTTCTATGGATTTGACCGTAAAAAGGTTCTCGAACCCGTTCCCACGTGCGTCTCCGAGGATAATCCGATGAAATACCCACTCATGACAAGTGGAGAGTACTACAAGTGGCGGGCAAGCAAGGCGAAGGACGGAGAACTTTAATGATGTATAAAGGAAAATGTGGTTTTCTAAATGCTTTATGGTCGAATCATAACTCAGTTGATGCGGAAACAAACGTGCGAAATGCAAGTGCATCAGTTAGGACCCTCCTCGTATGTCGCCTGCATCCTGCTCCGAATAGGATGATCATTAGGAAGCAGAGCCAATCGCCATGTCCTCATTGATTCAGCATAAAATTGACGGGCTGACACATGGCCTGCATGATTTGCACCAGATACAAGCTGGCTTCCGGCCTGTGGCGGCATAGACGTGTACCGTAGTGTTCTTCTGGGAAATAATATTAATTATAGGCGGCTCTACTGATGTGTTGTGAGGAAGAATAGAGCTAATGAAGGACCACCGGGAACACCCTTAAAATTCCATGCTCCACAAAGATCCTCTAGAACTTCAACAGTACCGCACGAAAAGTGTTCAAATGGGGGAGGTGAGTAGGAATGGCGATGACACGGGAAGGTCAGCATACCCCCGAGTCATGGGCTTTGAGTGTTCGAAAGGTAGCCATCCAAGAAGTCATCTACTGCAAACTCTCTTGCCCGGCCGCGCGTAACAAGTCAGTAATAACAAACATTTCTCTACAATCTTCCTCAATCGTTGTGCGTTTGTTAGCCGTACCTTAAAACGTTTAGCCAATACCTTCCAGATGCTTTTGCTTGTCGAGTATCCCTTCGACTAACTTTCGACGCCTTGCACGTAGCATTAATTATTTCTCAAGAGCGTACTCGACTAATCTATATTAAGATGCGAACAGTCGAGAGACACGCGTTACAGAAAACCGCGGCGCGTAGCTCGTTGGCACGACAACCTGTCTAGGGTTCGGTTTTACAGGCGAGATTTTTTCACGGAAAGAATTGAGGTGGTACAATTTCTTCGCTAATTATTTCCAGGGTTGGGGTTGAGATTAAAGTTAGCCAAAAATGCCGCGAATTGGCACGGCACTTTGGATGAAAGCCCCTCCACGGTTTGATGTCAAATTTCTAATTGGGAAAGTTTGTAATCTATTTACCATATGGGGTCTATGGCGTAACTGTGTATTTACTTTGAGACATGAGTGTGTGCATTTTACACCCCAATTTCCTTAACTTTTCCTGCGCCTGACAGGGACCGCTAGAAGATAATTGAAGCTCGAAACCACCACCGTCGACTGCCGCAGATGCTAAATCTGGAGTAGTTTGTCGTATTTCTTAAATTGGGTGTTGTATGTGTTATTTATGCCTTGTATGTATCGTATGCAATCTTAATTACGTAGCTTCTGCCTAATTTCCCACTCTTTTTGCCATAATAATAATGACTGATGCTCAAATATACGCCCGCGGTACACAAAGACGCCATAAAAAGATTGGCCGCTGGGTCAAGGGGAGCGCGACTAGAGTGGAAGCCAGGCTGTAATAGGTCACACTAATACCAAATATGGTATAGTGCCAAATGAATCGCGCGACGTGACTCTTGTAAGCTTGTCACACGTCTCTATTTTATCCGCAACACAAAGAAAAGGATCACGACAGGGGACCTCGGGATAAGCCAGCGACCAACAACATCAGCTTCTCGGGGACAACGCGGCAAGAAGGTTCGTCTTAGCGCATACAGTACTGTCTGTTGGTTAATGGCAACCTGAATGCATTAACAAGATGTTAAGGTTTTCCACGAAATAACCATCTTACCCTCGGCGCAAGGCAAATGGCATCGTGCAAGCTCAATCACTCCGGAATGTGGCATGGGGGCGTCCTCGGCTTCGGGACAACAAAGGTAGCCCCCTCCGGTCCACCTTGTTATCTAAAACGGTTGCTGTCTGCTTCATGATATCATCGTTGTCCCAACCTGAGATTAATAATCGCTCAAATTTGCCCGTTGTCGCTTGTATACGCGTAAGGTTTGAACCTAATACTGTGATAAACAAGCTTTGTTACCCGCTGTAGGGGTTTACGTTGCTTGCATGCTCTTGGTGATGACCATTTAACAACCAATCGATTGGCGGTATTGCAATCAAAAATAATGGATTATGTGGTGATTTGGGCGAGATATGTTTTCGATTTATGTAAGACAACGAGCTTGCAGCTAGATCAATTACCATACGAATTATTATCTGCAAAAGGGATGGAGGAAATTCGCAAATGCGTTTTGTGGCGTATACTGTGGCACTTGCTGACATTCTGACATCCGAGCGATTTTGGGCGATACATTGACCTGTCGGCCCGGACTTGGGAGTTCCGAGGAACTCGGCGCCGCGTTCCTCATTAATTTGACTAGCGCAGAACGTCACACATAAACCTGTGATAAGGGGGCAGCCCTACCCTTACCCTCGGAGTATTCGGCGGTTCTGCATCCAGGCACGGCAATCGGCCAAACTGTATCCGACTCCCGAGAGTAAACAGCAGCTAATGGCCAATCAGCACCAGTCAGCCAACGGACCACAGGACCTGCTCGATGTCAGATCTACTTTTTTTGCAATTCCGTCTCCCACGCCTTTCAGTTCTTTCTTCTCCAGACCAACTGATCCGCTATGGCATCAATTGATCTCGAGAACCAGCGCGACGATGACGCCACGGCTGTCTCCATTGAGAAACTCCATGGAGTTGACCTCAGCCGGCTCGAGTCCCTTGTCCGCATTCTGTCCACTCGGTCCGCTGCCCACGCTTCCGATGACTTATCCGAGTCCGATATCAAGCTAGAAGATGTTCTACGTCGACGCGTGCGCATGCATGAGCAAGACGGTATCAAGGACCGCAGCGTTGGCGTCATGTTCAAAGGTTTGACTGTCAAGGGTATTGACATGAGCACCACATCGCTTCAGACTCTCGGTGAGATTCTCATGGCACCGTTTCGGATGCGTGAGACGATGCGCGACATCCGTCACAGAACACTGCGAAATCTGATCCAGGATTTTAATGGTGTCGTGAACAAGGGAGAGATGTTACTCGTAAGTAAGGTCTGCTTACGACTCTTTGATTGTGCTAACACGAGTTAGGTACTGGGACGACCTGGCGCCGGATGCTCGACGTTTTTGCGAACAATTGCCGGAGAAACTGAATCGTATAAGGGTGTTGAAGGTGTTATTTCGTACGACGGTATCGACCAGCAGACTATGAAGACCAGATTCAAGGGCGATGTCCTGTATTCTTCGGAGAGTATGTCGCAACAAACATTCGGTGAATTCTTTGCTAACTACAACAGCTGATGAACATTTTCCCACTCTCAACGTCAATGAAACTCTTTCGTTCGCCGCAGACGTCAAAGCTCCCGTTGTCCGTGCCGGCAACGTGACCAGAAAGGAACACATCGAAGATGTCCGTGATGTTCTCGCGACGGTCTTTGGTCTCCGACACCTCTATCACACTCCTGTCGGTAACGACTTTATTCGCGGTGTCAGCGGGGGTGAGCGCAAGCGTGTATCGCTAGCCGAGGTTATGGCAGGTGGCGCGAACCTCGTCTCATGGGATAACTCAACTCGCGGTCTTGATGCCTCGACTGCGCTCGAATATACACAGACACTGCGCACGTCGACGAATATTCTCAAAAACACCGCCATTGTTGCTATTTACCAAGCTGGCGAGAATATTTACAATCTTTTCGACAAAGTGACAGTTATCTACGCTGGTCGCCAGGTGTACTTTGGTCCAGCTACGAAGGCGAAGGCATACTTTGAGCGCATGGGCTACGTTTGTGCATCCCGGCAGACCACTGCGTATGTATCTAATACTATTTACCGATTGAACGTTACTGACGCCGTTTAGTGAATTTCTGACGGCAGTTACTGATCCCGCTGGTCGCTTTATTCGTAGTGGCTACGAGAACAGGATCCCCGCTACTGCCGACGAGTTTGTCGCCTACTGGAAGACTTCGAAGGAATACGAAGAGATGATGGCTGAGATCGAGGAGTATGAGCGTTCGATTAATCCACCCGAGACACTAAAGCACTTAAATGAGTCCGCCAATCAGGAGCGTCCGAAGTTTGCCAAACGCAAGGATTCGCCTTACACATTGTCATTCTGGGCACAGTTTCGTGTTCTTGTGCGTCGTGGATTTCAGCGTCAGAAGGGAAATAAGCCATATCTCATTACGTCACTGCTTGCTTCTATCGTTCAGTCCCTTATTATGGGTTCGCTATTTTATGATCTTCCAAGTACCTATCAGGGCTCATTCTCTCGCGGTGGTGTCCTCTTTTTCGCCCTCTTGACCTTCACTGTCAACGCGGTTGCTGAGATGGCCATGTTGTACCCACAACGTGCAGTCGTGGACAAACAGAAGCGATTCGCGTTTTATCATCCAGCCGCCGAAGCCATCGCGTTCATAGCCACATCTATGCCAATCAAGATCATTGCTATGACAATATTCTGCCTGGTCTTGTATTTCATGTCGGATTTGAATCGCAAAGCTGGACAGTTTTTTATCTTCATGCTATTCGTCCAATTCGTTACCTTCACCATGACCGCGTTTTTCCAGATGATTTCATCGTTCACGAAGACTCTTGAGGTCGCTAATTCCGTCGCTGGTTTGGCGGTTGTGATTGTTTTCATCTACGCCGGCTATGTATGGTCTTATATTGTACGTTTTTATAGTTGAATTATGCTAACGATGTTGTAGCTGATTCCACGACCGCTTATGCACCCTTGGTTCAAGTGGCTCTCATATATTAATCCGCTCGCTTATGGTTTTGAAGCACTTATGGCCAACGAATTCCATGGCCGAGATCTCGCTTGCATGTCCGCACTGATCCCTAATGGCCCTGGCTTCGCCGACGTTTCGCTCGAATATAAAGTCTGTGCCGCGACTGGATCGACGCCAGGTATGAATTTTATTCTGGGCGACAATTATATGACAGACGCTTTCCTGTATAAATGGACGCACGTGTGGCGCAATTTCGGCATTATTATTGCTTTCGCGATCGTCTTTGTGGTCATGTATGCCATAGGAACAGAGACTACGTCGCTTAGTGGTACACAGGGCGATGTTTTGGTTTTCAGACGCGGGTATGTTCCTGAAAGTCCGGAAGACCTTAAGTCGGATGTCTCGCCGGATCAGGCTATGGCTGCTGTGATTGATGAAAAGGGAGAGTCGGGTGATTCGTCTGCATCGTCGACGACAGACAAGGCTATGGATGACGCTATCGGCAAGATTCCGTCAAGGACGAACAGCGCGATCCGCAAGGTTCCGTCAAGGATGAACACAGCCTTGCAAATGAACGAAGTCTTTTCTTGGCAACACGTGAATTACACAATTACTCTTGAAAACGGTGTAGAACGACAATTACTGTGCGACGTTCAGGGTTACACCAAGCCCGGCACTTTGACCGCCCTTATGGGCGAGAGTGGTGCCGGCAAGACGACTTTGCTGAACACACTCGCACAGCGAATTAATGTCGGTGTTATTAGTGGTGACATGTTTGTTGACGGAAAGCCACTGAATTCCGGATTCAAGCGACGCACTGGGTACGTTCAGCAGCAGGATTTGCATGTCCCAGAGTCGACTGTTCGTGAGGCGTTGCAATTTGCTGCGTTGTTGAGACAGCCTAAGTCGGTCCCCATAGAAGAGAAGTTCGAGTACGTCGAGACCGTCATCGAGATGCTTGGAATGGGGAGTTATGCGGAAGCTATTGTCGGCGTTCTTGGTCAAGGATTAAATGTCGAACAACGGAAAAAACTCTCAATTGGAGTTGAGCTAGCGTCCAAGCCGTCTTTGTTGTTGTTTTTGGATGAGCCGACGTCAGGTTTGGATTCCCAATCTGCGTGGGCCGTCGTGCAGTTGCTCCGTCGCTTAGCCAACGCCGGGCAGGCTATATTGTGCACGATTCATCAGCCGTCTGCTATGTTGTTTGAGCAGTTTGATAGGCTGTTGTTGTTAAAGAAAGGTGGTCAGACTGTGTACTTTGGCGATATTGGACGCAATTCTCAGACTTTGATTGATTATTTCGAGGACCAGGGGGCGCCCAAGTGCGGAGAGATGGAGAACCCGGCGGAATACATACTCAACTGCATCGGTGCTGGCGCTACTGCTGCAGCGGATAGAAACTGGTACGATGTCTGGATCAACTCGCCCAATTTCCGCCAGCTTACGGTCGAGATTGAGGAGCTCCACGCAGAGTTATCCAGTTTACCACCACAGAATGTCAGCAAAGAGTTCACCAACAAGTTTGCGGTGAGTTGGTTCACGCAGGTTAGTGCTGTCACGGTTCGCACTTACCGACAGTACTGGCGCTCACCCACATACGTCATGGCTAAAGTCGTGCTTTTTATCGCTGCCGGCTTATTCACTGGCTTTTCGTTCTGGAAGTCCGAGTCCACGATTGCTGGTGTGCAGAACTTGCTCTTCGGTGTTTTGTTGTCGCTTATTCTTGTTTTTCCTCTTATCAATCAGATGCAGCCTCGTATTATTCAAATTCGTGAGCTATATGAGGTCCGTGAATCTGCGTCCAACACCTACCACTGGTCAGCACTTATTTTGTCTTTGCTACTCGCCGAGATCCCCTATAATGTATTGTTCGCGAGTATCTACTACTGTTGCTACTATTTTCCGATCGCATACATGCGTACAGCTGATCGCGCCGGATATTACTACTTCGTGTACTGCATTCTCTACACTATTTTCTGGACTACATTTGGATTGGGGATCACGAATTTTGTGCCGGATGCCGCGACGGCGAATCTTGTCTCGTCGTTGTTGGTAAATATGGTGCTTTCTTTCAGTGGTGTTTTCCAGCCGATGGATTTGATTCCGCATTTCTGGAAGTTTATGTACCGTATTTCTCGTAAGTTATTTCGAATGCGTTTCTGTGGGGTATGTATTAACGACACTAGCACTCACGTACTTCGTGCAATCCTTGCTCGGCGACGTACTCCACGACAGAGAGGTGCACTGTGCACCCTCCGAATTTAACGTTTTTAGTCCACCGCCAGGCAACAGCTGCTACGAATACGCCGGCGCGTACGCTGAAACAGCAGGCGGGTACCTCAATAACCCCAACGCGACTTCAAATTGCGAATTCTGCAAGTGGACTGTCGGGGACCAGTACCTGTCTTCAGTTGATATTGATTATTCGGGCCAGCATTGGCGCAATGTTGGGTTTGAGTGCGCTTATATTTTGTTTAATATTTCGTTTTGTTTCGTTGGGTTCTACGTTTTTAGAGTTGCAACGTGGAAGTTGCCAAAGTTTGGAAAGAAGCAAAAAGAGACTAAAGTTGAGCAGACAAATGCGCCCGCTGAGGCGTAGGGATTGCAATGGGTTAAAATCTCCGGTATTCAATATATAGGATGGGTATGGATAGGCATAACGTTATAGAACATATTTAACTTTTGTTTAATATATTGTGGTTTAATTTTGTTTAGCATACTGTGATTACTTGAGGAATTGATTGATATTTTGTACCATATGCCGATAATTGGAATTTGCCTCTGTTGAACCCTCTGCAATTCATGTAGAATCCACCTCCAAAGTCAACAAGCTTGGGGAGCACATCCCAAGCTGCACTGATGTATGAGAAGCTTGCACTGTCGACCGATGTTGGTACTTGTGTCTTGTCCCGAGCGTCTTACAGATCATGCGGCTGACGCATGCAGGCCATATGAGTTGTGCTGTGATCGGTCCTGGCCGCGATGTCATCATCCCAGCCGCATTGTAATCGGATCCTCGGAAACATTTTCTCCCTGGCGATGTTTTCTCCGCTACCCGCGCCGTTCCAAGTCCCTCTAGAGTTCCTCCGCTCCCCTTCAAAAAGTTTCTTCTGTTTGCGTGTTGTTTTGATTTTCTTTTTGTTTGGCGTGTCTGCTGGTAGAGATAGGCCTCAAGTTGTCACTGAATTATATCTATAATATCATATACATTGCTAAGTGCTACTAGGATTTCGTGTACGCAAGGCGGAGGCGCTTAAGAAGAGGCACTTAAGAAGATATAACGAGTCTCCAATGGCACAGAGGCTTTTTCTTTTGATGGCGACATTCTGGACGAGGCAAGCGACGCAATCGAAAATTCTGTCGCTGATGCCACGCTCAGTAACGATGCCAGCAACCTTAAGCGTGATAGAAGACTAAAGTCATGAAGAGTGCACTACAATTATTGACAAGGCAATGGTCTATCTCGGATGGAATATGAAAAAGCTCAAGTGCGCACTATCGTTGCATATTTTCAGGAACTCCGCGCCGGCAAGACGAAATATCAGATCTCTCAGCGAGATTTCCTTTCTTCGTGGTCCATATATGGCAAGAGTAATTCGGAACTGGGAATAGCATTGTCAGACTAAGGATCGAGTTCCAGAGATATTCAACGCGCTGTGTCATTCGCATCGGAACGTCCTGGACTTGTTAGTTACAGATCGCAACTCGGACTTGGCCGAGTTTGTGTACTCGGTAAAGCCACATCCGCAGATGCCGCTCCTTTCAGTTCACCGCGCGCAAGTTAATCTCTACGGATCGGCAGATGCGAAGCCAGATGACATGCACGCAGGTGCGAGAAAGTTCCGGCCTGCTCCAGTTGAGGAGGGTCAGTTGGTTACGAACTCTTCACTGTCTCTGCATCTAAAAAGCCTATATCCGGCGTTGTAATGTATGCAATATACGCAATCCATTTGGGCTCGAAATAACCCTTTCTTACTGTCGGCGTTCGACGGGAGTCTGTGGGCGTTCGACGGGAGTCAACCTTCCATAGTCAAGTCATTAGTTAGGCTTCCAAAAGCATTAGTGACCTGCTATTTTTATTAGTGATCACCTAATATTCTTAGTTTGGAATCTTCCGTACAGACAGTAAAGTATACTCAGTGTATTCCTGGACGTACTTTGGTACCCGGGATAAAGAGGCTCGCGGATCATTTTGGGACAATCTGTAAATTTATTGAGGATAACTAATCCAAATAAATTCAGCGATCTGATATTTATTCTGCCTCGCTGAGAGGATTCTTTTACCGTCACTGGAGGGTTAGTGATACTATCACTAAATCGAGGTTCTATAGATACCTAGCAAGAAGTAAAAGAGGAAGGGTGTTCAGGGCAGCTGACGTCGATAGTTGCGCTGTCGAGTTGGCCTGAGTTATTGATTCAGCAGTACAGCTATTTTGTTAGTTAGTCTCCCTAGACTGTCGCTACGAACATTTAATAGTGTGCCGCCATGGACACTAAATACGATCTGAACATGGAGTTTTTGGCAAACGCCTCAACGATTCTGACTCATGCGAGCGAGGCAAAGAGAGGTATGAAGAAGGGTCTAAATCAATTTTAGAGGAAAGGGGACTTTGGAGGGAAGGGTTGCGGAAGTATTCTGGGAATGAGTCTCATGCAGATAGTAACTGCTGTGTGGTAATTAGCCTGAGTTTAAAGCACAGAAGCCTAGCATTGAAGAATTTGTCACGGCGTCGGGGCATTTGTTCTCGCTGTAACCCAAGTTCTACTGTGAATGCAATTTCATAGAACGAGTTTGGGGTGAGACTAAGAGGATAGCAGAGCGGAATGTGACTATTCCTTCCGGTCACTGCAGCAAAGGATTCCGAAGATCTTGGACGACATTAAGATTTAGAATGTGCGAAATTATGCGCTACCATGCACCATCAAAATCTGATGGATAAAATGAACTCAGAGGTCTTAGTCATGGAGGATATGCCTCGCGATAATGGGTACAAGAAGTTAGCTCCCTAACGAAAGATGAGCTGAGAATCACGGCGTAAAATATCTGTTACAGAATTTGCCGTTCCTTATTGTGAAATATAATTACAGCAAAACACATTTACTTTACCAACTACAGAGTATAGAGTTGATATTTTGACAACTCTTCTAATACCATATGCAATCGTTCCACTAAGTTCTCACTATCACCTTTTTATCCATTGCAAGTTTCTCCAGCAGGTCACATGCCTCCCCAGCACTATTGTGTTTCCGGAAATCTTCTTGGATCTTTCTGGCATTGTTTTTATATTCCGGTTCAACTAAAATACGCCTCACCGCGTTGCGGATATCTACTTCAGACGGGGAATCGGTTTTGAGATCTATTCCAGCACCACTCCATGCGACTCTGCTACTAACATCTGCTTTGTCTTCCGTGCGACCAGCGCAGACAAGTGGGACGCCGAAGTTCAATGACGCAAGAACGCCATTATATCCAGCATTGGTGATCATGACTTTCACGTAGGGCAATAAGAGTGCGTGAGGAACGAATCGCGCTATGCGGACATTTTCCGGAAGTTGCGAAGTGTCGGCGAATGCAGAATCTGCATCAGGAGACGTTACAACAAGAAGCACGTCGCTTTCATTACGCAGAGCATTGATAGAAGGTCTGATTAGGTTCGCTGAATTTGTGGCATATGTCCCCTGTGTGACATGCACAACCGCTTTGGAGCCTTGTGTGACTTCCTGCCACCATGATGGGAATTCGCCGGTGATTTTATCATCTAGTAGTGGTAGCAGTGGCCCAACGAAATGAATCTGTGGTCCCAAATTTTGTCGTGGGAACTCGAACGCTAATGTCGTCGGCATTATGTGAAGGTATTCGCTTCGGGCGATCTCGTAAAATCCTTTCCCTTTCGGTAATGGTCCCAATCCGAGAATTTCCCGCTGCATGTTGACATATCCTGTGAGCTTTGAGTAGAAAATTCTTCTCGACATGAAATGCATGAACCTGTTGATCATACGATCGACAATCGTTGCAGCCGGAGCCTTCCCCGTACCCCACATCGGAATTTCAGAGTCCGCTGTTACAAGAGGATTGATTCCAAGCGTTGCGTACACTGGCCCACCCAAATCATTGAGAGTCTGCGCACCTATAGAACAGAGATCGAGTAGAAGAGCATCGGCAGCAAATACATCCAGGACTTTGCGGTAATCTGTTACCTGGGCCACTATGCGATCGATAAAGAGACGGCGCAATATAGATACTGCTGCAGCCAGTCCAGTAGCCCCCTCGTCAGGAGTGAGAGGAACGGCGTCGAAGACTTTACATTTCTCCGTTGCCATGAAACGCGCACCACAGAGCTCAACCTTGGACCGGAATTCCTCGCCTGTTAGCCATACAACCTCGTGGCCGCGTTGCACCAGTTCCTTGGCAACCGGCTGCATGGGGTTTACGTGACCTGTGAAAGGCTGCGTCGCAATAAGAAACTTCATCTTGTGATTATATTCGAAAGCCGTTAAGAGGATCGTACCGCCAACTTGCGGGGCAACTATACTGCGGGGGCCGTGGAATCTCGTTAGTCGCTTATTTCTTAACGTGCTTCTGGATGCTAAGCATCTGCCAGCTGGATTTAGAGAATGGTCTTGTCAGAAAGAACAACCGATGACGAAAGCTTGATTCAAATTTCCCGATAAGGTTACCGCGCGTTAAAGTTTCTTAAAGGAGATTCATGGAGTTTTGATGCACTATGCCTCTTTTGGACAAGCTAAGATACAACTTCGTACCATTTTGTGTACCGCCATAGGCAAATGACCTACCCCGAAATTTTTACAACTGGCGTAAACGACGCATTCCACTGGCAGGACGCGTTATCTTCTATTCTAGAATATACGTATATAATAATATAACTCTTCTAGGCCAGTTTCTCGTCTTTACGATTATCACTTTCCCGACAATAGAATGGTATCCCGTACGCTTGCAGTTAATAACAGGCCTTCTCTTCATGTCGGTATGGAATTAGACTCCGCAGACTGCGCCAGAGAGTTCGTTAATGCGTGCGCGATTCATCATAATTTCGCGGTGAAAAATAGTGCCGTCTATGACACCGTCTATGACAAAGACAAGTCACTCTTGCTTATGTGCAAATGTGCCAGAAAACCCAACACCAGAAAGCAGCCCGCAGCATGCTATGCGACTGTCCGTGGAACGTGCGCTTTAACAAACAATTAAACGATACATGGGTCGTTACACAATTAGTTGACTACCATCAAAATCACCAACCGCAAGATATAAATCCGCTCGCATACCCGTAGCGTATTTGCACAGGTATTCTGCTGTGGCCCTGTGTGGCAGTAAAAAATGGTACGACGTTGTATTTTCTAAATGGAAAAGGAGCTCCAAACGCCTTTACGTAACGACACTTTCCCTTATTTGGCCATGACATCATCCCATTGCGGACAAGACCAATTACGATTATCCCTACCCTGGACTAGCTCCAGCCTTGAAACGACGCGTGAACATTGCAATCGGCAAGGTTCATTTTCCACACCACAACATCCCGATGTCGTGTTTCATTGCAACCGTTACTCAAGATCGCCGACCAGACAGCTCGGGAATGTTCAGTACGTTTTGCGTGAAGACACAGTCATTAACTAGCTCATCTGCGGAGAAATGTACGAAGTCCGTTTCACTGCACGAGTGCAATTCTTTGCACGGATCTTGGATACTTAAATGTTCTGATTCGAACGGTACTGGAGACTCCGTTCCTCCGGTCTCGTCCATATGGTCGCGCGTCGACACTGCAGAGCTTGCTGCTACGCCTAGCCTCTCACACACGCCCACAAGCGTGGCTTCTTCCGCTTCTTATCAATTGGCTCACCGACACCAGAAAGGCTTTGCAGGCGATTAAATATAAGGAAGCCCGGAAACGAAGTTATTTTTGACGAAAACTTGAAGATAAAATTAGTCCGTCTTTGCGTTCTCCACCAGGGTGAGTATGTGAGACGACGGAAAAGCCAGTTCTGGAAGGACATTTCTCGCATGTTTGAAGCGGACACAGGTAAACCGAACCGCAAGTTACAGGCAACGAACCTAACGAGGACAGGTGTACCCATCAGAACGCCAGGCCAAACCATGGAGACTCTCATCAGGAAAAGAAGAGAACAGTCAAATATCGGTCGCGGGTCGCTGAGGCCGATATGGAGCCTAAACGGGCCCTAGACGCCTTCATGCAACGCTACGATGATGTCAACGAGGAACAACAAGAGCGATTGGCTCAAAAGCTCGCCGAAACTGAGGCCAATACAAAGGCAATTCTGCGCCAAATGAAGCTTTGGCGCCAACAATCTGATCATGATGAAGAAAACGCTGGCGACCTGCAGTTGGTCAGCAGGGAGCGTTCAAGATTATCGAAGATTGATATAAGCACAGCTTCAAATACATCCACCGACAAGCTTTCGGAACCCAGAGCCATCAATCATGTCCATTATACATCAAACACCTCGAAAAACGGCTGTCATCATGGCTTAAATTATCTCGCACAAGCTAAAGGATATCCGACTGGTCTTTCGACTCGCAGCTTTCCTTCCCATGCTGTCGTTTCCTCTAGGCCCTTATTCTTCATGATGTGCGGACCCACTTCTTCGAATAAGTACCCCTGAGGTATATATCGATCACCCTTAGAGCCTTGGAACATCACCACCCAAAGCCCAAACAAACCAGCCCTCAGGGCCCCAACGGTTGAGAAGTCCAGGTTTGTTATAGTATGGATGTGATAGATATGATTTGGAATGATAGCGTCCGGTTTTCGGATCTGGGTCATCGGAAACCTCTCGCACACGCATAAAACTTGGTCGTGGGAGGGATAAATAGTGAAGTAAAAAGCGGCGAGTTTCGAAGATAGCGCTTGCAAGATAAAACTAACCCGTGGATGGGGTGGGATAGCTGTTATCAGCTTGTCAGATCATCGGTTTCATCGGTTTCATCCTCCCCATTCCCCAATGGAAAGATATATGTACATCATTGTTTTCCTCAAATGGTCACTCATTAGAACACCGACCAAGTTAGAAGCTGCGACCTTGAGATATTTTTTTGGGACGTAGAATAAGAGAAGAGGCACCAGTTCATCAGCTGTTTACCAGTTCGATTTTGCTGGAATCATATATTTCTCCTCATAGTCAAAAGCGCAGGCCTTGATGTCCTCATAGAACTGCAGTCCATCAGTCCACTCAGTATCGGAGAGCCGACCGTCGTATTTGATTCCCATAGCGTCTCCAATACTCTTCCACTTCGGATGAATTAGTAGATAGTTGTGAGTTATATGAATTCTACACTTATCTCCATTCATATCTTTCGATCCACAAGATGGGTTCTGTTGTTTTTAACACTTAATGTATATAACAAGTCTTCATTATGAATCTTGCCGGCATTTTGGTACCGGTGTGAATGTAGTTCATCCGAGCAAGAGCCTTGATAACACGATCTGATTGCGGATGATGGAATGTGAATCTGAACAGAAGTCAGAGCTTGGTGAAACGAGCGGAATTGTCAAGTTCATACTCTCCGATTAATATTCCGGTGTCTGCATATCTCTTCGAGGCATTCTCCGGTGTGGAGAATTCCTTTGTGGCGACGAGTAACTCAGAGATTGTAGGTATGCCATAGGTCTGTTCCAACGTAAATTAGCATCATCTAAAATGTGCCACACGTTATTGAATACTTGATTGCCTTGAACAACGCGAATTGAATGCTCGCAAGAAAGATCTTTGAGAATTCGAGTTCACCAAGATAGGACATGAGCATCGACATTGGTCATTTTTTGAAAATGACGCTCTTGTATAATTGAACTTTTTGTGCATTGCATCTCGTCACCGGAATCGAAGAAGAGAGCATAGGAGAACGTATAATAGGAAACCGGGAATGAAATATGGAGTCGAATATTCGCATTCGCAACAGCCCTAATCACAGTCATCGTAGGTGAGAAAGCTCATCACATGCATATCACAGTCATGACGTAGGTGAGAGACCTATGACCTATCTGGAAGTGAAGGTTGAACATATACTCCACCAAGGCACAAGCTTGGCTGGCTACGATGGACAAATCATAAGGCCACAATGGAGTACCAGTGCGAACAAAATCGAGGGTAAGGAGGGCCTCAAATAGTATTATCTCGGTACTTGGATCAGTAGGGTTTTGCTGTCATTATGCAGAGTTCACGGTGGTCCTATTGCCAAATTTATATTAAAGATTTCAGTCAGTTTCCGAACCTATCCGATGGTGACCCTCGCACGGCACACCCTTCCGTGAACGAGTCCATGGTAAAACTTACACAAATGGGTATAATTGAGACTTGGGCAGGTCCCTCAGTAAGATAAAATATGCATGAGATGCAACCCAAGAAAATGAGGTCGTCGATCGCTGATGAACGTTAAATCGGGGCTTGTGCGGTGGCGTCTGAGCCGCTCTCATGGGCGATCATAAACGCTTAACCAATCCTCCCACACGTCCGTGGCGTTTATCCCATCCAAAACTGAAGCCACACACAACTTAACTATTGTAACTAGACCATGGGCTCTTGGAATTTCACAGGGCATGCAAGAAGTTTGCATCCGTTTATTCAGCACCAGCATGTGCCCTTTGAACTTCGATAGCGTGGAACGTATAATATCAGCCCGGGCCCTCTATGTCCTCAGAATGTATCGTGATTGATTCTCAAGACACTCACACTCACAATGCAGTCACTGGCAGTCGTCGGCATTTTTCTCCTCATTCTCACCCGCTCTGCGGTCTCCGCAGCCGAAGCGTCTTGCCATAGCGCATGCCAGACCTTCCTAGAGACCTTCACGACCGAATGCGCAGTGGATGATTTTGCATGCATGTGCACGGATGACAGATATCTCGAAGCGTTGTTGTCGGCGCAGAAGATTTGGCGTTGGGTGTGAGAGCGAGACGCGTAAAGAGCCCTAATGAGTTACACAGTGAATACTACGGGTATGCACCTGTAATCATGCCTTCAGATTTCTACAGACCTAACAGTATATTAGTAATATCCTCAGCGTCTACTGGGTCATCCCGATTATCTCCTCCTTCGTCTATCGCACCGCGCTCGGACTGTATCCCAGGAAAGTCAGTAAACCCGGCAGTCTCGTCACCTTCTTCAGAAAACACATAATACTTCCTGCGACATTCAGCAGAAAGCACGTTAGCCCCATCAGGTTCTTTGGCGTCTCGTGGAACGTTATGCCGCTACGGTGGCAAACGCTCCTCATCGTGGGGTTTGTCCTGCTCAACGTCATCTTGATCTTTGTTCACCACAATATTATCCGCGAGAGCCACGAAGCATGGGCTATCCCGGCCGCGCGGTTCTATGCGAACCGGTCAGGGATTATGGCGACGACTATGATTCCACTATTGTTCTTGTTTGGGGGGCGCAATAATATCATGACGACAGTTACAGGGTGGTCGCATGAAACGTTTAACATGTTCCATAGGTGGACTGGAAGGGTGGGTTGGATAACTCGAGAGCGTACTGTTTATGGGTTAGTACTAACGGTATGCAAGATGATGTTTTTTCAATCTCTCGTTCACGGTGCAGGGTTCACGTCATACTACATTATGGACGGCGGGTATGAGACATACTACTATAATATGTACAAAAACTACGCGAATCTGTGGGGCATAATAGTACGTAACTACTTTATTATCCAAATTCACCTACTAAACGTAATAGATCCTCACTCTTGCCGGCGTAATCATGCTTCAAGCAGCCTACCCCTTCCGCCACTATTGGTACGAAGCCTTTCTCGTTTGCCACGTCGTCCTAGTAGGTGTCTTTCTACCCGGCCTGCATACCCACCCACCTTGCCGAGCATGGCTACCACGGCTACACGTACGCTGCTCTCGCCATCTGGATGTTCGACCGCTTCCTTCGCATCGTCCGCGTCGTCCTCGCAGGCGCGACCACCCATGCGGAAATCTACGCGCACGGTAACGCAACGCACCTCATAGTAAAGCCGAGCATTCACTTCAAAGCACAGCCCGGGCAGTACGCCTTCTTGTACGTAATGCGCCACAAGTTCTGGGAATCACACCCGTTTAGTATCATGGACACCAAAGCCGATGGGTCGTACATCTTCGTCGCAAAGGCACAGGCGGGTATGACTCGGCGACTACTGAAGAGTGCGGCTCATGTACCTGGCAATGGTATGATAAGGGTGTGGGTTGAGGGTCCTTACGGCAAGACCTATCCAATCGCACGGTATGAAACCGTGTTGCTCATCGCCGGTGGGATCGGGGTCACAGCTGTGATGTCTTATGCGCTAGACTTGAAGCGGCGGGCGAGGAGCGGACAGCATATACTGTTTTACTGGACCATTCGAGAATCGGAATCGTTAAATTGGGTGAAGGAGCAGTTGGAGGAGGTGGCGCAGGATGGCTTTGTTGATATTAGAATTTTCATCACAGCCGAGTGGTCGACGAATTCGTCGACTTCGGATATGAGTAATGAGAAGAATTCGGGGGACATTGCCTCGGGTAGCCGTGACAGTGTCGAATCGAGCAGACGCGTGTCCATCTGCCCAGTGCCTAAAATAGTTCCCGTCAATTACGGTCAACGTCCAGACATGAGCAAGGTCATCGAAGAAACCATCAAGCAAGCCCATGGAAGTGTCGCGGTCGTGTCGTGTGGTCCAGGGTCGCTCGTGGATAAGTGCAGGAGCGCTGTGGCTGATAACGTGGAGAAGGGGACGGGAAGAGTCGACTATTTCGAGGACGCTTTTTCGTGTGCTTAAGAATAACGTAATGGTATAAACTTATGATAAATTTAGACACGTCATTATATTACGCTTTGTGCGAGACAGTTCAGTTGAATCGTTTCCAGTTTCACCAAAATCGAATGATAACCCTAAACACAGCGGAAGCAACAATCCTGGCCCAAATCCAGAATAGTTAACAAACTTTCGTGCGCTTGCTGAAATATTATTGTGATGCATAGACGCCAAATATTTCGAATTGAGGTGGACAAATAGATAATCTGGCTTGTGTGGTACATTACAGTGACTAGTTTTGCTTGCAATTTGAACTACCCTAAGCTTTCGATTGGCAAAGCAAAAGACCTCGTACAAAACTGCGCCACCTGAGGGCATTCATCCTGTTCATCAGATAAGTGACTAAAACTTCAAGCATACCATTTTCCGATCCACAAGATCCTCGACGGCGCCCGAGCAAGGTTCACACAATCAACGCATACGCCGCTTGGCGATAATATGAGTGGTGTTGATTTAGATTTTAGGGAGCAGATGAGCGAGAAGTAAAAAATAAATACTAAACATAAATACGCCATCTCATGCCTGCCACCAGCTACGTATTAAGCCAGACCGATTACGTGGAATTAACTTACGTGGAATTAATTAAAGGGACCATATTTTTAGCATCCTTCCGGGAGATCAGGAGTGGCTTGCTTGGTTTTGAAATGTGTGATGCTTAGCACTTGCGTTGCTAGCGCCAGGTTCGGTTGTGCGGCAGCTGGCAATGCCGACGGCACACTGGAGTCGGACAGCCTTCAGCCGGAAGCTCTGAATGCATAAGTGCGCCAACGCGATACAGTGGAACGGAATGGCAGGCTGAATTTCGTACGAATACATCCCTTATTGTGTCAATGAAGGCGAACAGCATCGAGGGTTTGGGAAGTTGGGCTGCCCGTTGAAGGCTCCCTTGGTAGACACTTCTGTACGAAATGAAATACGGTTTCGATGCGGATCCAGTGTTAACAGTGAACCATACATCAACTACCTACATGATGACTGATTTCTTTCCCGTCAAAGAGGATGAACGCTAAGGGTAACGAGTTATTCCAAGCCGACGTTGTGGCATCTGTAATTCGCGACCCGCTCGCTAATAATCAGCCATGCAGGCTAGCAAGCTGCAAGCTGTGACGATTAACTATGGCGCTTCCGCGATCCCGAGCGTACAAGCCCACATGCGGCTTTATCGCTCATATGTGAGATGACAAATTTGTCGGCGCGCTCAATAGGGGCTCGATAAAAACTGTTCAACAGTGGCGGGAAGCGAAGCTGCACTGAGAAGAATAGCCAGCGAAATTATGCACGGCGTGAGTTACGCTGATTGCGGTGGCGTCGACTTGGGATACCCCCTACATAGCGTTTGAGGTATAGTGCATAAGGCGCGGAAGCATTTCGGGGTCCAGAGCGAATCGAGCTGCCCCAAATCCTTGTTCCGATCTTGCAAGTTCTTAATTCAAATTTGTCCGATAAGCTCTACCATCGTCACCCGGGCCCACAGAATTCGAGGTGAACATGCAACATGTAGATTGTGGTCCTGCATTCCAAGACTTTATCGACCGGGTAATGGAATTTATCCATATATCAAGGGTAAACTAGAGTGTATGCAGTATACGACTTTCGTTTTGCTCGGGTTCCATCGTTATCGACAACCATGTTTATACAGTTGATTAGGTAAACAGCTCCTAGCCTAACGGAAACCGGCTCAACCCTTTCTCCCTTTCTCCGAGTTACGGGTTTAGGCCGTGGTTCCACAACAGCAGTAAAACCTTCGCCGAGCGGATTTACTACAAACCCGATAACCCCTGTAAGCGGATTTGTTTGCTTATTGAAAATCGTGCTAAATGTAGAAATTCTATCTAAACAAGCCGATAAGCTCGCTAAGCCTAACGAAGTGACTGTAAACAGTGCATCGGCTTAACAGGGTTCTACTGCACAATAAAGCAGTCTCTAAACTCTTATTTTGGGTTAAATCTTGGAAAACATGATCCAAGCTTCTTCTGTGCGATTCTTATAGCTTGCAAGGGACGGGTACCGCTATCAACAGGTACAGGCGATTGAAGCAAAGACCAACTCCGCGGGGTCCAACTGCACAGGCGCAGCCTCGCGGGCTCGCGGCTTCATATCTATACAATCACGGATACTTTAACATCTTGAGGTATGCTAGTCCATCTAGACTATTTTCACGTTCAGTAATGTAAGCAACTAAGTCTCTCCATACTCGTAGACAATTGTGACAATGCATGACTTATTGGCTGGTACTAACTCGGCAATTAGATTTGCACCATTACGAGAAGGAGAGTGAGACGTATTTCGGGTACATCAACGTGGCTTTACAACTAGATTTGATAAAGATAAGATTGCGATGTATCAAAGGGAAATCGGGTTTAGTCTGTCATTTAGCCGGTTTGCAGCAGGTAGATAATTTGGTCCTGCATTCCAAGACTTTATCGACCGTAGTAATTCCACTACACTGAGTAAGCCTTCACTAAGCCGATAACCCTGAAAGCGGATTTGTTTCCCTAAAAAAATTCAGCTAAACTAGAAATCCTATTTCAACCGATAAGCTCGCTAAGCCGAACGAAGTGACAGAAATCATTGCATCTGTTTAACTGTTTAACTGGGGTTCTATTCTGAACTCCTAAATCTTATTTTGGGTTCGGAGGAACAGATGATCCAAGCTTTTCTGTGCAAGCTCAGAAGTCGATGCTTATCGGTTATCAGTGCTAAGCATCGACTCAATTTGGGCAACGCCGCTATCGCACCTAGGGCTCCCCGACCGGTTGCAAAATCGGTCCCGACCCAGCGATGGAACCGGATTCAAAGTTTGACCCGGACAGGTTGACAGCTCAGCTCTGAACGGGACCAGTTTAACGAGACCGGTTTATTTTACTATATAAACCAATATTAAATTAAAACTATAATATTAAATATAAGTGGAGCAAAAAGTTAACGTTCTAGTTTTTCGTCGTCATAGGACGATGTCTCAGAAACATAGGGACCGAAAGAGTGGTGGAGTTCAGCAAGCTCCTGCGAATTGCCACCACGTCCCTTCTGGTAGAGAAGAGCCTCTCAACCGATACCGACGAGGCTTGCACGCAAAGTAAGGCACGATCGCCGTTGGCTTTCTCATTGTAGTAGCTGGTGGCTATCGGCGATGGCGACATTTCTCAAGGGCGCTTCTCCAAAATATTTGTCTTTGTCTCAAGTCAACGATTCTTCACCATCAGTCGGTATTCCTGCATCAGACAGCAGTTGTCTTTTCAGGTTTAGTGTTCGCGATCGCTTTGGTTCGGCTCTGGCAAGCTCTTTGGGAACGTACCCATAAGTATCGTATATCGCAGCAATCTCTTCTTTGACTGTGGACAAGATAGTGCCCGTAGCAGAACCATCCGATACTAACGACAACTTTATTTCCGGATCTATGGCAAGTGACTTCGTATAGGTCGAGGCAAAGATATCTTTCACGGTAAAAATGTCAAACTTCTCCTTGCCAGCCAGTATGGCCGCAATACAAGCCGTACTGTGTGTATTGCAGCTATCGACCAAAAAACATGTTTATATCCCTAAGGATTGGCCACATAGATGCGGTGTGCTTGGCACTAGCCATTAGACTCCAGTTTTCGAATTTGCGCAAAAGTGTTTACAGTTCATGAACATTTGCCAGTCGTCACGACTTAAATGGCTTGAGTGCACTTTATCGGTTGTAAACCTGTCGTAAGCCCGTTTTAATTCATATGCAGCGTCAAGCATGTAATAAGTAGAGTTCCATGTAGTGGAGACGTCATACGGAATACTCTCTTCTGCACCTCACAGTATTTGCTCGCTAATTTAACCAGACCTCTCTGGACTGTGGTTCGTTGGCGATTTTCATAGCAACTCTTCTTATCTTGCTCACAATTTTGTTAGGCTTTTAAACTTCGATTTCATCATTATCAACGTTCTGCGAAACTTGGAAGTCTAGTTTACTCAGAACTTCCATCACTATCAGATTCAGTGAATGTGCAAGACATCGGGCCCATGACCGTTCACCTTGAAACAGAGGCCTGGACGGGACCATAGCTGACTTGTTGCCTGGGTCCACACTGATGTGGTTATCTTCAGCATAAATAATCGCTCTCATCGAATCATCCTCAGGATTCACATCTCCAGGACCTCCCGGAGCGATATTACGTCCATCATCCTCGAAATCAGATGAAGTCCCATCGGTTGAAATATCGAACTCGTCACCGTCGTCCTCAAGGTTCCTAGAACGTGGACGCATGATTAACTTTCCCAAGATCTTTATCAGCGCAGCACTGTTGCTTGCATTGTCAGATGTGACGGCTATCAGCTTATTCGTGATGTCATAGAATTGCAAGCATCTCAAGACCTCTTCTGCCAATGCCACGCCAGTGTGGCTGCCATTGACTTCAGCGATATGTAATACAGCTTCACGTGCATTCCACTCCTCTGTCACCCAATGAGAAACAATCGCAAACATGGCACTCTTTGTTGTTTGTCCAGCCATCGACACAGATGGACACTGCAAAAGTGGTTGTAGCCCGCTCAGCCTTCAACTCCGACTTTTGCGACATATACAATTCCAAAATTCGGGTTGTCGCCGTCAACTCCGAATTAAACAAAGGACGGAGCCCAGGAATCATTTAAAAACTTCGCGAAAATAGTCGGATTCGACTTCTGTAAAAGGTTTCGATGTCTCCACCGTCCATTTGACGATGTTGCCTCAACAATTGCGGTGACGTCAGCGGACGTGGAGCCTGCCAGTGGGTCGCTGGGTTGTCCCTTCAATAGCTGTCCAACATATAAAACAGACTGTCTGGATAATGCAGGGATTTACCCACAGCCGTCTTTGTCTCCTTTCATGTTCCGGCAGAGGACCAAGTGCAGCGCTTTCACCATTCCTAAACCTTGAGCCAATAGCAAGAAAAGAAGTGACCCATCCCCGCCTAAATCAAATCGTTGATGCAGTCCATTGTCAGCTCCTTCTTGTCCATCTGAATCGTCGAATTCGATCAGGCGCACGCGTTTTTCAAACTGGCTCTCGATTTCCCCCCTTGAGCATTTATAACTCTGCAATGGATAGTTAGTGAAGGCGCATTTGGAATGGCACTGTCACTGTTCCATCCCTTTTATTAGCTGAAGATCCTTGTCCATCATCAAGGGCTACGACCTCCTTTTTTGACAGTGATGTAGACGCAGTAGATTCCCTGGAATCAATGGCCTGCGATGCTTTTGACGCAAATGAGTAAATTGGGACTTGCATACCCATTATTTCTATACGGATGCGATGGTCTCGCAGATACGGATGGTAGTTAGTAAATGAGTATTGTGAAGGCGGCGAAGGAGGATGGGATAACAATTAAGACGGGGTAAGATAACATTTGTTCGCTGCAACAGACGGGATTTAAAATTTCACAAAGGCTCCAGAACAGGAGCCAATCGAGGAACTGTGATTGGAGCAATGAATCTAATGAACATTCGATACTAGCAGTGCCCACCTGTATCGTAACAGAATATCAGATGCTTTCTAATATTCCGGGATTTTCGTACTTTTCATAACCGGTCCGACAGGTTCCTCGGCGACTCTGGACTGGACCGGACGTCTGGTCGGACCCGGGACCGCTCAAAATCACAGACCGAACTGGTTTTTAAAACCGGTTCTTGGCCCGGAGCCCTAATCACACCTAGTCGCATGCGGCGGGGCGTGTTGAGCTACCGCGCCCTCCATCTCAGGTATGCGGTTGCTCTGGTCTAGCATATTTTCCGTCCGGTGTCCTGGCCTAGGGGCAATGAAACCCTTTTTTTGCCTTACAGGTAATTAGTCAATAATCGACGTACCTGGCTAGTAACGCCATCGCAGCTCCTTTGGCACTGCTGACTTTCCCTAATCTGTCTGTCATTCCGGGGCACCCGATAACAAAAGATTATCTGCCAGATTTCCCCTCCCAAGCTCAAAAAGCATCCTATAAGTTCTGCTCCGTCGCTGCCGTATACTTTGCTTCTTGCCATTTTGTATTTCTTCCGTTTCCGCTTTTTTTTCGGTAGCTCAATTCTTTGGTAGCCCAATTCTTTGGCATTCACTTTATTTATTCTTCTTTCAGTAGCATCCGTTATTGGTGTTAAACCTTACCACCTTCGTACCCTCTCTCTATCTTTTCTCCCGAAAATTGAAAAGACCGGTAGACAGAATGGAGTACGAGAAGAATGAAAAGGTCGACGAGAGTGTCGTTGGCGAGGTAAACGTTGCGGCTTCCATCTTGGATCTCAAGCTGGAGGCCGATGTGACTGTCTCCGACCTAGACATTCCGAAACTCCGCGAGCGCGCTCTGGAGCGTCTCGCAGCTAATGTCCACGCTGACTTGCATGACATTCTTGACAACAGTGCCGTCTTGGAGTACCTCCTGGACTTGATGACCACTATGACCGTGTCTGAATCCTTGAAGACCCTGACTGGTATCGCCGAGTACCATTCTGACGATTTCAATTTTTCGACGCTGTCGTTAGAAAAGGTGCGTCTGCTACTGGCTGGTGAGGAAGCATACGACCAGGGTCATGAGCTCTACATTCTCGATCTATTAATTGAGGCTACCGTACTTAAATTTCATTCGCCCTATCCGGAGGTGCGCGCCATTTGTGACCCTTTCGACGATGTGGACATACCGGTTGAGACTCTGCGTGCTTATTTTCTGGGAATCATCTGGGTGGCCATTGGCTCCTTTATCAATCAGCTCTTCGCCAATCGTCAGCCCTCGCTCATGATTGGTTCTACTGCTATCCAGATTTTGTTGTTCCCTTGCGGCAAGTTCCTAGAGCGCGTTCTGCCTGACTGGGGCTTCACGATCTTCGGCAAGCGCCGTTCTCTAAACCCCGGTAAATGGAATAGCAAGGAGCAGATGTTGGCTACGCTTATGGTGCAAGTTGGTTCTACTTCATCCAACTTTATTAGTTACGTCCTTGTCATGAGGCTCGAGCGCTTCTTTGGCCAGTCTTGGGTAAACTTTGGCTTTATTTTCTTCATGAATTTCTCCACGCAGTTTTTTGGGTTTGGCCTTGCTGGCTTATTACGCCGATGGGTGAGTTTCCTATTTTGTCTTTAGTCCCGACTACCTACTAACACCGTCTTCTAGGTTGTTTGTATGTTGTCAGGTTCTTGGCGTTGCTGTTATTTAAAGACTTAAACTTTTATTTTAGACCCCTCCAAAGCAATTTGGCCATCCCTGCTGCCGACGCTTATGCTTAACAGAACGCTTTTACAGCCGGAAGAAAAGCACAGCATTCACGGATGGACCATAACCCGTTACAAGTTTTTTTTCATTGTGATGTTCAGCATGATGGCGTACTACTGGCTCCCTGGTTTCGTTTTTACCGCTCTCAGTACCTTCAACTGGATGACCTGGATCGCACCAAAAAACAAGATGCTAGCCATCGTTACTGGCTCCGGTGTCGGTCTGGGATTCAACCCATTGACTACATTCGATTGGGGTGTGATTGCTTACTCTAATCCCCTCGCTGTTCCGTTTTTCTCACAATTCAATCAGTATCTTGGTATGATCGTTTCAGGTCTGATCATGCTTGGCTTGTACTTGAGAAACTACAAGTGGATGGGCTATCTTCCCATCAACTCAACATCTTCCTTCGACAATACGGGAGCGAAGTACAATGCCTCCAGAATTGTCAATCCTGATCTGACGCTAAACGTTGAGAATTACAAAGCGTATTCAATGCCTTTCCTTTCTATGGGTTACGTGATGGTTTACGGTTCCGAGTTTGTAATGTTCACCATGTCATGGGTTTATATCGTATTGGCCGAATACCGAAATCTGAAGACGGCCTTTGTTGGCTTCTTCAAAAGCATTCCCCGTCGGAGTTCTAACTACGAGGCCTACGACGACCCACTCTGCAGATTAATGTCGAAGTACCCTGAAGTGCCTGACTGGTGGTACCTCTGCATCCTCGCTGTCTCGCTTGCCTTTGCTATCATTGCGTGCCAGGTTTATCCTACTCACACACCCTGGTGGTCCATCGTCGTCATTATTGTCATCTGTATCTGCCTTGTCTTTCCCAGTGCGATCGTTTTCTCCATCACCGGTTACGAGTTGGGATTTAATGATATTGCTATCATCGTTGCCGGATACATGGTGCCTCAGCACGCTATTGCAAACATGATGTGCCGTGTTTTTGGATGGAACGTTGATGCCCAGGCCGATAGTTTGATAGGTTCTCAAAAATTGGGGCATTATGCGAAGATCCCGCCTCGAGCTTTCCTTCGATGCCAGTTACTTGCTACCGTCATCCAGACGTTTATCACCATCGCGGCTAACAACGTCTTGATGGCCTCGTTTTCTGACCTCTGTGCATCCAACCAGTCCAATAGATTTACCTGCCCCTTCCCCAATGCCCTGTATACGGCTACTCTTGTTTGGGGTGTTGTTGGTCCGAAACGCATCTTTACCGACCTATATCCGATGCTTAAGTGGGCGTTCTTCATCGGCGTTTGTATCGGTGCGCCAATTTACTATATTCGTCTTTATGCTATGCGCTACTTCCCCTTCGTCAGGAATTTCAACCCGATTATGTTCATCGCTGGCATGAGCTGGTGGAATTCTGGTTACAACCTTTCCTACTTCACGCCTGGTTTCGAGGTCTCATTTATCTTCATGTACTATATCCGCCGTCACTACCTGGTCTGGTGGACCAAGTACAACTTCGTGCTGTCCGCCGCACTTAGTGCAGGTGTTGCATTATGTGCTATACTGGTGTTCGTCTCGCTGCAGGTCACCAACGTGGAAATAAATTGGTGGGGACGGACGGTGTCGGGCGCTGGAATTGATGGTGGTACGGGCTCGTCTGCGTTGTTCGCGGTTGCCGATGGCGAAGTCTTTGGACCAAAAACTTGGGAGTGAATTTGGCATTCTGTGTTAGGAACGTAATTATAACGTCAGTTGTCAGGACTGCATAATCCTCAAATACGAATGGCGGGGAATGAACTCCCAATATCAAAAACCCAACCCCGGTGTTAGCTCTGGCTTTTGCTACTCTTCCTTCATTTCTTCTCTTGTTCTTTTATATTCCGTAACTTATATAAAGCTATCGCTTTCATTTTCTTATCTTCTATCTTCTATAACGTCAGCAAGCGGGTATCATAATACTGTTACTACTCACAAATTTCACGTACCATACAATTTCTAATGTAATTAATTACTCCATCCTTAAACTAATACATGTTGAAATATATGGAGATTGGATCTATGAGACAAGAGACTAAGAGCTGAATCTAGTCAACTCTTGTTGTGCCAGTCTCGAGAGAAATTGCATCATATCTATATATGTACATGGAAAACTACCTCTGACTAGGCTATTTAGTATTCTATGGTTCAAAATTCACACTGTTTACCTTGTCGTTTATCTACATCTGCCTCACAGAGTGGTCACAGATCAGAGTATCGGTGAAAGGCTTTTGGAAGAGCCTAAAGAGTAAAGGATCGCTAGTCTTCCAACTACGAGATGCAGAATGATCCTATATCTAGAGTGATGGTTCAATATCCAGAAGTCCCCGATTGGTGGTATCTGTGTATCCTCTTGATCTCTCTAGCCTTCGGTATTATTGCTGTCCAGTGTTGGCCAACCGGAACTCCGTCATGGTCTATTATCGTTATTATCATCGTATGCGTTGTGCTCGTTATTCCCAGCGCAGTCATTTACTCGGTTAGCGGATACCAGCTAGGATTTAATGATATTGGGATTATTCTCGAGGAATATATGGTTCCCGGGCACGCCATCGCGAATATAATTTGCCGTGTCTATGGATGGAATGTTGATGCTGAGGCAGAAAGTTTCATAGGCGAATCAGGATTCCACCAAGAGCAATGTTCAGATGTCAGATGCTGGCAACATGTTGGAGCGCTGAACGCGCTTATCAAGTCAATTCCAGATTTGTGTGGTGTTGAATATTGTGGTCATGGGTCAGGGTTGTTGCTGCTGACCTAAATGCTGATAAATGTCAGCTGACACAGTGGTGTAAATACTGCTCGGATTTTGGTGACACTCATTTTCCGGCTGTCGGGCACCTAACAAACGCCTATATCCGGCGTTGGAATATATGCAATACACATATTCCATTTGGGCACGAAATAACACTTTCGTGTTGTGGGTTGGGCGGCACCTACCAGTTATCCCCCTTATGGGAGAGCATTGAAAACAATCAACCTATTTACTCGTCATTAGTTACGCTCCCAAGAGCTTTAGTGACCAGCAATTTTTCTTCTAGAAACAATCAATTTTCTATCAGAGATTATTAGTGATCTAGATTAGACTCCCAATCGGACATCAACAAAATTCTTAGCTAGGAATTTTTCGTACCGAAAGTAGAGTACACATAGTGTGCACCTGGACGTACTTTGATAACCGAGACAAAGAGACTTGATCGCTAATAATCACTCTAAATTTATTGGGATTAATTGGGATAATAATCCCAATTAATTTAGCGAACGAACATTTATTCAGCCTCACGATGAGGATACGTGACTGTAGGGTTAGTGATCACATCACTAGATAGAGGTTCTTATAGACGCTACTCAAGAAGTAAGAGGAAGGGTGCTCAGGGCACCTGACGTCGATGTATGAGCTGTCGAGTTTTCATACAGTAATTCCAGCAGTACAGCTATTTTTGTAGTTAGTCTCCCTAAGCCCTCTCCCTACAAACATTTAGTTAGTGTGCCGCAATGGACACTAAATACAGTTTGAGTATGGAGTTTTTAGACAGCGCTTCAACGATTTTGTCCTCCATCCCAGCGATCATCAAACAACACATGGCCAACATGATGATCCAAGACCGCTACGAGGGCCCGACGAAGACCCTGAACGTTTAATCCAAACTGCAATGCGTTTGACTCGCTCGTTTTCTGTATTACGACACGTCGCAATCGCTCAGCCCCGAACCGACCTCTGTGGCCGGCGAAAAGATATTGCTGGTAGCCTTGTAAGATGCCGTTCGACGTCTTGTACACGGCTGCCGTCTAACTCATCAATTAGTAGATAATTCATAATATCTAATGGCATCGGATGATCTTGCCTCTCCAATGGTCGCAGGTAGATTAGGTACGTGAGAAACAGTTTTTCCAGTGTAGCTGGAATCAAATGTACTATAAATCGCTTCGTACCAGTCAGTGAGGTCGTCTTATTATAGAGGCCCAAGAACACCAATCCCCGTTGATGGCAGTATAAATTTCGTACTCCGTGGACGGAATTGACGTGCTTCCATAAGTCGATCTCTGTCATCCGCGCCGGTGAGCCGTATGTCAAATGCATCAGCAAGAACAGAGTCTCAAGCAGCTTGGTCGACGATTTAAGGTAGTTCCGAGCTGCCCCAACCATAACCTTGTCATCAATGATGTATCGGCCGCGCAGGCTTCGGTCACGTTGCAAGGCCACCCACAGGTAGTCCTGTGGCAGCGCATTGGCTGTCTCAGTTGAGAAGCTATAGCCGGGCTCTGTGTTGCTGTAATTGTCACGTAACCTCCGGGCGTAGTGTGTTGGAACGTCTAGGTCTAGACATAACTAAGGTATCAATGCTTCGGCGGTGGCATACAGCTCTCTCACGAATCCTCGGAGCGAATCCAAACTCAATAGGGGGCCACTGTTGAGACGTACCACTGTAAAGTCATCGGTCGCCCATGTGATTGTAGGTAATTGGCTATGAGATCCATATGAGCTGCAGGCTGCATGCAACTGGACACAGTAGGCAAACGTAGACGACTGGTGGCGTGACAAGAACTGAGAAATGTCTCTGTCTATTGCTGACCTATCCAGAATCATATCAGTAGAATATTGGAAAGTTTGTATGACTGAACTGTACTCATCGTCATGCTCTTCTCTAGTCATCACATTATACAGCATGATACCTCTTAGGACGTATCTGATGGCTGCAGTGATGTGCGTTATCTGTTGACAATGAACGAATGCACCATTGCGCTTTAGCGCCAGCAAGTTGATTGCCCGTGGTACTATATATGCCGAAGTTCTGCTGGCTCCCGTGTCCGGATCGACCTTGTTAGTAATGCCGTAGCTCTGACGCAATATGTGGGTGCTCAGTTCTACGGCTTTCTCCATGGCCAGTATAAAAAGGACGTCATCACTCGCAATATTACAATCACTAACAATATCCAGTGCTTCCATAAGCGCCTTGGCGGATTCGATCTGCTCCGGAGTGAGTACAAGATTATGGTGTAATCCTTTGTGACCGCTAGGCAAGCGATCCATAATACCTTGCATGTCATAAGGCTGGACTCGACTGGACGTTGACTAGACTACACTTCAAGGCAGGGCAAGTGAACAAGATTCGTGTACTAGGAACTAGATTATAACAGGAAGACAAGATCCTTTTCCTTGTCTGGCAGCGAAAACAAACTACTCCTTTTATACTCTGCCAGACTGGTCCTTTCGTGTACTAAGACCCAATATAGACTAAAGCAAGCCAAACCGAAGCAAGACGCATAACAATACTAATAATATCTGGCAGCGAGGACAAACCCTCCTTTCATGCTCTGCCTGACCGTTCCTTCCGTGTACTGGAACTCAAGATAGCGGAAAAGCAAAGCGAACAAAGCAAAACCTATAACAATATCCAACGAATGAACAATACCACCCGCAACAATCTCGGTCCTCGCATTTCGTTCACATTGCACCAGATTTGGGAGTAGTTGTCCAGTGTCTGCTCTTCTTGAACCTCGTGAAAAAAAATTCTTTAATTCAGTATGGATATTGAATGATGTGTCAACTTGAACATCAAAGCAAACCCTTTCTCGTCCTCTTCCATCACCTTAGTCAGCATGATTTGGAAGCCTGGTGACGTGGGCGCACGCGAATCCTCGAATATTTGCCTGCTTATTCTTTTAAGAAGGCTGAACGACTTGTAGGCAGGATTCTGGAGGTACGGTCCCAGTTCGTCCAAGTCCAGCCACTCCAACAGCTTGTACGCAAAAAAGTATCTACCGAACAGATTCAGGTCCCGCTGGTCGGCTACCACTGAATGAGAAGTTGGCACGGAATGGACATTGGCCGGGATTTCAAACGTGGAATAGTCGTCAGCTTCAGATCTGCTCTCAGTGCCTGCAGGGGTTTCGGTGACCTCGACGTATCTTAACTGTTGCTGAGCTGAAGAGCGCCCATAGAAGGCCTGGATGCGTACCGGACAAAACTCCATGTCGCAGTTTGGATTGTTCCTAGTAAAATGGGTTCGCATGGTGCCTTTGGACTGGAAACATTTATGCGTCAGAGCTCGCTCGCATGTTAAGCATTTGAACCCATCTGCAATAGGAACGTCGCTGATGGCAGCCGAGCCTGGTCTGAATGCCTCCATTTCAAACTCTTCTGTCCTGGTGTCTTCCTCGTCCGAGTCGTCCAGTTCTTGTTCAGTGGATTCATCCCAAATGACTATAAGATGGGGCCTGAGTTCACATGAGCTCATGGTCCTCCACAATGACTCTTCGTCTTTGACCGTGAGCTTGTGAACTTCTGTGAGGTGGTGCATCATCATGGCCGGATCCACAATGTGATGGCACCGCTTGCAGATGAGCACGTTCTATTCTGAATCGCAAATCATGCCCATGCCTTCGAGCGACGTACACTCTACACATATGATCAGGGCTTTCCGCCTAAAATAATTATACTAAACTGACTGTGTCCGCATACCTATCGCATCAGTTCCGGTAGTTTCCACTCCGGCTTCGATTTCTTCGGTATCCATCTCATTGCCATTATTTCCGGTCGAACCATTACAGTGTCGGTTCCAATGACGTCTTAAGCTGCCAATGTTTGCCCACTCACCGTTGCATTCTGGGCACAGAAGACAATTGTTGGTCCCATAAGTTAACGGATAGGTCTTTCCTCCCGCTTTGATAGTATTCGCTTCCCGGTGATAGTTGGAGACATGTTTGGTAAGCTTGGCCCTGCTGTCAAACGGTTTATGACAGCATTTCGAGCAGGTATACATCGCGCTTTCAGAGAAGGAAGACATAACCCTAAGCGATCGAAACCGGTTGTCTGATGGAAGGACCTGCGTAGGCTTTTTATGTTGGTGTTGAAGGATGGGGACCCCTGAGAACCGCCACCTCCCCGTTGCTCCACTGATTTAGCTTGGTGTCCATTACTTCCGTTTCGCATATGGTCGAATCCGCTAACTTAAGAGACGCAACTCTTTTGCAACCCACCCCTTACCGGTCCCACTTTTCCGTGTGCTCATCGCCCTAACCACCTTAGTTTTTAACAATTACTAATAATCGTATAATTTTTATTTCTTTTTTTGGGCCGGTCGAGTTTGCGATTCAGTTGCTATTATATTATTTAACATTTTCCCTCCAATCACCTCAAAGTTGAATCGGGTAGCCAACTGTCGGATATGTAGACGGGGACTTAAATGAAAACTCATCGCTTGTCATCTCTCGGCCTTACCAGGAACATTTACTTTATAGTAATCAAACGAGAAGAGAGTAAACATATCCTTATTGACAATAGCGGAACTAGCTCTACGTCATACTAAGCTTGTTGCACCATCTCAGCCAAGTCCTCCTGATGCTGTGCGGCCTTTTCTAGATCTGGCGGATACGTATCCACCCCATCGTCATGTTTCTCAAACGACCTTCCAGCACTGAGATCAGCTGCCTTGTGCTCGGGACCCAAGAATATTATAATCAAGACGAACCCAAACACGCAGCCCATCAATATCGCCATGACCTTTCCATAGTTGTATCTTTTGACAGATGAGCTCGAAGTCTGTTCTAATGGAAACTGAGCGCCGATGGTGGCTTCAATAGTGGATGAGGCGGACGAAGCGAGATTACCCAACTGATATGCAACACCAACGATGAACACCCTGAATGCAGGTGGGGACAACTCAGACAGGTAGATCGGGATGACACCCCACGCACCCTGGACCATGAACTGGAGGAAAAACACAGCGGCAAAAATGCCGTTGCTTCGAATAAATGCCCAAGGGTAGATCAGAGCACCTCCAAGCAGACATGCCATGATGACCGATAGTCGTCGGCCAACGAAATCCGAAATGTATCCAACAAAGATGCCCCCAGTAATCGCGCCCAGATTGGCGATCACCATTGTGACAGTACTCTTGTTCGGAGAAAATTGCAGCTGAACGCTTAGCATAGTAGGGTACAAGTCCTGCGACCCATGGGACATGAAATTGAAGCCCGCCATGAGGATGACCATGTATATGATGACATGCCAATACTCCTTCAAACTCGACTTGGCCATCTGCAGGAACGCCGCCCTCGGGGATATGCGCTCCAAATGCCGTTGAGCGAGATATGCATCAGTTTCCGGGAGTATCATTCTTAAGGCTATGATGAGCACGGGCGGACAGGCGCCAAACCAGAAGAGGGCCCGCCAGCCGTGAGGGGAGGTGTATGTAATGGCGCGGTTGAATACGACAGCTAGCAAGTAGCCTAATGCATAACCCTGTTGGAGACACCCTGAGATTACCCCGCGCGCTTCAACAGGACAGTCTTCGAGCGCAGTAGCTGCACAGTTGCCATAGATGCCGCCCATGGCGATGCCGAACAAAGACCGGACAGCCAAAAACTGCTTATAGGTCTGCACGAAACCCGTGCCGAGCTCCAGCGCGATGAAAAGCAAGCAATTAACAATAAATGGCCACTTCCGGCCGAACTTATCGGCCGCCAGACCGAAGACGATGGCGCCGACGGATCGCAACATGAGCACAAGCGTGATACCCCAGGTAATATCGGTGACAGTGCGGCCCAGCGACTTGGCAATGTCACTGACAGTCAAAGAGACAGTGAAGAAATCGAACGCGTCCCAGGTCCAGCCTGCGAATGCGACCATGACAAACATCCATTGCCTGCGGCTTAGCTGTCTCAGGATCGGAATCGGGTTCTCCAAACGCACGCCAGGGGGTGGTCTCAGGGACACGATACGTGTAGATAGATGCTTACCGAGTCGATGATTCCAGGTAGCGGTGGCCGTCGAGGACGTAATTGAAGGTGCCATTGTGCGAGAGAAGAAGTGACGGGCAAAAGATGCTAGAAATGAATATCCAAGGGAAGTCCGATCTTATATTGACCGAAGAAAAGACTCATGATACGGCTAACTATTTAAGTTTACCACCAAGTGCCGTCCGCCGACAGAAGTTTTGTTCTGCGTGTGGTTTCGCCTTATCGGAAGGATTTGAACCCTAGACGACCGCCAAATGCGGGGAAAGGCTTCTTTTCGAATGCATGACTAATTAATCGCTTGCCGAGACCCACCTAACGCTGGTCCCCAAGCGCGCCTTACTTTAGTTCCCCATGAAGCCAATATCGTCTCGTTCGTGTGTCTTGTCAAGTCATAGTGTATTGGACTGAAATCCCATGACATTCCTTATTCTATTGGTACATCATATCAGACAGGTCAATTTCCTTAATATAATTGTTATGAATTTTCTCTCTATTAACCATAGTACCGGTTGTTACTTACGTTAATCTAACTATCTGCTACCAATCAGTACGATCAGCGTTTTAGCGACAGACCGAGAGTGCTCGACACAAAGTTATTATTTGCGGGGAAAGTTGTGTGCGGGGAAAGCGGCCCCATCTATCGGAAGAATGGTGTGTCGACCCCGCAGCTACTCATTTCGGAATTCCGTCCTATGCAGGGTGTTGGGTGCGTCTTTCGGAACTGGAATCTTAAGTTAGCAAGCACGTGCCGGGTTATCCCGTCAACCCGGATTTATCGGATGTATCGGATTTAGGATTTATTGGATTTATCGGATGGCGGACGGCGGACGGCGGACTGATGTGGAGGGCGCCTCTGAGCACAGTCAGTCAGATGATGGTAATTCAGATGAGGAAACGATGACTACCAACGGTAGGGAACATCAAATGAGTTTGACGGATCCTCATAGCTAATTCATTTAGAATGCTTCTCTCTTGATAACCTTGGGCTTCAAGTGGACCAACAGTGGAGAGTCGCTGCTTGCAGCCGGTGCCACTATATCATCGACCCCTCCTAGGTTATTCAGCATCTTACCAAAGCTCACAAATTAGATATATTACGGCGCCAATCCACGTCCGAGCGCGATCGTGAAGACAGTCATCGGTTCGAATATGAAACATTAATTGATTAATTAATTGCATGAAATAACCGATGTTGCCTGAAATAGCCGAGCTTTGTTTGCAGCACTAATCTCTGTCCGAACGTGATTGTGTTTGTGCAGTCTCGTGACTAATTCATCACCATATGAGTGGACATTTGACATTTGTTTCCATAATTATATTTGTACATGCGGTAACTAAGGAACACTAAACAGATGATGCCGCTCTTGCTCGCCGAATTGGCGGTTCCACGTTGGGCTTGTCTTTCACCGCCCGTTCGTGGTAGCACAGCTGGCTCATGACAGCAGACTGGTAGCGGACTGGCGCACAGGTCAATTTCACCTGTGTATTCCCGGTGCGGTAAAGGTAGTGGAAGGTCCTGCCAAAGTTACGCGGGTCGTGTCCTTAGACCCGGGTGTGCGGACGTTCATGACCGGTTACACACCTGATGGTGCGGTCTTTGAACTGGGGAAGGGTGATATTGGCCACATCTACCGAATGTGCCATCGCCTAGATGCCCTGCACAGCCGGTTGTCGAGGAAGGACTAGACCACAGGAAGAAGTATTGGCTGACGCGAGCCGCTGCGGTGATCCGGCGACGGATTAGGAACTTGGTAGATGACCTGCATAAGCGGGCTGCCAAATACTTGTGCAGTTCGTACAATCTGGTCGTTTTGCCAACATTTCCAACCCAGCAGATGTAGGCAAAGCGCATCGCAGGATTGGTTCCAAGGCTGCAAGAACCATGGCCACCTGGTCCCACTACCGATTCCAGAAACGCCTTCTTGATAAGGCCAGGGTACACCCGTTGTGCCGAGTTGTGCTGGTCAGCGAGGCACACACAAGTAAGACGTGTGGAGCATGTGGGCATCTGAACAACGTCGGCGGTAGTAAGAAGTACAGATGCTCACGCTGCGGGTTTGTGTGCGACCGCGATATTAATGGGGCAAGGAACATTCTGTTGAGATACTGCAGCAAGGCGACAAGAGGGGAGTCTATCACGGACTGAGATTCTTGTCAGGCTGACGCATGCGCGACAAAAGCCTTTCGGTGGGTCTGCGTGTGTCCGTGTCGGGTGGTTGGTTAGTTCGTGTGGGCGCGACGATGATTTTGGTTCGTGATTCTGGCATACACCATATCTGTCAACTGCAAAATGTTTAATTTCTGCTAACGATCGATATGAACTAGACGAAGAGACGCGGACCAGTAATGTGCTGGAGCGGCCAAGAAAGATTTCTGCGAGTCTACGGTTAACAGTTGAGCCAGACCTACGACATTTTTAAAACAAGCGCGGCGCAACGGCAATGCTAGAATTATATCTGCTGGAAGAATGTGAGTCCGCAATCAGTCTGCGACAGGCATCCGGATCTTCCGGAGCAACTCGAGGATGTTAAGTTTACAATGCAAGGACGAGATGGTATGAGCAACAGTGAGTACTGCAAAGCCAGCTAACACTCTCAGAATAAGTCGACCTCAGGCAACGAAACTGTTAGAATCGAAACGGATCACCATAGAATCGGAGCCGCAGGAGGATACTCGTGAATGCGATCAAGCCATGCATAGCAGAGAGAGCCATGGATTTTAGAAATAAAGTCAGTAGGCTTTTGTCAATTGAGAAGCTGGAAATCCATGCACGAGGACGCATACAATCGTTCCGATAGGTACGAGGTTGGTATTCGAGAGTGAAGCTGATGAAAGCCCGGATTGGGAAGCTGGTGACTTGTATGTCAAGGTGCAGGAGAGATATAGACGGCGCGGTGCGGATACGTTCCGGGTTGAAGATTTAAGTAGTCGAGAGGGGCTTCGATGGAACGCGGACTGCGCGTTTGTAGATGGCTCGAATATAGCAATATCGCGGAAAGCGGGCGAGACAGTTCAGACTGGTGAGAAGCAGGTTGTTAAGGGAAAAGTATGCCGCGGTGGAAACAATCTGGAATGCTTGGTGATCTTCTTATTGATATGTTGTGATCTTGCGGGTATGAAAGTGCTGATACGGTGTCTATTAAGTCATTAGATTACTAGTTTTTGTTATGGTTGGATTGGGGGTTTGTCGGTGTTATGATTATTACGGTTAAGGCAAAAGTTGTTTTGTATATGAATGGCATTTGACATTTGTTTCGATTTATGCGTTAACCAAGTTAATTAACTATTATATTACATATGGTAAATTTGGTGCCGGTCTCTCATCTCTTGTTCGGCCATTCGGCTGGCAAAATGGCCTCTTTAACGCAAAACTTTATTTCTCGGTTTGTGGTAAAAGCTGATAATAATAGAGATATTTTGCCACCCAGCTCCTTTAAACTTTCTTATCTCTTATAAGAAGAATGGAAACTCAAGGTGACCCGAAAAAAGAAGAGTGCGGCTCAGGGGGGGTCTGGGGCGACCCTTATTTCCTCCGTACTCTGCAACAGCATCCGATCTGTGTAACCCCAGAGTGTTGGCAAGACAGTCAATGCGAAATATATTAAAATTAATTGCATGAAATAGCCGAGCCGAGGTTTGTTTTTGCCGCGAATCTCCGTCCGAACGTGATTATGTTACACTGAATCGGAGTAAAGACGCACCGCACCTTCCAGACGAGATCCGCGATGACGCCAACAGCTTGATGGCAAAACCACTGAGAAATGAAAAGATGCTGTCTCCAGAGTACTGTGTCAACTGGGGCATTGTGGATGTTTTAATAATAATAATAATAATGCATCGCGAATTGTGGATGTACTGCTGAACGCGTCAAAAAGACATATTTTAGCGCCGTACAGTGAAATGTGTTTTAGACCAGTGTATTGGAGCCATTTAGTTGATTTGAGTGGCATGAGTTTGGCTGGTGCGAGACTCGTGAACGATCTTTCTAATGTTTGGTCCCCATCTCGGCGGCTCATGATTGTGCTCGCGACACCCACGCAGACGAATCGCCAACCTCAATACTTGTCAACAAGCTGCATAACCGTGTATTGTCACTGGTGATCTTGAGCAGGTCAATTTTGCGCAGAACCTCGCTAACGACTACAGAGGTGAATCAGCTCGCATCGAGATACTCCGAGGACTCTAATTCTGACTAGAGAGTGGGCAAAGACATAATTGATTCTTCTAAAGTCAATGGATTGTTCGTCATTTTTTGTCAGGTTATGAGCGCTTCACAATGCCTACCACATCATCTTCTATAAAGCATCCGAGTTGGCTACACACAGTGTCTCAAATACATACCATTACACTACGGAGACTTCTCGAAGATTCATGGAGAGGAAATTGGTTCTGGAAGTAGAACATGCTCATACGCCTACGTGCTCTTTATCTAGCCGCTACACTACCCAGGCAAGAGACCAGTATCGGATGTCCATTGCAACACTAAGTGCTAACGATTATGTAGAATCAATGGTTTCAACAGGCTCGCATCCTTGTGCCCAATATGTTTTGGCTGCAGTGATGCTGAAACTAGAGAAGATTGGCAACTATATCATGGAAATTTCCAGCAAGTACATGGCAAAGGATGTCTCACGTATTGTCG
Source organism: Lipomyces mesembrius (assembly GCA_038497805.1). Taxonomy (NCBI): domain Eukaryota; kingdom Fungi; phylum Ascomycota; class Lipomycetes; order Lipomycetales; family Lipomycetaceae; genus Lipomyces; species Lipomyces mesembrius. Next base: position 160,262 of record MU972926.1, read on the forward strand.
AACCCGAACCAGAGCACTTTTACGGGTCATTAGTTCCCGCTCCGGTACCCAGTCACCAACAACCCGATCAGAGCAGCAATCCGTTCAGACTCAGCCTTCGCGCCACTCGCGCCGTCCGCAACTTCCAGCTGTTGGAGGAGACCATGCGCTGCAAAACGAAATATTCCTGCATAATGCTCAGATGCAGGCTGTGCGACAGAAGTATGCCCTTCGCCCTAAAGGGAGCTCGCAAGCATACGATCCTATTCAACGTCGTTTTACTGTAATTGAATACTAACCAAAGGAGAGCTGTCTGGAGAAGCTCTAGCAGGTGGTCTAAAGATATCCTACAGCACCAAGTATACGACTCTCTCGAAGTCGATGAATTTACCCTGTTTTGGTCAAATAAGAAGCCACAATCAGCCTCACAGTCCCGATATACTATGAGCTCCACGACTTACTCGACGACGCCTCTGAGCGCAAGGGAAAGTTTACCGGCCTTGATGACGATATTGCACTTGCCGTCAATGATGGTATGAAGATATATGAAATATTACACCTTCATGGACGATTCCGAACGAGTTCGACGCATACTATGCCGCTCTGACCCTGGATCCACGAGTCAAATGTGATCAGTGTGTAAAGTAGTATTAGCGATATGGTCATACATATGATATGATATGATATTACGGTTTGTGATAGGAACATATATGATTATTTTGAGGCAGCGCACGGAATATGAGCTCATGGCACTTGCGGTCAGTGAGCATTGAGGTAAGTGTCTCCGTTTGCATCGGGAATGCATGTGAGTCAAAGACTGACAAAATTGTGATAGCAATCTACATGCGGTGCTGAGCGACCTCGTGGAAATGTTTCGGTCAACGTCCTCTACAGTGAGTGATTGTCGGCGAACTGACATTTTCCGCGCTGAAGCTAGCGCACTTATTATATATTTTCTGGATATGACTCGCAGCGTTTGCATCGCAGGCATTTGAGGAGCTGGCCCGCTGGGAAGTTAAAGGGTTTAGTTTATCGAGAACGGTATTCAGTCCTGAACCGCCAGCCTTTGTTGCTCTCTGGAGTCTTAGTGGAATCGGTGTATGATGCTGCGACGGCAGCAGCGCACAGTGCCTCCCTCCTTGGATATAACTTCGCCATGTTCCCGAACCAGCTGGATCTCCCATCATTAACGGACAGTATAATCTGAAATGTATATACACCAGAAAGCTCAAAGTCATTCAAGCTCGCGATTTCGTTATTAAAATATACCTGATTTTAAGGTTTAAGGTATGAAATGATCAGCCGTGATCGAGCAGTAGCCACTGGGATCGATCTAGTTTATCGATTCGGCTTAGTGCTTACGGAAGCCTTACCGTAAACTGGTTTAGCCCCAGCCTCACTCTCATGGTGATTCTCCAGCCCTCTTTTAGTAACCGGGAATATTATTTTTGGGTCTCACTAGGCTGCACAAGCATTTAACAAAGATGGATAAACAGAGATTATTTATAAACAACGTAGCAATCTCCTCTCAGCTATTCCATATGCCATCGCTCAATATTATGTTCCTGGACTTCATAGAAAAGTGATCCTCGAGTCTAAGACAGAGATCCCCAATAGCCTCCACTGCTAGTTTGTACAGTTCTTGGAAGGAGTTTTTGACGGAGTTGACTGACATAATAGCCCCGATCCGCAAAGTACCGAAAAATCATCGATCGCCAATGTAATGGTAGGAATTGATGTTTTCTGGTTGATTTTCTAGGATAACGATCTTGGGGCATAGGTCGAAGCTCGGACCAGTGCTTCTTCCCAATCAGGGACCGAATACCGCTTCCAGTTAGTCCCAGGTTGTGTCCCACATTGTGTTCGAGGGTGTCTGTAAGCAGACAGAACATTAACTTCCCAGCAATTGGTGTCCAATTGCCATTCGGGGGCATTAGTGGGCGCATGTGTATCACGAATACTCAGTTAAGTGAACTCGCAATAGTGCCGTGCCAAAGAGTACCATATTGCACTGCTACAACTTTCGACTTGCAGCATGGCTGGATTCATTCACGTGTAGCTATGAAGACTAGGAAAATGTACAATTTACTGCGCAATTTAGTGCATATTCAAACGAATGGATTCTTGGCAACTTCGATCAGGGAGCTTGAGACTTGGGCCCACACAAATCAGACTATCCAAAATAATTCCGCATTGGGAGGCACAACTTCACATTCTGGTACCCTTAATTCCGGGGACTGATGCAGGCGGTCCCGTTCCTTCTTCCCGCGTACAATCCTGTTCAGAAGCCTCTGTCAGTGCGGTCTTTCAAAACAGACTGGGCCTCCCCAGTGTAACCAGATTTCTCGATCCATTCCGCTACGCTTTTGATCCTGGTTGGCAAAATTTCGTCCAGCTGCTGATAATCCCTGGTCAGAAGCCCCTTGTTGCCCCCGCTTGCCCGGAAAAGGTTCCACCACCCTCTAAAGTTTTGTCGATAAGTCATCAGTGTGGGATCATTGGGAGCAAAACTCGCTCCGATCTTCGTTTCGGCACCATTCGGCAAACTTTTCCATGATTCAGTCAAGTACTCCTCAAGTTCCACGTCCTCATACCTCGCTGGCTTGCCAGTAACTGATGTAAAAGAGTTCACGATATCCTCTCCAGACGCATGCTGAGTGGAAACCACAAGGCTGAGCCCCCTGCATTTCTCCGGATTGTCAAACATCCACAACGCATAAGCAGCCAGATCATTGAGGCAGATGAGAGGTAGGGCGCCATCTGCCAGTGGTAGTGCAAATACGTAAACTCCGTATTCATCTTTTTGTGGCTTGAAGATTTCGCTCAGAGTCTCCATGTATGGACCACTGCTAACAATACTCCAGTTCATCGGGCTAGTAGACTGCGAAGCAAGAAAGTCTTGAATGCACCCAAAAGGTCAGCAAACAGGTCACCTTAAAGATTGGCAGCTGCCTCACCTCCGAATATTCCTTTGCCGTCCATATGGCCGCAACGGTATTTTGGATCGAACCCCACCTTTTTGCTACCATAATCCAGACCCCCATAGACGAAGTGCTTCACTCCACAAAATCGAGCTATATTGTGCATCCGGATACTCCAATAGATCTCATTCTTCTCTCCGATAGCAAAGCCATTGGTGTTGATAAAGCACATGTCGATCTTAGTGAACAATCTCATCAGATCGCCTTCACTAAAGATGTCGGCTTCAACAACTGACACATTTTGCAGACCCGTAAATTCCTTTGCTTGTGGCGATTTCGCATTTCTAGTTGGGACTTGGACGATGTAGCGACCGGACTCCGAAAGCAAGCGAACGACACCAGAACCCTGAGCTCCGGTGCCTCCAACGACAAGAACAGTGGGAAGCATTTTTAGTCTAAATAGACCCTGCAACTAGTTCCGTTTGTCTCTCGCACTTAGGCGAAGGTGCGATGAAATCGTCCGAGAGAGCAAACGAAAGATCATATATCTGCTCCATTTCCCACGTGGGAAGTTAAAAGTGGTGGAAATTCTGCTGGCTGGAATCTGTTGTACAGACTGTCGTAAAACAATCGGGCCACAGCGGAGGCGACATCACACGTGCTAGTGTGAGATGATAGAGAGGAACGATATTCATGCGTGCGACGACGTCAATTGGAACGTGATTACTATAACTGTCCGATCCAGCGGTAAACTCAATATCCGCACATCATTCACTATTATTGAGTTGGTCGTACTTCAATACCTTGGTAAACTTGGCCGCGTGCAATGCCTTTGGCCTACCCCAGATAGTTGTCGTTTGGTTTGTCTCGTCGCGACTTCACTCCCGACCCACGGTTGATGAGAGCCTCCACAATTGTTGCCATATATATGAAAACGCCGCATCAGCTAATTCAAAGCGCTCTAGTTTCTTAGCGCGTAGACATCCATCCGGCAGTTACGATATTGACTTCAGCCGATGGATATTCAATGAGTCACCTGCACCCACTGTTAAGTTGCGGGTTTATGGCAAATGATTACCAAATTGAAGTGAGTACGACGTAGTTCCCATAACCTTAGGTCGCTAGCCATGCTGAGAAAATCCGCCTGTACATATAACAAGCGTTGCAGGGGGTTGCAGCGGGAGGGCGAGAGGGTTAAAACTCTAAAAGCGCCATAGTTAAGCGCCGCATTAGGGTTCCTTATTCCGAAAATGAAATCTGATAATATATAGCGACACATGAACTACTATTATCGCGCACCGTTACGCTACCGCTTCAAAGTTAAGTTCTGTCCTTATGAGTTATCACAGGTTCTGTTCGTAGAGTTTTTTACATTTTAGTTATTGTAAATTATCTTGGCCTTGTGTTTGGTAGGTT
>MU972927.1:0-146737 GCA_038497805.1 Lipomyces mesembrius
ATGTGAGGAATGATGTTTTTATTACCTAGTGCTGCTCAATAGCTAATTCCGGCTTTATCAGATGCGCTAAAGTCTCATCGACGAGATGGATTCATTGAGTGGATAAAAGGATTGCTGGCGGTATGTGAAATTCTGGTCTTCATATAGAACGAACGGTAATTGAATTTAGGTTCCTTTTGTTTTGCACTCTGAGCCTGCAGCGTACATCAAAGGCGTCGAATCATGGACAGAGGCGACCAATATTACCCGACAGCAATACTTCGCAATCATGAGCGATATCGAACAGCTGATCGAAGACCAGCGTGCGTATGCTGTTTCTTTGCAAATGAAGATCAAGTTTGGCTTAAATATTTATTTAGTGGACAATGAGAGGAAGGGAACCCCGCATCTGGCAAAGATAAGGCATCTCGTACCGTCAATTGGTACATTTTTCACAAAGTTGCCTTTGGAAGAAGCGTTTTATGCACAGGATGCAAAACGTGCTATTTCATGCCGACGTTTAGTTAGTCCAAGCTTTAACGATATCCGGTATGCCTTAGTCGCTTTGGCAATGATGCCTGGATTTATTGCTTATGGATGAGATAGATTGATCTTGAATACTGCTCAGATTATGACCCTGGCGTCGGGCCAGGAGCCGTTGAAGCTCATCACATTGGATGGTGATGTTACTTTGGTATTCATGCAAAGATATAACACATAAGTGGACGTATTTTAATATTATTAGTATGAGGACGGCAAGTCTCTCACACACGATAGTCCCGTCATTCCAGTTCTTCTAGAACTAATGAAGCGAGGTAAAGTTTAACGACAGCGCCACAGATCGTGATTAACGCAGCCCTAGATATTGCGATTGGTATTGTCACTGCAGCTGGGTATGCGGATACATCTGGTACCAGATACAAAGAGCGACTCGAGGGAATTCTGGTTGCAGTTCGCGATTCTACGGAATTAACGCCTGCTCAGAAACGCAATCTACTTGTTATGGGCGGTGAATCAAATTTTCTATTCAGATTTTCCGTTGACTCGGCAACTTTGGTGTATGTTGATCGCGAGGAATGGATATTGCCTGAGATGACAAAGTGGGAAGAGAACGATATGCAGAGTTTGCTCGATCTCGCCGAGGAAGTCATGACTTCGTGCAAACATGTTATGAATTTGAATGGAGAAATTATTCGCAAGGACAGAGCCGTTGGTATGTTATCTAGGACGGTTCGATGGTATCTATATTTGCTTATAGCGGCTAGGAATTATTCCGTTGCCCGGGAAAAAAATGATCCGAGAAGACCTTGAGGAAGTCGTCCTGGGCACCCAGCGACGGTTAGAGTTCTCTGAGTGCGGACGTAAGATCAACTTTTGTGCATTCAATGGTAAGTCGAGTCTACGCGCAGACTTGCGAACTGTCTAATGAGCTCGGCAGGTGGAAGCGATGTGTGGGTCGATATTGGAGACAAGAGATTAGGTGTCAAAGCGCTGCAGCGATATCTAGGCCAGATCTCAGGACGACATACACTTCATGTCGGCGACCAGTTCGCCTCTATCGGCGCGAATGATTTCAAGGCGCGGTTGGCGGCATGCACCGTCTGGGTTGCTGGTGTTACAGAGACCGTTGACGCCTTGCAGGAACTTTGTGGATATATTGACAAGCACGCGACAAAGCGGTTGAAGCGCGAAGCCTGAAATGATTCAAAAGATGCATATAGGACAGGTGAACCATGTATGCCTAAATTACTTCTCTTTCAGTGCGGACGTAAGGTCCATGATTAAAGTCATTAAACTGTCCTTAATCGGCGGTACTGCTAGAGTCGAGACCAGAGGTTCTAGGATTTCTGATTTACCCGTGTCTGTAGTATTCCTTTCCATCAAGTCAGAAAACCGAAATTTGCTGTCAGCACAAAGTTGTAAAACTCACGTTCGGGTTCCAAGCGGCAGCGGAATGGACCGTCGAGCTTTTAAATTTTTGCGGTGTAGTTTGGAAAGGAGGAGGTGGAGGGCGACGTTGATTGCCTCCGCAATAACTCTATCTGGACCGCTATCTAATTCCATACTGCTGTCTTGGTCCTCCAAATCGATCTAAACATATATCAGTATTACGGGCAATGACAAGATTGAGACAATATTCTCACAGTCTCGATAACAATTTGCAGAGCTGGCAAAGGTACCATGACCTTGTTTCCGAAGTCCAAAGTTATTCCTTGCGAGCCCAAAATCCTCGTCTCTCTGGCGATCTATCAACATCAGCGACAGCCTCAATGAGAGGACTCTTTCATCAGAATTCACCTCAAAAAAAAGCTCATCTTCAAACAAAAGGTCCCTTGCTTGCTTGATCTCGTTCTTCACATCCCTGGTTTCATAGTTGATTTTCGAGGCGAATTGACCCGTCCTGACGTACTCACCGTGTAATGGCCTCATGATTGCGACCGACAGCACTTTTGTTCGCTTCTCGCCTTCTGCCTTGACCACGAGCTTTCCTTCCGCATTTCGTCGCAATGTCGCAATTCCCTTCTCTTTATATGTCGAGCCAGCTGGCATGCGTTAGCTCAATGAACCAAGCAATACAGTACACATTCGCCTACCATCAGCAAACCCATATCGTACACCCATTCCCCTATAATCCGGCATTCTCATCTTCGATAACACCTCCCCACTAACCGCAATTTTCTCCACCTGCTCCCAATAGTTCTTCTCCAGGACAGCTTCCTCTGCCAACCTCTCCGCCGCCCTTGCCAATCGCTCAGAAGCAGCAGTAACAGCCTGCGTCTTCCAGCCCAAACACACAGACATATCCTCTACGTACGGCGAGGATTTAATCCTATCTGCACCCAATGAACCGACAGGTACATGACTTTTTAGATGTGGAGACATGGAGGTCGTGCCAGCAGCTGGACGAACGGAGGATATGAGTAGGGAGACGAAGTCTAGCGATATTGCAGCTTCGTTTTGTGCAGCGCAGATCAACCGGTTGAGATCTGCTCGGACGTTATTAAAATCGTCTTCGAATTGGGCCAAATTCGTTGCACTATTTTTCGACTTCGTGGCCGTCTCGTCCGGCGTGTCCTTGTCATGAGGAGAGGTTCGGGCCGCGATTTCCTTGCGAAGACTGTCTTCTGTTACGTTGAGAATTGTTCCTCGCTCGAGCGCTATCTGCGGAATAATCTGACTCAAATTCCGAAAAGACCTCACACACGGACGTTAACTGATGATTGCGAAATCTGACATTGATCAGGACGCCTTACCGAATAGCATGACTCGGATCTTCTTCTAACGGCGGCGGCTCTAATGATACAAATATATCGTCTCCTGATAGCGATGACGCACTCATTATGACTGGATCTAATAATCCCGTCGTACGCCTGCTATCTTGTGATATATGTGCGATGATGAATAAGGACGTTCGATGTAGGCAAGTCGCTATAAGGTTACCCGGGCTGACATGACAAGACTACTGTTGAGCCGCACGATATTTGTCGAAGTTCTTCAAACTTGGGTTTGTATTCCGGTGAGACGTCCAGCAGATATTAGTGACTTAGGCCTGAGGATCTATTCACATTTGAAGTCTCTTTTTGGTGATTGTGATAGCTAGGTATCATTTCGTTTTGTGACTAGCAAGACAAGATGTCGACAGCGGTGGAGAAGGTACGATCGATACATTCTTTGAAGATAAGACACAGTGTCAAAGAGTACTGCTAACGAGATGACGATCTAGATCAAAGAGGTAATACCCACTCATTGTCAACCGAAACTTAAATTGTATCTTTGTGGACGGCATGGGTAATTGAATTATGTGTAGATCGAGCTGGAGATGTCCAGGACTCAAAAGAACAAGGCTACAAGTTTTCATTTAGGACAGTTAAAAGCAAAACTAGGTAAGTCTATTCTGATTGCGATTTTTGTATTGTTGTCCAATCGGGCTAACAAGGACAGCAAAATTAAAACGAGAGTTATTGACACCTACGAGCAGCGGCGGTGGCGGCGGTGGTTAGTCTATTTACAACAAGACATTAATGATGGAATCAGCGACTAATACATGTAGCTGGCTTTGATGTCGCGAGAACCGGTGTTGCATCCGTCGGATTCATTGGATTTCCTAGTGTTGGTAAAAGGTGCGTTAAATAAAACGCGAGGAGTAGCGCATGAGATTTTGCTGACTGCAAGTAGTACGCTTATGAGCCGACTTACTGGAACGCATAGTGAAGCTGCAGGTGCGTGTTTTAATCTATAGATGTTACACTAGTCAGCAGCTGACGATATTAGCGTACGAGTTCACGACGTTGACGACTGTACCTGGTATCATCATGTATCGCGGCGCCAAAATTCAGGTAGGTCGTAAACGCTGCCGTTATAGATTGTACCTAACATCGAACCGAGATTCTGGATCTCCCTGGTATTATCGAAGGTGCGAAAGACGGTAAAGGCCGTGGTCGCCAAGTCATCGCGGTCGCTCGCACGTGCAGCTTGATCTTTATAGTTCTCGACGTCCTGAAACCACTCACGGACAAAAAAGTCATCGAAGCAGAACTCGAAGGGTTCGGTATCCGGATCAACAAAACACCACCAAATATTCTGATCAAAAAGAAAGATAAAGGTGGATTAAACATCACAAACACGGTGCCTCTTACGCACATTGATCATGGCGAGATTAAGGCCGTGATGTCGGAATATAGGATTTCGTCCGCGGACGTGTCGATTCGGTGTGACGCTACGGTTGACGATTTGATTGATGTTCTTGAGGCACAGAATCGCAGGTACATGCCTGTTATTTACGCGTTGAATAAGATTGATTCGATTTCGATTCAGGGTGAGTTTATTCAAGTTCCGACAGGAGATGCGAATATGGGCTAATAGAATTAGAATTGGACCTGCTTTATAGGATTCCGAATGCTGTTCCTATTTCGTCTGAGCACGTACGTATATGATTTAAGTGCGTCGTTACCTTTGCTAACAGTTACAGGGCTGGAATGTCGACGAACTTCTAGAGATGATGTAAGTACGATCTACACATTCTACAAGTAGATGCTAAAAAAAATCAGGTGGGAAAAGCTCGATCTAGTCCGCGTATACACAAAACCCAAGGGCCAACCACCAGATTACGAGCAACCGATCGTGTTGAGAGATGGCCACTGTACGGTCGAGCATTTTTGCAAAGCCATTCACAAGAGCTTAGTAGACGAGTTTCGGACGGCGGTGGTGTATGGTTCGAGTGTGAAACATCAGCCGCAGTATGTTGGTCTCTCGCACGTGTTGAGGGATGAGGATGTTGTCACTAGTAAGTTATATCTATTGAGGTACTAGAGATTGGCGTGATGATGGGAGCTAACTGGGTTGCAGTATTGAAGAAGTAGATGGGGGCCCTGGTTTGTGCTGAATTACATGCGAGATTGGCGTACCAAAAGTTTTAGTTTGAAAATTTACGAAGTATATCCTAGAACTATGTTAATTGAAATCGAAGTCTATAATAAACACGCTGTAAAACGTCGGTAGTCAGATAAAAGTGCTGGATCAGATTTACTAAGCTATGCTACTCGTTACAGCTGCAATTACGGTATCCCCAATAAACAAGATGAATCCGAGGATTAGGTCCAATCTGCTTACGTTTGCCTAAGTTAACGAAGCCAAAACAATCAGAACTCGTCTGGAAAGGTCATGTGAACGCCCACGTTGTTTAGATTTTATGTGGTCAGCAATACAGCCCACATATGCAGCGTGGCAGTAACGTGCGGGAGTGTACAGTCCGACGCTCGACGTCAGAGATTCCAGGTGAAGAATGGGCTTCAACGGATAGAAGGAGCAACTCTCATAGCCGCCAGACTAGCGCGAAAGCGCAAAGGGTGTCGCGTAGAGGAGAGTTGGCTGACGTGGGTTTAGCAGTAAAAAGGCGTTTTGCGATTGAGTTGGGTTGTGTCTTTCATCGCGTCTCGCGTGCAATTGCTTCTGAATACTTTGATTATCGTATCATATTTACGTGAAGCCTCCGCGTCTCCACACTTCGCACTAACTGTACCGGGGCCCCGCTGAATCTAATTCAAATTAGAGAAATCCGGAAAAAGGTCCATTGCGGCTTCCGACGGCAGACGCCTTTAGTAATTTAACGCAAGCGCAAACCAGGCCTCGCGAATGGAAAAAGCAATGCCGTATTGCGGCCATACACAGCATTTCCATCACAAATTCTCATCCTCTAATCCGATTATATCCAATTAATCCATGGTTCAAGGTTAATATACGCCTGGCTTTCTCGAGTCGACGGTACCAGTACTGGGCAGCACTTTCTCCGAGATGCGACTCGATCAAACGACGGACTTCCGAGTATTCCGAGCCCTTGCATTGTCAACGACCGGCTGTGGACTGCATTCGGAATACCGCAATTTCTTCATGAAAGGCAAACGCTCTTGCGGCATTCAGATGGGGGTGCAGTCGCGAAACCAAATATTAAGCGCAAGCGCATTCCGATCAAGGGCGACTGGTGAGGCAACCCTATCCCCGATGAGCTTGGACGGGATCTGCAACCGCAAACAGGCCACGCCGGCCGCCTTTCGTCAGACCCGAGACGATCTCGTGAGGACGCGGATTTACGATTTTGCGCTGTGGCCGGGTTTCCTCGGGTGTCCGCGGCCACTGCAACCCATTGCCATCTCCCTATCATGCGATATTGTGGGGTGCTCCAGACAGTGTGACCGGGACGGAGTCCTAACGATATTTAGCTGCGAATATTGCTTGCCAACGAAGGGCCTTAAGTGTTTAGCCCACTCCGGACCCGGTGACCGGTGACCGATGACCCGTGACATCATGTCCTCGAGGGCCTTCGGATATTCCTCAGCGTTGACTGCAACTCGATCTACGAGACCAGACCGCTGTCATACGTTCCTGTATTTCTGGACCGACCATTTGGAGACACGAAACTGTATTTGTATTACTGTATGCTCTTGTGTACCTCTCCCCGCCGGGGGTGGCGCTGCTCCTGTCTCACTGGCCGGCGGTCTATCCGCATGTTCTAGGATATAAAGCTACTCCTGTCCGCTGTCGGCTGCTGTTCTTTGCTTTCTTTCGTCTACAAACTCTTGCCACTTAACTGCTAACTACCTATTAATAATGCGCGCTCCGAGGATCTACAATCCTTACCTCGTGGCGCTGTCCGCCACCATCGGTGGTATGCTGTTTGGATTCGATATCTCGTCTGTCTCAGCATTCGTCGACAATGCCAGCTACCGCCAGTTCTTCAACTATCCTGGATCCACAGAACAGGGCGGTATCACTGCTGCAATGGCCGGTGGCTCCTTCGTGGGGTCGCTCTGTGCTGGTTTTGTTTCCGACAAGCTCGGAAGGTAAAATCTCCGCTCATTGCTGAGAACGACCGATGCTAACGGCCAATGAATAGAAAATACACTATTCAGCTCGGTGCTATTATCTGGATAATCGGTGCCGCCATCCAGTGCTCTGTTCAAAATGTTGCGCAGCTCATTTGCGGTCGTCTGGTCGCCGGTCTCGCCATAGGCATTTGTTCCAGTCAGGTCCCCGTCTACATCGCCGAGCTCAGCCCCAAGCAAATTCGTGGGCGTCTCGTCGGTCTCTTCCAGTGGGCTGTCACATGGGGTATCATGTATGCGCCTCGCCATGTCATCTTTCGTTTTATTCTAACTATCGTAGGATCATGTTTTACATCTCATACGGTTGCACGTTTTTGGACCGTCCGAAGTCGTTCCGCCTTGCCTGGGGCATTCAAATGATCCCAGGCCTTCTTCTCCTCCTCACACTCATTGTGCTCCCCGAATCTCCGAGATGGCTTGCAGCTCGAGATAAATGGGACGAGGCGATCGAGATCATCACCCACGTCCAAGGCAAGGGCGACATTGAGAACCCTGACGTTCAAATCGAGATCCAGGAGCTCCGCGAGGCCGTCAGAATCGACAAACTCTCCGAAGACGTCACGATCTTCGACCTGTTCGCCAAGGGCTCGAGACTCCGCACGTTCGTCGGCGTGTCCGGCCAGATTTGGCAGCAGCTCACCGGCATGAACGTCATGATGTACTATGTCGTCTACACATTCCTAATGGCTGGCTACCAAGGCAACACCGTCCTAGTGTCATCGTCAATCCAGTACGTCATCAACGTCGTCATGACAGTTCCCGCCTTGATCTTCATCGACAGCTGGGGCCGCCGCCCACTCCTCATCTACGGCGCGTGCATCATGGCCGTCTGGCTCTTCGCCGTCTCCGGTCTTATGGCCGCCCACGGCCATTGGGTCCCGAATGTGGGCGGCAATCCAAACATTCGCTGGTTTGTTCCCGAGAAACCAGCCGCGAAGGCCATCATTGCATGTAACTACCTCTTCGTGGCCACCTTCGCCACCACGTGGGGCCCAGGCATCTGGATCTATGTGTCCGAAATCTTCCCGCTCAAGCAACGTGCCATTGGTAACGGTTTCTGCGGCGCGTGGAACTGGATTTTCAATTTTGCTCTCGCGTTTTTTGTCCCCCCGGCGTTCCAGAACATTCAGTGGAAGACGTACTTAATTTTCGCGGTATTCTGCATCGCCATGGCGATTCACGTGTTTTTTTTGTTTCCAGAGACAAAGGGCAAGACGTTGGAGGAAATCGATATTATTTGGTCCGAGCACATCAAGCCTTGGAAGACAGCTAATGCTGATGTGACTGAACTAGCTGCCAACAGAGATCTTGCCAAAGATGGCAAGACAAAGGAGGTTGAGCATATGGAGCATACCGCGACGGCCGCTCCTGCTGCTGAAACTGAGCCGAAGGTCTAATTTTCTTAGGGTTTGGTTATGGGAACATGCATTGATACGACTTGTAATATTAGAATAATAAAGTATTAATAGTTTATTTGATTTTTCCAAATACGACTGTCCTTGTAATGGACTGTTTCTATATGGCAAGCACTTTTGTTGCAACTGCGATTACAAATCTTACAATGAATTTCTTGCGTAAATAACTACTCCTCAAACTTACAAAACCCTCTTCTTATTCTGCTTGTTCTTCTCAAGCTTACGTCTCTTAGTCTTCAGCGTCTCTCTCCGAGTGTCCTTCTTCTGAATACCGTATTGCATCTGGTTGTACAATTTCTTCTGCTTATTTGTCATCATGATTTTCCGCAGCTCTTTCTCCTCCTCAGCCTGCTTCTCTTCCGCGGATTTCTTGAGCTTCTTGTCCGCACGCTTGCGTTTCTTGGAGGTGGTGGACGAATATATAATTCCTTTAGCCTCGGACTCGAGTTCGCGTTGATGCTGCAAAGCTTCGTCCTCTTCGTCCTCATCAACCTCTATCACCTCCTCATCACCCTCCACCTCCTCATCGCCCTCCACCTCCTCAACCTCCTCCTCGCTCTCTTCTCCTTCCTCTTCCTTGTCGAAGCCTTCAGGATCATAGCCAGCCCCATCACCCCAAGGACTCAAATGTGGCGGTAACGTAGCCCCGACCGCGTACTCATCAACAGGCACCAGCCGTCCTCTATTCAGTGAATCGAAAATCCATTGCGGCTGCACATATATCCGTCCTGGCACCCGACTTGCCAATGCCGGTCTGTCACAAACTTGATGCGTCACCTTCTGAAGCAACGCATCGACTTCGCGTTGCCGTGCATCAAAGTCGACCTCCTCTGCGTCGGGTAGAGCGTCAGTGTCGACGTGGAGGTACCCGTCGAGCACGGACTCGGAGACTACGGTGCCGCCTAGGGAAAGGATTGCGAACTCGACGATCTCGAGGGGCACTTCGCGCCCGACGTAGAACGTGAAGGGCGAGAAAAGGGTCTTGACTATCTCCTCGGGCGACGTTTCGTCAGGTTGCGGGATGATGTCGCTGATGACGGTGTCTGTGCTCGGTAATGCTATGAACTTGTCAAGTGTGTCCGTCACTTCTTCCTCCTCGTCGTCGTCGTCGGCCGGCGTTGCAATAGCGTCGCCGGCCGCATGGTCAGTGATTTTGTTGAGAACAGTGGAGATGGTCTGTGCGCGAGAAGCCATTTCCGACTCCGTAATCGCTTTCTTAATAGTGCTAGTCTGCAGCAATGACTCCTTCTCGCGCTTGCCCTCCATCACATATGCTGAAATCCCACCAACACCTTGTACCTTGGCAGCATCGATTTTAGGCGGATACACGATCCCGGCATCCGCATAAAGTCTGTACAACACAAACTGTAACAACGTCGTGTAGAATTCCAAAAATGTCAACATGATCCGAAAGTCAATATCGGTAGGGACATATTGCGGAAACTTAAACGGCACAAGCCACACGACTTCCTGCCCTTTGACCTCGGCCTCGTAATAAACACCCTTAATACTGACAAACACTTTCCGCAAAAGTCGTTCACGGGCAACGTATGCCATCCACTGGTTGCACAGTTTCTCGGCGTCCTCTGTTACTCGTGCTGAGACTTTATCCGACGCCGGCATGGCGGCGAAGAGGAATAACATGCTCAAAGCATCATCTAAATCCCTGACGGCGTCCAAAAACGTAGGATACCGCTCCTTCACGATCATATCAAGTCTATACCGTGGTCTGTTCTCATCCAAGCGCTTGGCATCAGACACATCGCCTCTACCTAAAGCCCGTGAGAGCTTGCGGGCGAAAATCTTGTGGTCTCGGAATTTTTGGATGACAGGCTCGTGAAGAAGATATTGGATGTCCTTGGTGTAGTAGAATGTCGTTGGCGCGGTCGAGCCTTTGTTCGCTTTTTTCGCACTGCGGGGGGCGCGGGGGTAGATGCCTTTGAATATGCAAATACGTCTATACAGTGTCAATATGCGACCTATACCTGGAAGTTACTCACATATACATAACGTACCGAAAATCTGCCAGAGAAAGCTGCAGTTTCTTCACCGCCTGTGTACGAGTGATAAAATTCCTCGCCGCACCGGCTTGATGCTTCTTTTTGATCCTCATCTCGTCTACCGCGAACTGTGCTGACAACTCTGAGAGAATGTGGGAATAATCGTTCGCAGGAGGTAAAAAAAGATGATAGCTGAGAAAAATTCTGCGCTTGGGAGTTCGGATGGGTCAGGGCGTTTGGCAGTTATGCAGGGGCTTTGGAGTGGTTCACACGGTTTCATATTCAAACTTGTTCACACCAAACCAACGGCCAAAACGACTACAATTCTCACCAGTACCGTATTTGCAGATAAATATATTGATCAGAGTCAGTTGCCAAACGATTACGTACAATCTCCGGAGATGACTCGAACGCACCATTTTCAGGTTAGTTGCGTGTATGGAAGTCCATTACAGCATGATAAGGCCTTACCAGATTGGCAATCTCGAGTTCTTTCAAAAGTAAGGGTAAATTTCTAGCCCTGACCCTGTCGACGATAACTCTGCGGTTTTGGGTACTTCTGCAATCAAAAGTGTGCGTTGAGATAATACGATTCCCGGACGGCAGCAGGTAAGCATATTTTGGAAAGGACTCGGAGCGAGGAAGGCACGGTATCAAATGGACCAAAAATTTTATTGCCATTGTGATTTATTCGACGCCTTTGATGCGAATGCGATTTCGTCGCCGTTCTTTATGCGTCTGCAGCGCTTGACTGCTAAAACTGCGAGCGCTCCCAACCAGTAACACTTGTGCCTATGCTATTTTCGCCTCGATTTCGATAGTAATTTCAATCTCTCGTTGTACTTTAGTAGTAATCCGAGGAAAAACCATGATGCCAAGATTACTTGTCATATATTAAATAAATGCAAAATGTCATTGTTTGACCAACAATCAACAAACAGTAACTAAATTTATAATACACTTAAGCGTTTTCTATTGTTTGCACGTCGCATTACAACAATTCCCCTATAAATCGTCTACATTCTACTGTCTAGTCTCTAGGTTTCCGGTCTACAGTCTACTCAGTACGCTTCTTGCCCTCTTCAAGACCCCGGATCTTGCTTTCAATCTTGCTCTTCTCAGACATAACCCATCCTTTGATTGTGCCAGTCCCAGGATGAACGACTTCCTGTTCGCTAACGTAATCCAACGGCACGAGACGTGGCCAATTAACATACGCCAAACCGTGCTTGGAAATGAAGTATAGAGAATATCCTAGGAGGACGAGCCATATGCCAATAAACAGGCGAATCGAAAGCTTCGCGTCATTTGCGCGTGGTAAAAAGAGGGCTGCTCCAATCATTAACACTGCCCCATACGAAATGAATGGCATCTACAAAATGTTAGAACGAATAGGTGCTATAATTTATACAGCGATGGCTTACAGATTGGATAAGAAGGGGTCTATGATCTCTGAACGGCGGATCAACAACCTCGTATGGGCGGTGATTTCCCAGGAAAAGGTCGTATGCGTCTTGCCTAGGGCCGTCGAAGAAGTTGTTTCGGGCATAGCGCTCGACGGAGTTCGTCAGATCGTTTAACGCGCCTTTCTTCGTTCGCTTGCCGGTTCTAGAAACTATTAGCACCGAATTGGTCATAAAATACAACATCCATACCTCGTGAAATCAGTCTTCAAAGCACCGGTGCCGGAATATGCGTTGGAAATAGCATCCGCATTATCAGCCCAAACTAAAAGAAGGAGTCAGCATCCGGCTTTATCTAACGTAGGATACCGCACATACCGTTTCTAAATAGTAGTTCAAACTCAGCATCGTCCTCCCAGCGACCACCAAACGGTGTAATCTTCGCGTCGACCAGGATCTTCTGCAGCGTCCATCCAGCTAGCATACTCTGCACAACGTTCGTACGATCAAGACAATCCATACAATTCGTTCTAACGATACCATTCTGAAGTTTCTTCGGCACAGAGACTAGTTTCTCTGGGTCATCCACCGACTGGAACCAGTCCATCTTATCTGCGCCGATCTCAACTAACCGGTCAATCAGAAGCTGCACACGGTGCCATTTCATACCGCGGCATTCGTGATGGAAGTCGAAGTACACATAAATAATTTCTGGATCATTTATTAGCTTAATGGTCGTCTCGTATGCCGACTTGACCGGTAGCTCGTGGCCCTTCTGGTTAACAAGGTTAACACAGTAGTTCGTGCCGTAAATGCTCTTCTGCTGATCAAAATGCACCCTTGCGGTTTCAAACTACATTGATCAGCGTTCCAATAATATGCACCAAGACTCTAGGTATACGTACAGCAGTATCAAAAATCCTCAATTTTGGCTTGTATCTCAGATTATTAATCTCTGCCCAATATACCGGAACACTTCCACGCGTCTGAACAAAACTATATGTCTCCTGACCCTGCGTCTCGAGAACGATAAGTTGTTCTGTCTCATTGAAATTGGATACGTTGCCTTGCTGGTCAATACCACGACTGAAGTATCGGGTACCAGCCCGAAATCGACTACGACGAGATATTAAGCCGAACGTAAGCGGCACATTGTTAATTGAAGTTTTCGTGAGGTTGACGTCTACAAAGTGAGCGTTAGACTTTACTCACACCTCAGCGATGTAGCACTTACATCCAAATATAACTGGCAGAATAAATTGGTCAGCATCGGAATTGGTCTTGGAATATTCGATCAGTTCACTTTGGGCGTATCTATTCCAAAAGAATCGTTCGTCGGCCTGTTCAGTGAAGTCAGCAAAAGTGGCAACTTATAATGTAGTTCAACAGGTGTATTTTACTCTCTTCCAAATAGACCCATCCTGTGTACCCCGTTGCCGTTGCATACTATTCGTGAGATCCCAAGTATACGAAAAATACATAGATCCAGTCTTGATATGTTGCTTCAGCAAAGATAAATACGTCAACTCGTCCTTATCCCTCATAGTCCCATCGCGCAATGAAATGAACTCGAAATCCGTCATTTTGTACACGACATGTCCCTTAATAAGGCCAACCTTCTCGCTCTTCGTGATAACAATGATATATTTCCCAATCCGTAAACGAATGATGCCGAGGATACCAGGGACTGATTGCCCGAATGTGGCATATTGGTCGGTATCGCCTTCATCTGATTACTTTGTCAGCAACGAGCTATAAAACTGGTTTCTGTCTGCCACGACACATAACACGGCATGCCGCATTGAAACACTTACTTTTTGCAACAGTAATTTCACCAGTTGGCTTCGAAATATGCAAAACCGTAGGTGGCGAAGTAAGATTGTTGATAAATTGGATCTCTGTGGGTGACGTGTATGAAGACACGTACAACGGCGCAGACATTTTTAATCCCGAGTCAAACTTATCCGCTGTTCCTGGTCTCTGTTTATTGCCGCAAAATTTAAATTGAAGCTCAATTGACACAGGACAACAGATATAGTAGAGGTTCGGTTCGGCGAACTATGAAGTCGAGTATGTTGCTTCCGTTGTTAGTGCCATCATGTTGTGATGGATCCACATTGTTGCTGATAACGAGGGTTTCGTGGCGAGTTACAAGGTTTTCTTCTTGCAGATGGCATCAGGGTCGGGATTGCAGGAAAAGATATCCACACATTAACACGCCACCTACCGGACTTGCAAGCTATTCTGAGATTATGCATGATAACGTATGGGAAATACTAGGAAAGCTAATGTCTTGAATGCTAATTATCGACAGACGAGAAATCTGTTGATGATGGTGCTATTATTATATAGCTGTGAAAACTTGATATTCATGCGCCTCCATAGTTAATAGTATTCCTACTCCAGTAAAACAGGATAAGAGACCATCAGGATCGGTGATTTAGCCTTTTGTGTATAGAAGAAAGCGATTGAAATGGCCCGGGCTTTTAGGAATACCTCAGCCATGTGTTAGGATCTCTCTAATCGCTGCCGCAACTCGCGACCTTCAGACTTGCTAAATGCAAAGAGCCTGCATCAACGTTCTAGATTGTTTACACTAGCTTCTTCGAAAAATGTAACACTATGCCACCAATCGTGCAAACATATCTATTGTTAATTATCAAACAGGACTAATCAGAGCTCTATCCAAAGTAAATAATGTCCGTTAGCTGTCACACAATGTTCTCGTTGGCAAACGGGTACCGTTGTTAGCTTTAGATTAAGCGGTACTGTTCATACTCCCTCCCGCTCGTCGCAGATATGGCTAGTCCAAAACCATAAAGTGTCAGGTACATAGGCAGTTCCTACAAATAAAAACCGTTGAGATAAGGTTGTGATCCCTGCCTACTAATATGAAATTAGGGTTTGACGTGCCGAGTCCCTTTCGGCTGCTCACAGGAACCGAGTAAGTCAAGAATTTCGTAGATCACAATCGTCAACGAAGCACGTCGTCTTCACAACTGCTAAGGACCATCCTGCAAGTGACCACCAAAAGGAGTCTCTACATCTACATCACATTACATCACCACCGAGTTACCTATCGGCAAATGCAACTCGCGTCACGATTGATGACAAGCAAAACCCCCGGAGGGATATTTCATAATTCTATGTTGGTCATTGAATGGTCTTTTACTCATTAAACATTAATTGCCATCGCGAGTGACTTTCTATGACGCTCGTACGTAACGAAGCCACAATGGATGTATTAGAAGAGAAGGACCCATATTGTCCTGGTGACGATGTTACAGAGTATGACGCAGTCTCCGCATCCACTTTCAAATTGCCCAAAGTTGTGACAACCACGACGATAGGGCAATGTGTCCCCAAGCTGTCCTTCAATGAAGTGGAAGCTGTTGATATTTCCGTGAGGGGATTGACTGTAACAATAACGCCGACCTCTGCATTGAGCGTACTGGGAATCAGGAGTAAGTTAAACCACGATAATGGTCCCAGGAGTCGGGTGGAGAAGAAGATCCTGGATGATATATCTGTCAATGTCGGGTCAGGGTCCCTCATGGCCATCATTGGTGGCAGCGGATCAGGAAAAGTAATTAGTCGTGTTCAGAGATGGTGGAAATGGGCGCTAACAGGACTTAGACTTCATTGCTGAATGTAATGGCGAACAGAATGAAATCTCCCAATCTTCATATTAATGGATCCCTCACATTTAACGGCCACCGCAACATTCACAAGATTCGGCACGCATATGTTCTGCAACAAGATATTCTCCTCCCCTCCCTTACATGTCGAGAAACACTAATATATTCCGCGGATCTGCGGTTGCCGTCATCAACCACAAAAGAAGAGCGACAACGACTAGTCGAAGAGGTTATTCTTGAATTGGGTCTGAAGGACTGCGCGGACACAATCGTTGGAGACAACGAGCACAAAGGTCTTTCTGGTGGTGAAAAGCGACGACTAAGTATCGGAATTCAACTATTATCCAACCCTTCAGTCCTCTTCCTTGACGAGCCGACGACCGGCCTTGATGCTTATTCAGCGCAATTACTTATCAAGACGTTGCAGAAATTGTCGCGAAAAGGACGAACTTTAATTACATCGATCCATCAACCTCGATCAGACATTTTCTTCCTATTTGACTCAATAACGTTACTTTCACAAGGCCAACCCTTGTATTCCGGGAAAGTTAAGGAATCGGTGACATACTTCTCACGTCTTGGCTATACGATCCCAGAACACATGAACCCAGCAGATTACTTGATCGACATCGCGGCATATGACACCCGTTCTCCCAAGCTCGAAGAAGAATCAGGTGACAGAATCAGGGCGTTAGTAGCAGTCTGGCGAAAAGAACAAACTTTTGAGTCAGTACCCTTCGTCGTGGAGCCACCGTCACCTACAGACCAACGTGCACCTCTATGGCGAGAAATCATTGTATTGACGACACGAACATTCAAAATCACATATAGAGATACACTAGGCTTAGTTGCTGGTATTCTTGAGGCGATCTTCATGGGTATTATGTGTGGCTGTGTATTTTATAACCTGGATGATAGTTTGTTGGGTATTCGGTCGGTGATGGGTGCTCTCTATACTGCGAATGCTATGCAAGGCTACCTGATCCTGATGTATGAGACGTATAGACTATGTGCTATAGTATGTACCAATCGTCAACGTGTGAACTGGTACTGACGCATTGTAGGATATGAAAGTCTTTGACAGAGAATTAAAAGACGGCATGGTCGGCGTTGCAGGTTTCCTCCTTTCACGTCGGCTCGCACGTCTGGCAACCGAGGACGTGATCTGTCCGATGCTTTTCGCTGCTATTTCATACTATATGATCGGCCTTAGAACATCCGCCCACAATTTTTTCATCTATTTCCTTAATGTGTTATTGCAACAGTGGGTGTCTGTATGTGCTGCTACCATGTGTGCTGCGATATCCAGAGACTACGCATCGTCATCATTGATTGCGAACATGGTGTATACTGTCCAGACTATGGCTTGTGGATATTTCAATCAGTCAAGCACAATGCCTGTGTATGTGCGATGGCTTAAATGGATAGCATACGCGGTGAGTGTATTGTGAAGTATAGTTACCATGAATTATAACTGTTTGTCAGTATTATGGCTTCGGCGCCCTTGCCTCAAACCAATTTACAGGATACTTCGGGGACTGCCCGTATGGTGGAGAGTCAAATCCCGAAAGCATTCAATATACCGATTCATATCAGCTGTCGTCGTTAGGGTTTCCGCAGCATTGGATTGCGGTCCCACTCGTTGCCATTTTCTGCCTTGCCGTCGCATCATACTTTATTGCCGGTCTGGTATTGACGTACAAACCGATAGATGTCTCAGTTGCCACATCGAGGCGAAAACTAGACGACTCGAAGCCTGCGCCTGTGGGCATTGACGGTGGATGCGAGCCACGCGAAAAGCACCGGCCAGTCAGCATTGACATCAACGACTTAAAACTTGGTATCGAAAACGAAATATATATTTCAGGACACGTCGGATCGATATCCTTCGCGGCATTACCGCCCATTTCGAACCGGGAAAAATAAACGCGATTCTGGGCCCATCCGGCTCAGGCAAGAGTTCATTGTTGAATTATATAGCCCTTAGATTGCATTCATCTGCATTTTCGCATTATTATTCGTCTGGATCGGTGTTGTTTGGTGGTCAAAATCCGTCTCCCTATGTTCTGAAGTCAATTTGCTCATATGTCACGCAAGATGATGATAGTCTACTTCCGGCCCTCACGGTGCGCGAAACATTGCAGTTTGCCGCAGAACTTAGGCTTCCTCGGCATCTCTCTAAGGACCAGATGCGGGCGCGTGTTGAAGAGGTTATATTAAAGATGGGTCTGAAGGACTGCGCTGACACGCCAATTGGAAGTGATCTTGTCAAAGGCATTTCAGGTGGTGATAAGCGCCGGGTATCAATCAGTGTCCAACTGCTCAATGAGCCTAAAGTCCTGCTTCTCGATGAGCCTACGTCAGGTCTTGACAGTTTCACTGCCGCTTCGATCTTAACCGTACTAAAAGGTCTTGCCGAAGAAGGGCGTACTATCGTGTGCACCATTCACCAACCGCGATCGGACTTGTTTTCGTTCTTTGGAAATATCTTGTTGCTGGCTAAAGGTGGTCGTGCTGCATATACTGGCCCCGGAAAGGAAGATGTTCTGAAATATTTCGCTGACTGTGGATACACTTGCCCCCCGCTCACGAATCCTGCCGACCATATTCTGGATTTGGTGTCGGTCAATCTTCAAGACCAATTGGGCGAGGAACTCACCAGTCGAAGAGTCAATAATTTGCTGGAGCAGTTTGAGGAGAAATCGCGGTCGGGGAAATCAGCGATATCAAAGGGCGAAATACTGCTACCTGCTGAGTTGGGGTCTCTCCGACGTGACCCGGCGTCTTTCTTACGCACAATGCCAATATTGATGAGGCGCGGTTACTTAAATATGATTAGACGCCCTACTATCGTTGGTGCGCGGTTTGGCCAAGTTGTGGGATTTGGGGCAATTCTAGCGCTATTCTACTCGCCACTGAAGGACGATTATTACGGTGCTATCGACCGTCTTGGTATCATCCAGCAGTGCAGCGCCTTGTACTTTATCGGTATGTTAAACAACATTGCAGTATACCCCGACGAACGTGATATATTCTACCGAGAGCACGATGGTGGAGTGTACGGCATCCTCCCATTTTTGACATCCTATTCATTGTTTGAGATGCCGCTGGAAATGATTTTCGGCCTCGTCTTCGCTGCATTTGTCGTCATGGTCGCGGGTCTTAACCGCACGGTCGAGACCTTCTTTTTCACCGCATTGGCTGCCTTCGTTGTCGTGAATTGTGGATAGTCAATCGGAATTGCCTTCAACACGATATTTAAACATTCAGGTTTCGCGGCGACCATGACTTCTGTCGTGCTAAGTATTGGTACACTGATGAATGGCCTGTTCTCTATGCATATGCCTGGATTTCTTAGGGGCATAAATTATCTGAATCCATTGAAATATACCACATGTATGTTACCACCTCTACCTGGTCTCTGCTGAAAATACTGACAGTAACGAATAGCCGTCATAGTAAATTATGGATTCGCTGGCCTAAAATTAGGCTGTGATGACTCGCTTCGTCTCGCCAATGGCGAATGCCCGTTTCCCACTGGAGAGGCGCTGTTGGAATCATACGGATATGTAGTGAAGAGAGGTCCCTATATAGGTGCCATGTTGGCTTCCATGGTGTTATATCGCCTATTAGCTTCCGCTCTGTTGAAAATGACGCGTTTGCAGCTGCAAATAAGAGTAAACAAAGTAGCGAGTGGCAAGTGACTAGTGACTAGTGAAGTATTTAAGTGGTATTTGCAGTGGTTTGTGGTTGCGACGTTGTGAAATGCGACAGGCTCTACGCCGGCAGTTTCATCTTGCGAAACGACCACTGGATACGTGCCGCCGTACCGCATTCTATTCATTCGGCTGATCCAAGGGGCGGTACTAGTAGCTGTCTGCGTATTCCATAACTTAACGTATTAGAGTATTTTATTCTGAGTTATATGATTATCACGTTGTGCGAGTCAACAAAATTCCGTTTTAAGGACGGCGACAAAACTAGAATTACCCTACCTCCATTGCATTCATCTCCAAAACGTGGGCCCCCCAATCCAAAGTTGGAATACGGGTCGCAAGACAAATTGGACCTGCGTAGGTCGTATCTAACAACGTTCGCGGGACTTCATACCGCACCTTGCTACACCATTCCCAATGCCATCGGACATATTGTAATGCAGTTAAGTGAGGTACCGCATTTTTGCATCCGCAGCTAGCAATGCCTCGTCTATTACTTATCGTGGTCGTCATATCATCGGGTTTGTTCGCGTACTACTTTCGCGCTGTTTCGTCTCTTCCGTCCGCGTCGGATCCATTAAGGCTGCAAGCAGTTTTACAAGATTGGCACATATTCTACCACTTGGGCGGGTACAGTCCCTGGATTAGGCATCAAACCTCGACAATCTCAACTCTCCCATCACAATGCGTGGTGGATCAAGTCCATATGTTAAGTCGGCACGCTGAGCGCTATCCTACACGGTCGGTTGGTATTAAAATGAAGTCTCTGATTACGAAACTGAAAGCGTCTGGGGCGACTGTGTTACCTTTTCTGGATTCTTGGGAGGAGTTTTTCGAGGTGGATGAGGATGGGAAGAGTATAGATTTGGAGGAACTTACTCGAGAAGGTAAATATGCCGGAGTTCGGCAGGCATACAATAGCGGAGTGAAACTGCGAGATCGCTATGATCATCTAGTTGATTGCGTTGACAAAAGAGAGAACAGGACATTCTCGATATTTTCATGTTCGTGCTCACGGGTGCTACACACGGCTGAAAATTTCGCGCTCGGGTTCTTTAAGGAGGATGAGCTGTTTGCAAATGTGCGGCACGTTATCATCCCCGATATAGCGCCTCAAAGAGGGGCTGATACGCTCACGCCAGTCAAGGCGTGCCTTCGGTACCGACAGGATCCGGAAAGGGGAAGAAGTAGAGGACATGTACTTTCAGAACAGTTCAAGTCAGTCTACCTCTCCCGCATCGCGGATCGCCTGCG
This sequence comes from Lipomyces mesembrius, assembly GCA_038497805.1. Lineage (NCBI taxonomy): Eukaryota > Fungi > Ascomycota > Lipomycetes > Lipomycetales > Lipomycetaceae > Lipomyces > Lipomyces mesembrius. The sequence continues at coordinate 20,785 of MU972927.1, forward strand.
TTCGCAATTCGATTATGATTTCAGCGTGTCTGACTTGTGGTACATGCAAGAACTATGTGGGTTTGAAATTCTAGCCACAGGAAATGAAGAAAGTCCGTGGTGCGGTATTTTTACGCAGCGGGAATGGGAGGAGTTCGCATATGCTCGCGATCTATTACATTACTATAGATCAGGACCGGGAACGCCATATAGCGCGGTTATGGGCTTTCTGTATTTAAACGCGACTCGCGAAGTTTTAGAACTAGGACCGGAAAAAGCCGGGAAATTATATTTTTCTTTGTGAGTTGTTCCGATACACGTGTAAGTTTAGTTGTAAGTTGTTAATTAGTTTTTGACAGTGCACATGACGGTGATATTGTCCCGTTAGTCGGTACGTTGGGCTTATTTCCGGAGATTGAACCGCTGCCACCTACGCATGTGCAAGATAATCGCAATTGGAAGCTCTCGTCCGTCGTTCCAATGGGAGGTCGTGTTATCTTTGAAAGGGTATCGTGTGCATCAAATATCGGTGCTCGAAGAATTGGGGTGCGAATTCTTGTCAACGACGGCGTTGTACCGATTCCTGGATGCCAGTCGGAGACCACTGATGGCGGTATGTGCCCGCTGGATGTATTTGTCAAACTTGTAGACAAAAAAGGCAAAGAGGTCGGTCAGTTTGATGAAGTGTGCGGTTTAACCGAAGGTCTCGGTAGGCGTCCTTCATTTTTGAGACAGGATTGGGAACAAGGTCCCGGCAGAGTGCAGTTATAGTTACCAATTTGTGATGAGCAAGAATTACAATGTCAAATACACATTTTCTAGCAATCCACCTATCGTACATGCTAACAAATCACGAAAAATCGATTGAATCGTCACCGACACTCTTTGCAGGCTTCGTGGAACCTGTAATCCAATCATCACGCATGTTCGAACTGGTGCCCATTCAGCTTCAGCTTTCTTCATCGCACTCCAGTATGCTTCATTCTGCGCTGGATACGACGCATTGCTCCCCTCTCCGACCCCGCCATCAGATTCTATTGGCGTCGAAGCATACGCTTTCAGCTTTGCATGTCCCCATCGCTTCATCTTGCGTCCCCGGTGGGAAATCCGAATTGATTCAAGTAATTATCTGGATCATCCGGTAACTCATCATTTCCAACAACACCAACATATCCACCATATGGCTCGTCGTCATCTTGGTCATTACGGTTCACAATATCCTCAGCCTGCTCATCAATGAATTCAATTCCGTCATCCTCAACAGGTGGGTTATCGTCGGCATCGTCAATGTAATCTTCCCCGCGATCACTAGCTGACGAGATCGAGGGAGAGCGTGGCGCGACGTAGGGATTGACGTAGTTACTGCTACCCTTGGGTTTAAACTGGTTATACTTTTCAAGTATATCTTCTCTGTCATGTATATCATCGTCGCTCTCGCTCTCAGAATCTATAGCATGGGTCGGAGCTCTAGCTCTTCCGTTGTCTGTCGACGTAGGTCGGCTAATAGTAACAGGAACGCCGACGTCACTAGAATCCTCGAGGTCTGGCAAATTGGGCTGTTGCGTCGGCGCAATCGTTGATGAAGTCGGACCCGCGATCCTCTGATCCTCCTCACTCTCATTATCATCTTCAGACCCACCATTGTAGCTGACAGGCGGTGCATATGAGCGATGCCGCGAAAAATCAGCGTCATCGCCATAGCCATGGGTCGGCGCAGCCCGATAACTACCTCTCGGACCGGATGGTCCCGTAGGCATTACAGTGTCGGCATGGTAGTTGTCATCAGCATCCAAAAAAAATTCTGAAACTTTTGAGATCTCACGTCTTAATGCTGGCCTTCGCGTCGTGGTCTCAGTGTATTGTGGTCGGCGAATGACAGTTTCGAGATCTCTATCTGTCGCATATTTACTGTCGCGAATGCCATTCTGAAATCGCTTATTAGCTTGAGCAATGGCTTCCGCTGTTTCCTCGTCAACAGTCTCTGTGATACCAATTTCATCGAATAACGATTTTGTGCTGGCAAAATCGTCGTATTCGAACTCCTCCTGAACACGAGCGGGACGACTTCTGCGCGAGTCAGTATTAATTATCTGGATGTAATCTTTCAGAGCAGCTGGTAGGTTAGCTGAGGACGTAACCAGTTTAGCAGCAGGCTGTGCATCATCACTGTCGATATCCATCGCCTCGTCATCCGAGTCAACTTGCTTCGTCCTTGCCTTGTCCGTATTCGCGTCAGCATTGCCGTGTCCTTCGGCCCCAGTTTCCTTCAAGCCAGGATACGATGGCCTAATAAACCGCGCATTATCCTTGTCGGGATTCCACATCTCAATCTTTGCTCCAGTTTGTTCCTTGAGAGCCGAGTTGGTATCAATCTCCTCAATATCATCATCCTCGTCTGAATCGAAGTCAGTCTCTGAATGATCCTCCGCCACGACTTTGTTGCCTCGCAGGTCAATGCTGATAACACGTTTACCTCGACCATTGCGTTTCGCTTCCAGAGCCTCCATCTGCTTAAGAGTTCTTTGTTGTTTGCGAAGCTGCATTGCCCGCTCGGCAGGCGTCAGCCATCGATCACTACCTGTGCCAGGTAAGTCGAAATCGCTAGCATTATCAATTATTCTCGTTCGCTGCACCGAGTTTGCCTGAAATGATAACAAATTTGAGAGCTGATCGTTCGCACGATCCAAGCCCGGTAACATTGCCTGGTCCGTCGTGAGCGGTTGTCCGCCCGCGCTGCCTGAATATGTGAGCCGTGTGTTACCACCAGTTGTCAGTTTTTTTGACTGTTCATTGTAAATTTCGTTCTTGAGTTGTCCACGTTCCTGACGGAGCTCGGCTACGAGCCCGTTGTACTCTTCCTTAGTTAGCAGCGGAGTATGACAAGAAGTACACGGTCCTAGGCCCTCTTTTACGCAAATGATCTTGCCGCAATTTAAACAGTTTGGGGCTACTTCGAGTAGTGGATGTCGTTGTGCTATCCTCCTGTTAGATGTGACGCTTTGAAAGTAAAATAGAGGGTATGCAGTACCTTGACAATCGCATATCCGCCGGTCACGCGTATCGGTGTACTCAGACTCCAAAGTCCTGATAGCGTCTTCAACTTCCTGAAGCGAATGCACTTTGATAAATTTTTGCCCATTTTTCTCGGCTAGGGCCGCACCTACTCCGCTCTTTACAGCTGGCTTCGTCGCGGCTTTCTTTGTTGCCAAGTCGGAGATCAGGGTCCCCTCTGCTTTCTTCTTTGACAGAAACGAGGTCCGTGGCGCTGGTATAAGCGCTGTTGGAGGCTGTGACGAAGAAGCGGCAGCTGTACTGACTTTAACTGGCTCCAATGGGATAGAAGCGACAGCAACATATTCCTTCTTCGCCATGTCCACCTGATTAGCGTTCTCGGAGGTATATGCCATTGATAGATTCTTTGCAAGAATAGGTGGTGGCGCAGACCAACGTGCGTCTGTCTGGACAGACGGTGATCGTGATCTGGAAACCGGAACCGGAGTTGCCGTTGATGAAGCCGGCGATGGGGTAGTGATTGCTGACCCCTTGCCGTTGGTTGCCGACGCAATCGATGCCGCCTTCGCGGTGGTAGTCTCCAGTAGAGGTTCCGTCGTTGAACTTGTAGTCCATGCCTGTTGAGGAGCTGGTTGTGGCGTGGGCTCTGGAGTTAGATCGTGATGCCGCTTGTTGCCTTTATCCTTCCTATAAATCAGTCAGCGATCCAACCAGCCGCTCATCCAATTCGTGCAATATACTTTACACCAATATAATACTCCTCCCCATCCGCCTTTTTCATATACCCACGCCCAATATCCGGAGACTGCGTATTCGTGACAGGCGGCGCTGGCTTCGACAGTCCACTCGAACTCGAGACCTTCTTCGCACCAACCGGCACTCGCTTGGTTACGATACGGGTACTTCCGTTATTTGATCCGGGTCCAGAGCTTTGCTGCTTCGCTTTCGGCGGCCATCGCCGAGAGCAAAATCCGTGAATAAAATCAAGCGATGCGGCTGAATTACCCAGAAGTCCCTATCTCAGTGTGAATACCTTTTATAGTAACTGTAAAATATCGTTAGAAATACGGCGTACCTTGAAATGTTCAGCAGCTTCCTCTGGTCCTGATAAAGACGCTGCATAATGCACTATTCCTTTCAAAGTTTCCTCATCTAGCGGTAGCAGTGTGCCAAGATTCCGAGCTGCGATGCCCTCAAACGCTGCCGACGACATCGTTCGCTAATTTTTGCTGCTGTTCAGAATAGAGATTAGTTAAACATGGGTTACAGTTGTATCGAAATCGTGCTAATGGCAGTTGGCGACCAGGGGTTACCGAGAAAGTGATGTTGATGAGGTTGTGACTGATCTTGGTCTGATTAAGTTAATGATCAGTGACTGGCACCATAAAGCGAGAGTCGTCGTCCCACACGAGATATATTGGACTTGGAAACATTATTTGCAGCGTGCACTTTCGGCCACCAATTTTAACTACGGGATATGATTATTTAAATAATATTTACAAATAACGAGATATTTATCAGCCATAAACGTCAGCATTGTTGGGTGCATCACAGTGACCCTGGCTTCGCGTCTCTCGATGTCAGACACGCCATCATAAACGATTCCTCCAGGTGAGCAACATTGGCATAGTCATGGATCTGAGTTCGAGAGAACACTAATAATCGTGCCCGTCTAAGTCTGAGGGTGCCATCTTCCATCTACTTTGTGTTTGTTGATATTAGGTTAGATACAGAGTCACTAAATTTCGTGGTCAACAGCCAGCCCTGAGAGCACTGTTGGTTGCTGCTGATTACTTACCTCTCAAATACTGTTGTCCACCAGGGCAGCCTTGCGCTCAAAGAGCATCAATGTCGCAAGATGTGAAAGAAGTGAGGCAGACACTCCTATGCTCCGCAGCGAGGCGCTCGACCTCATGACGGTGAAAGCCATCACCTCTACTCTAGACTAAGGGTGACTCTCTAATCTTTGGTTTGCGGAAGCTGAAGGAGCCGGTCTAGCAGAGCACTAGTCTTCATTGAACACAGCACCTACCACCCTTGGAGCCGAGTTTCAAGCCCACCGAATACATTGCCAGTGGAATTTAAATTTGCGTCATCTATAGCCAGTAAACGAATCTGATGTCACGTGTATAAGGAATGCCGACCACCCGTTCTAATATTGCCACTGAGGTTTAGTCGAAAACAAAGCCACCACCTTAGAAACCGGCAATTGCGCGCAAACTCTCGATTACAACCCACGGATTAGTGTCGGTAACGGACCGTATTAGAGACTCATTATATCATGGCGAACTGCTCACTATAACCATTATACTATTACCACAACCAGTAAGCTGAAACAGAGTACTGTACAAGTAGAAGGAATAGTTTGCGTATCTCAGAGTCTACAAAGTTGTGCGGCGTGTTGTTGGCCCGAGAACTGATACTAAAGGCAAAGGAAAAGATTCTTACGGCCATACATTGCAGGGTTTTTTAGGTTCGCGCCTTGCCGGATAAATATGAGCAACTACTGCTATTGGCGCGGAACAACGGGTCCGGGGGACGATTTGAACTCAAATAGACCCGCTCTGTGTGAGATAGGAACGAGGAGCGGTCCACAGGGGCTCCGTCCGAAGTATTGCTCCTACTTCCCGAATTTCTCCAGAGACCCTCCGACTCCTGCTGTTACATACTCCGCCGCCTACTACCGTATCGTCTCATCTCTCTCTCTCCCCCCATCGACAAGCAATGCTATCGTCTGCTGCTTCTCGCCGTGCTGCTGCGCGAGCACTCGCCTCTACTTCCCGGTCTTCAGTCATCCTTGCCGCGAAACTCAATTCGCGTCACGTTACTGCTCCTTCCGATGCCAGCGTCCCCGCTCCCGACATCTCAATCTTCCCCACCTTTGCCGTCTCCAGATCATTCTCAACTACCTACGTGAACATGGTATGTCTCAATAAGAAGATTATGTTCTGTTCTGCTAGACCGCTCCAATTTGATCCAGTTTACCGAAGTTTTGTCTAGCGGTGTGGTGTTGGTGGAACCGAGTCCTGCTTTTACTAACGTTCGCCCAGACCAAGCGCATCGAGACCGACGCTTTCGGCGAAATCGAAGTTGACGATGACATGTACTGGGGAGCACAAACCCAGCGCTCCTTTCAGAACTTCGATATTGGCGGTCCGACCGAGCGAATGCCGCTGCCGGTAATCCATGCCTTCGGTATCCTCAAGAAAGCCGCGGCTATAGTTAACGAGCGATACGGCCTCGAGCCTGAGATCTCCAACGCGATTCAGACTGCGGCGCAGGAGGTCATTGACGGCAAGCTCAACGACCACTTCCCTCTCGTCGTGTTTCAGACTGGTTCTGGTACTCAGTCCAACATGAACGCCAACGAGGTCATCTCAAATCGGGCGATCGAGCTCTTCGGTGGCAAGAAGGGATCGAAGAAGCCTGTTCATCCCAACGACCACGTCAATCGATCTCAGTCTTCCAACGACACCTTCCCCACCGTCATGCACATTGCTGCTGTCACAGAGATCACCAAGACATTGATTCCTCAGATCGAGCTTCTCCATGAGTCCTTCGTCAAGAAGGTCGAGGAGTTCGACAGCATCATCAAGATCGGCCGTACCCATCTCCAGGATGCCACCCCTCTGACCCTCGGCCAGGAGTTCTCCGGCTACGCCACACAGCTTGAGTACGGTCTGGAACGCGTCAAGGCTGTTCTCCCCCGTCTCCGCTACCTCGCCCAAGGTGGTACCGCCGTGGGTACTGGTTTAAACACCAAGAAGGGTTTCGACGTCGCCATCGCCGAGGAAGTCACCGTTCTCACCGGCGAACAGTTCTACACTGCTCCTAACAAGTTCGAGGCCCTCGCCGCCCACGATGCCATCGTCGAGGCCTCTGGCGCTCTGAACACCATCGCCGCGAGCTTGTTCAAGATTGCGAATGACATTCGATACCTCGGCTCTGGTCCTCGATGCGGATATGGCGAGCTGTCTCTCCCCGAGAACGAGCCAGGTTCGTCGATCATGCCCGGCAAGGTCAACCCGACCCAGAACGAGGCGCTGACTATGGTATGCGCGCAGGTGTTTGGCAACCACACCGCCATTACTGTCGCTGGAGCGTCCGGCCAATTCGAGCTTAACGTTTTCAAGCCAGTCTTGATCCGCAACTTGTTATCCAGCGTCAGACTGTTGGCTGATGGCTGCCGCTCCTTCCGACTTCACTGCGTCGACGGAATCCAGGCTAACACTAAGCGCATATCGCAATTGATGAACGAGTCTCTCATGTTGGTTACCGCACTTAACCCCAAGATTGGCTACGACGCCGCGTCTAAGGTCGCCAAGAACGCGCACAAGAAGGGTATCACTTTGAAAGAATCCGCTATGGAGCTCGGCGTCTTGACCTCTGAGGAATTTGACGAGTGGGTCAGACCTGAGAAGATGATTGGCCCTAGCGACTAATCGGAGAAAGAGTAATCAACGCATTGGATACACTAGTCTGTTTTGTAATATTTGGAAGTATATGTTTATAAAGTGCGAGTAATAGACCGATAATACAACGTTCAGTAGATAATTATGATTTGCTGCCATTGTTATCAAGGACTGATTATGGAAACACAATGTACTTTGTAGTATCTAATTATTTTGATGTACATGCGGCTACCGAAATATACTACACAAAACTAACAATAAAAGCCAACAACCCATAAACAAATACACTTTTTGTCGTTCCATTGTCATCTTGCACTAGTCAAATATCTAAGCCTTGATGGTGGACACCCGCATGGAGGATGCCCGTCTCTTCCGGATCTCAGCCTTCTTAGCCTTATCCTCTGTCACACGCTTAGCCAACAGCTGAGCGTACTCAGCAGCAGCCTCCTTCTGAGCCTCAGCCTGTCTGATCTTGAGCGCAGTCCTACGACGCTTGCGCTGGAGAGTCTGAGGAGTAACGAGACGCTGGATCTTGGGAGCCTTGGTGAAGGTCTTACCATTCTTCTCGACAGTGCGGCGGACAACGTACTTGCGGACATCATCTTCCTTGGTGAGACCCCAAAACTTTCGAATCTTGGACGCACGCTTCGGACCGAGACGTTTGGGGTGTTCCATGTCGGTCAGTCCCGCGATGTCGGACTCACCCTGTTTGACGATGGCGAGAGAAAGGACAGCGAGATCGTTTGCCACAATGCAGCCTCGGACGGACTTACGCTTGCGCTCACCGGTACGGCGGGGTCGATAGCAAGAGTGGCCCTTGGACAGCAACAGGCGAACACGCGATGGGTGCATGACACCCCTAAACTCGTTAAACATCATTCACTAATATATACCAATTCATGAGCGTAATAGATAACACGTACTGCTTCATGGGGAATCCCTGCTTGTCGTTACCACCGGTGATTTTGAAGATGTAGCCCTTGAACTCATCGCCGACGCTGTCGCCCTCAACCTCCTGGCCGATACGCTTTTCCATGAAGACATGAGTACGACGCTCTTCGTCAATTTCAATCAGCTTCTGGGTGCCGTTCGCTGGATATGAAATGTTGAGCTAGAATACAATCCCCGTTAGCGTCCATTATCCTGAATAACTAACAGAAAGCAGTCCCTGGAGTTTCTTCTTGTTCCAGGCACTGGTTTCTTCCTGTACAACACTTCCATTCCATAATCGTCGCAAGAACAACTCTCAGTATTATGATCACATACCTTCATAATGAAAGTGAAGAAATAGATATTGCGAACTTGCGAACCGGTGGACTTTCGTGGTGGTCTCAAAATCCGTGATCTCTCAAATCTCAAAAGCGTAGTGTTTCGATCGTCTGGGTTCACCCAGCAAAGCTTGGGACTGCGACATACACTGGGCAGAAAGCAGTCACACTTATTTGCTTAGGTCTATACCCTAACATATTATCGAGCCAAGGACAAATAAGGGTTTCGTAGTTCTCAAGTCACATGACTCAAATTGGGTAAGGGTTACGATTTTGGCGAAACTTGCAGAGCCTATCGTAAGATGCAAACAGAATATTATCGACTCGATAGAAACGAAAGTTGATTCAACAACTAGGGTACATGTATCGGCAATCGTTCATAGTTCACCGAGACTGCATAGACAGTATAGCTGCATGATATGCCAGAGCCGCAGCCGTTTGCAGAGGCGTTGTCTTCTTCGCCGCAGTTATTTGCGAGACTGCTACCAACTGTATATTTCGACAAATATCTTTCACTTGATCCACCCATCCGACCATCTCTTAGATCACCTACACAGTTCAGACCCTGCAGTATAAATACCTCAGCTCTACCAAACACATTTGGATCATCTGTAGTGCGGATGGGCGAGTGCATAGCTGTATGTGGAATCACAGGATATATTATCGACTCAACCGAAGCCGGTCCATCAGCGCTCTACACTAATGTCGACATTGTCGGACGAACAGGCCCCCCACAATCCGAATTAATGAGTATGTCAGAGTGGATGTATAAGACCGCTTTAGCTACAAAATTATTCGATCCGGCACAGCTGCGGATTGAAGATACTGCACAAACAGTCGTCTTACAGGCGCAAATCCAACTTTTGTCGCAAATGTACTCGGGAGACGTCGCCTGGGCGGCGCTGTTGGCTGCGTTGGCAGTCACGAGGATACCGAAAGCGATTCCGGCGGATGATGAGGAGACTCTCACTGCTGATTTTGGAACGGAGCCGGTTGTACGGTTTTCGAAAACGGAAACTACGAAATTGGAGCTGAATTATGAAAAACTGCCATGGTGTGTTAATTTCGGTGTCATGGATGACACAGGACTCGTGCTGGCGGATATGGAGGGCCGGGTTGAGGAAGTTAGTGTTGAAGGTCGTATAACCATCGTTACATCTTCAGGGAACAGCAGGTGAGTCTGATTTTTCTACTGCTCACGGAAGCGAGTTAGTAACGGTCAGTTCAATGTAGCATTCAAAACTTGTCCATATCCGCAGGGAAAAGCATCATATCTAAAGAGCATATTCGCCAATGCATATCCTTTGCCAAGCACAGGGCTGCAGAGTTAGATTCGATTTTGAACTCGCAGATTTATCAAAATAATGGGAACGGGTGGTAGAATGGTATCAACAATATATGTATTATCTGTAAACACAATACAAACAAAACTGTATCAATCCCTACATCGCACTATTATAAAACTACATTATGACTTACACACACGGCTCTTCACACAAGCTATTAGCTATTCATATTACGCTGTAATAACCTGCCTTAGTCGGCGTCCCACTTCAGCGTATTTGCGAAGTCTACCGAGTCCCATCTTGGCAGGTTCTTTAATCGATTTCGGCAAGAATGTACCCGAATAGATACAATGAACAACCATTTTCTGGTGATATTTCAGATCTGGAAGCAATTTGGGCGTAACCAAGAAGTACTGACTAGCATTCTCCTGGCAAGCAACATCAACCATTCGGCTATGAACCATGCGCTCATTTCGAGGATCCATACCCTGGTTGATCTCATCGACAACTCTAAATGGCGCCTTGGTGACACATTGCAGCGACATAAGGTAGAAAATAGTCGAGACAGACCGCTCACCGCCAGATTGGCGTTGATGGGTGAGAAGTTGAAGCTGCTCGTGCTCACGGAATTTTACCTTGATTTGAATACTCCAGTTCTCATAATCCTCATCTTTGCCCACGTTGACTGCACCGGCGCAACCAATGGACTTAAATGCTTCGGAAAACTCCGCAGAAATTTTGCTGATAAGGTTATCTAACTCTGGTTCCCATTCACTACGAATTTGAGTAATCTGCGCATGCAAATCCCGAATTTGCTCATGGCTCGTCTCGACCTTCTCCTGAAGTCTTACAATTTCACTCTGTCGCTTCTCATACTGCTCGATAACATGCTGGTTGCCAGCGAAAATACTATCGAGCTCCCGTTTGGTGCCAGCAATTCTACCATCTAGCTCATCAAGCGTCATATCTGTTTTATCTGACAACTAAAGGAAGTTAGCAGTTTTATTGGGGAATTATATAATAGCCCTTCATACTTCTCTAATTTGTTCTTGCTGTTCCTCCGTCATGGCCAACATCATCGATTCGAGTTGTTCATGTCTGCTGGCGGCTACAGCCTTGAGATCTTGGAAACGTCGCTTGGCTATATATACGATTAGTACTGCCTGGCAGGTGACGCAGACTAAAATTGCATACCATCCTTAGCTTCTTGAGCAAGCCTCTGAAGATCTTCATTTGCCGCGGCGGCGCGATGCTTGAGTTCCATGGCGTCACTTCGTTTCTTCAACGCAGCAATAGATTTAACCACAAAATCCTTACGCGCCTCCCAGACGCGCTCTAGTAGTTCGACAAGCTTAGTCGCATAGTTCTCGCGATGGGTCAAGTGCTCGCGAATCCTCTCCTGCGCTTCGGCAACCTTTTCCTCAGTATCATCGGGCCTACTCTCAAGCTCCTGAATAGTCTCCTTATTGTCTCCCACTGATTCACAGGCTCTATTCCAGTCTTGGAGCTCCTTGTGCATTCTCTCACGAGTCTTTGCAAGGGAGTCCTAGATATAAGCATGTGAGCAATAGCAACCACATGTCACGTTTTGAAAAACAAACCTTCTCGTTCTTAAGTTGTCTAATTTCAGCAAGCCTCTCCTGGAAAACACTGAAATGCTTCTGCCGTTCCTGCTGCAATGCTTCCCTCAATTCTTTAGCTTCATCAATTTCTTGAGTAAGCTGTGCCTTGCGTTCTTGGTCTACGCCGCCATCTGACAACAGTTTCGTAGCACGGACATCGCGCGTTTGGGTGTAAATAGCGCGATTGCCGTAAAAAGATCTGTTAAGGAAATACGAGTCCTTCCCAGAGATATATCGTCTAATTACTGGATTTCCGTCTGCTGTGACAAAATGTTCAATTTGATCTCGTTGAGCTGGCGACAACGCACGGCGAGAATACGCAAACTCATCCAGATTGGCGGCGTGGCAAAGCATATTGAGAACGGGATCAGGAGCCGCGACGGCATCTAACAGAAACCCATCAAAATGCAGCTTTTGCAACTGTGTAGGCGAGCAGATCTTTTTCCACTTGTCGAATGTAGGATGATCAGTCCCGGAGTACTCAACCACCGGTACGTTCAGGCGTTTCTTGTCTATAACATTCTCGGTGAACGTCACATAATCTTCGCGGGACAAGCAAGTAAAAGTCAGCATTTGGGTTCTATGAACGACGGTTTCAATAGCGTCTGTCAGGTTCTGGTCGATCATCGTAAGTGTAAGGATCGGGGGCTCGAACACTTCGTTCTTAAAAATATGCTTGTTTTGACGGAGCCAGACGACTGCATCAAAAGTTTCCCGGTCGACCTTTTGGACGTGCCTCAGCTTCTGATTGCTAACAATTTCAAGAGTTTTAATCTCTTCTTGACATGCGGTGACACGCGCGTGCAGCTTTGCGAGCTGGCTATCAACGGCATCTGTGGCAGACTTTGCCTCATCCCGTCGGCGGGTAGCGTCTCGATTCAGCTGACTATTCTCCGACATTCTCTCCAACAGCTCACCCTTTCGGGAGTCGTCTGGCCGGTTAGCTGCTTTCTCCTCATTTTTCTCCAAATCCTGCTTTGCTTTAGCAAGTTCTCGCTTGAGTTTGTCCCGGTTTTCCTTGTACTCCTTAATCGCAGCCTTTTGTTCATCTATCAAGGTCGTGAAACTATCTTGGTCCTTGTATTTGGAAGTATACCGTTTTAAAGCTTTGTCACTAGCAGCGTTCGAAGCCTCGAGAGCTTCATTGGCCTGTCTAAACAAATCCATTGCTGTTTCTGCCAATTGCAATGAGGGACCAGCGCGCGCCTTTGCAGTCTCGTGCTCGAGTCTTTTCTGTCTAGCTTCCGCCTTGGTCTCCCTTACTTGATTAGCAAGTGCGGAATACTCCACAAATGGACGGTATCGCTCGAGTAGCTCTATCTCTGCCTGCAATCGTTCCCGCTCCTTGAAGCGTTCCACTTCCACTCGCGCATTTTCCTGGCGCTCTTTCAATTTCGCGAGTTCATGTTCGTTGGACTCCGCAGCGATTGCGATAGACTTGTATTCGGCGTGCAATGCCTTGAGTTTCTCATGACGGGACAGCATCTGGGGAGACCCAGTCGCGCGTTCGGTTTCGATAAGAAGATTCTGTGGCGTCATGCCCGCAAAAGATGCCACTTTATCTTGCGGTAGAAACTGGCACAAGTTGTCGATTTGAACATTGTATCGATCAATGAGCTCCTTCACGCTCTTGGCAGTCTCGCGCTTGCCTGTGGCGCGTCCGGTAAGCATTCATCGTAATCAGCTAGATATCAAAATCGGCATACCATCTAAACTCCATTCAGACCTGTTATCCTTGTAGATAGTGCGTTCGATGACGGAGTTGGGCTCACCAGGAAAGCCTTGGAGCTCGATCTCTATCGTAGCCTTGTTCTGACCATTCTTGATGAACTCGCCGACATCCTTAGCTCTGGCCAGAAGCTATCGTGGGAGTTAACAACACGATATAAAAAACTTTTACAACTTTCGCGACACACGTTACCATGCCGGAACGAGTTAATAAAACAGTTATACCTCAGGCCTCCCTCCCAGACCTAGACACACGGCGCAAACAAGCGTACTCTTTCCCGTGCCGTTCGGACCGATGATCATGTTCAAGCTAGGACCGAGACAGAACTCTGCGTTGGAATACGTAACGAAGTCGCGCATAGCGACGCGCACGATGGCGCCCGGTGCGTGCCTTTCGCGTGGCCCGTCTGACATGCGCAGCCTCTTGACGGAAGGCAAAGCGTCAGAGGACGCAGATGTGCCATCATCGTAGATGTTGTCGTCCTCATCGAAATTACCCTGGCGCCTGAAGGATGGCATGGCGGCGCGTAGATGCCGTATAGTGTTCACGCCGGCGGACGAAACTGTAGGACGACGCGTGAGCTTTTCGTCCCCCGCGCAACAGGAATTGACGCGTCCGGAGCTCCCGGCCATTATTTACCTAACCCTTACTATCTACAAATTTGGGGACCAGCAGTTTGAGCTAATAGTCGCTGACCATACCTGCAGTTGTGGGCTGTGGCCTGTGGGCGCCTTCAATATAATAAATAGTTCCAATAAATCCATAAATACGACGTATAGATACTTGACTAGATACTAACGATAAATGTCATATTGCGATAATTTGCTGGCGCCTTGCCGCCAGATAATTGCAGCATAGTCGGGTTATCCCCAAGTTGTGGTTCCAAAAAAAACGGTAAAAATCTTCAAAACTCTGTCATCGCAATAGGTTCTCTCTACTCTTTCTCCACAGCCGAGCAGACATTCTCCTTATTTCCACTTTGCTCATCTTCGGAATACTTTGAATTACTAACAAGACTATCTGTTAAGACGGCGGATTCGGTGGAATAATTCAGTATGTCGTCCAACTCGATAAAACTGCTGGCAGGAAACTCCCATCCAGAACTCGCCAAACTTGTTAGCATGCGGTAAGCCTTTTTGACTCGCCAATCACTATAGCTATTTAGTCAAAGCAATCATATACTGACGGACGTTGGGCTGTTATCTGGGCAAAAACTGGATCCTGCGCAGCTTAGACAAGGAACTCGGCAGCTAAGATGTCGAGGATTGTCATTGCAGCAACTAAAGATCCGGTTTTCTCCCAGATATGTGCTTGTATCACTATTAGACTAGGGATCGAGCTAGCAAAGATCGCAGTGTTTCAATATTCAAATCAAGAGACATCGGTCACTATTGGCGAATCAGTAAGAGACGAAGATGGTAGTGCCTCAGAATATCTAGATCACGTTCATAGTTTATGAACTAACCTGTAGCTTAGTTTTCATCTTACAGACTGGCTGCGGCGAGATCAACGATAATCTTATGGAACTTCTTATCATGATCAACGCCTGCAAGACTGCGTCCGCGCGACGGATCACCGCTGTTATGCCTAACTTCCCATACGCTCGCCAAGACAAGAAAGATAAGTCCCGGGCACCTATCACTGCCAAATTAATGGCCAACATGCTACAAACCGCAGGCTGCAACCACGTTATCACCATGGATCTCCACGCATCACAGATACAAGGTTTTTTCAACGTCCCAGTTGACAACTTGTACGCCGAACCGTCAGTCCTGAAGTACATCCGAGAGAACGTCGACTACGGCAATGCAGTCATTGTATCGCCCGACGCTGGTGGTGCGAAGCGTGCCGCCGCGCTCGCAGACCGACTTGACCTAAACTTCGCACTTATTCACAAGGAGCGACAACGCGCTAACGAGGTCTCGAGAATGGTGCTTGTTGGCGATGTTGCTGGAAAGGTAGCCATTTTGGTGGACGATATGGCGGATACTTGCGGAACGTTGGTTAAGGCAGCGGAGACTCTTACCACTCATGGCGCTGTTAGCGTTATCGCTATTGTAACGCACGGTATTTTGTCTGGCAAGGCCTGTGAGAGAATCATGGACAGCAGACTGACAAAGGTTATTTGCACTAATACCGTTCCACATGACGATAAAAAGATTACTTGTCCGAAATTGGATACTATTGACATTAGCCCTACGTTGGCTGAGGTACGCATATACTCAATTTTACGCATATTGGTATCGATTGTCCCTAACATACGTCCCAGAGTATAAGAAGATTGCATAATGGTGAGAGTGTATCATACCTATTTACTCACGTTCCTCTATGATTATGGTGTACTTGGGTATAAAAGGCGTATCTGTTTTAAATAAAGAAAATAGTAATGGATTGCTCAGCTTTGCAATGATTGTCTGATTCGGACATCTGATTGTTTCGTGCGATAACTTAAAATCCTAAATTGTAAACGAACAGCACAATAATCCCAATAATTTTGTATATGATAAAATCAGACACGCCATGTTTATCGCTAGTCTATATCTTTATCCTTTATATCCTTCCAGTGTAAATTTAAACATTAACAAGCGAAATTCCAGGTGTACCAGGAACAGCGGCCTCAGCCTCCTTAGGATATGCCACCGGAAACTCAACACCGGTAAGAATGTTCGTACAAACGCTGGAGCCATCCTTGACCTCAAACACCTCAACATTCTGACTGCCGATTCCTCGCTGCAATATGGGGATGGTGGCCTTGACGGTCTCGACTTCGTCGAAGACGAGCTTGCGATTGAAGACCACATCAGGAGATTCCTTGCCGCCAGTAAGGCGATACTTGAGGTGATTGACGAATGGCATAGATCGCTTCATGTCACCGAGCTTCTGGACCTTGGCAGTAAGATCAGGCGAGAACTTCAAGGAGACCTGCGGCATCGTTAGTTCAATTCCAAATAGCATCTCTGTTAAGACAACATACACTGTCGAATGCATCTTGGACAAGATCGAGGTAATTGTCCTGCCATTCAGGGAACTGGAGAGCAATGTAAATGGTCAATTTGGTAGGCTTCTTGGGATCGAAGGTAGTGGGTTTGCCCTTCTTCTGCTTCTTGATATTGGCCCCCTCAGTCTCGCGAATTGAGCGCGCGACGCCGCGGACATACTCCAACGCAGCAGTAAGACCGATATCAACCGGCTTGCTAACTTCAGGGAACAAAGCGAATTGGATAGACCGTGGCTTCTTCAGAACTTCGGTCCAGATGTACTCAGCCCAGTGAGGGGCAATAGGAGTCAAGAGCAATGCTTGCTGCTCAATGTATCGCAACACGAGATCCTTGTGCATACCCACATCGTACGAAGTGGCTTCTCTATAGTAATCACGAGCAGCCTGGAAATCGTACAAGCCAGTTTTCAATGCTGCCTTGTAGAAAGCGTTGTCGTAGTTCTTCTTGGTAGCTTCAACAAGGACGTTCATCTCATTCTCGAAAGCTTGATCCAAGAAGGAATCCTTAGAACCCGTTCGGAGATTGTCCACGTTCTTAACTTGATCTTCGCACCACTCGCGCATAGTATACAAACGGAGAATCATAGCATTGGCATTGCTTTCGTCAAAGTTGGCATCCTCGAAAGTATCACCTGCATCGGCCAAGGCTATTCTGGCGCAGTCGGCGCCGAATTTCTTGACGATCTCATTTAATGTCATGAAGTTACCAGTACTCTTGGACATCTTCTCGTTGTTGAGCACGAGATGACCGTTGGTACGGACACCACGAGGCCAGTACTTCTCCTGGAAGATCGCGACGTGTGTATACATGAAGAAGGTCAAATGATTGTTTATCAAATCCTTGCCAGACACTCTGACATCAAGAGGGTAGAAGTACTCAAACTCTCTTCTCATTGCCTTCAACTTGTCCTCAGCGATGATGGCGTCCTTCGGATAATCGCCTCGGGTAAAGATATAGTCGAAAACTGCATCGGTCATATCTTCAGGGCTGGCATTCGCCAAACCCTTAGTCTTGCCAAAAATGTCGGAGTGTAAGTGGTGGGCAATAGTGTAGTAAGCCATATAAACAGTTGAGTCCGACAAACTTTCAACAAGATACTGCGGATCCCAAGGGAGACGGGTTCCAAGACCGTATGACCGAGCGCAAGCCCAATTGTTAAGCCAATCCAAGACCGATTCGAACGCGTGTCTGGACTCTATGCTGTAGGTGTTCATTTGTTCAAGCAATCCGTAGGTCTGCTTCTTCCATTCCTCCTCGCCATAGTCAATGTACCACTGATCTTCCAGAGATACAACGCACTCGTCGCCACTTCTGGAAATAACCAACGACTCCGGCTCATTGTAAACGAAAGCATCGCCAGCAGCAATCAAGTCATTCTTCACCTTATTCTTGGCAACCTCGACCTTCTCGCCATTGTAAGCACCGATTAGCATGGTACCCTGGTAGAAAGCATCCTTATATGCAATCTCCTTCGCTTTGGCCAACAATTCTTTATCTTTAGGAGATTGAATCTTCAACTCTTTCACAATCGCAACAGCAGTGAGATCTCCATACGTAGGAGTAGTGATAATAGGAATTGGTTCAAGAGATGCCCATTCTTTGTCGATGCCGTAGTAGTCAGCCTTCTTAGCCAACTCAACCACTGTAGCGTAGTCATCCGGAGAGTCGGAAGGCACAGAGGTCACGACGCCGGTACCCTTTGACGCCAAGATGGTATCCATAGGAAGAACCCGGACTTCGCGATAGACACTCAAAGGAGCGTGGATCTTGGCACCGATGAGCTCTCTGCCGGAAATCTCCGCCAAAAGCTTAGCCTCCCCGCGCACGGGAGTGATCTTCTGGAACGACATGTTCTTCGCGGCACGCGAAGTGCAAATGTAAATCTCTGTAGGGGAAATCTCATACAAGCCGTATCTAATATTGGGGCTGACAAAACAGCAGGTCTGGCCATACATAGTCTCGGGACGAAGAGTAGCAGCAATCAAAGAAATCTTCTTGCCCTCAATTTCGACAGCAGCCTTATCAAGGGTGACCTTCGCCGCAGCCGGCCACTCTAATATTTGAATCTTAATTCCTGTGTACTCCTGTGGATTGACACCCTCACCACTCTGTCTGTCGTGATCCATACATGGCTGACCATCCTTGGCAGAGTAGATGGTATATCTCAACCCAAACTTCACCTTGTTCAAAGCCTTGAGGCTCCTCATCTGCCATCTCACAAACGCGTCGTAGTACGGATTGGCGTCGGTAGTGACAAAACTTCGTCGCCAGTCAATTCGAGCGCCAAAGCTGTCGCAGTCCTCCTTGCATTGGGGAGGGAAGAACTGGAGCCATTGATGCGGATCGGCAAATTTCTTGACTTCTTCTCGAGGTATTCCTAGCTGCAACATAATTTCAAACTGGAATCTTCCACGACCCTTCTTCGCAGCAGCTTTTGACTTGTTGGCTCGGAATTTGGTAGGATCAGTCTTCGCATTAGCAGGAGCGGCGGCTATTGGTGGCTCTTCGTCGTCGGCGGGGGCATTCTCGAAATTAGGACCGAACATCTCAATCTCCCGGGTAAGCTTGTCGGCACAAGCCTGTTTTAGAAAGTCAGTATTATGATATAAAGATCGCACTTGAGATCGAGCTTACCTTAATTGGCATACCCGTGCAGTGGAATCCAAGAGGAAACAATGCGCGCTTGCCAAGCATTCGCTCGTAGCCAGTCTGGAACTCGACCTTACTCATGGTGAACGAGTGACCGGCGTGAAGTACACCGTTCATGTAAGGGTAGGCCATGGTGCCAAAGAATTTAGGGTACTTCTGGCGAAGTTCATCAGGATCAGAAATCGACGTCTCCTCGAGTGCGGGCGGATTGATCTCGAAGATCCTCTCTTCGGCCCACTTCTTCTGGCACTGCTTCTCTGCCGCGATCAGTGCGTCTCGCTTCTCTGTCTAAGGGCCGGAATTAGCATCAATTGCTTCTCCACAATTCAGCATATAGTTATGGAAAAAACACTCACGTTCTCCATCACCAACGTCTTGGCCGCCGGAGCGGAGGCATTTGCGACAGTCATTTGCTAATACTCAATACCAATTGACGAAATATAGAAGTAAGTAGTAAGCTCTCGCGATATCACTCAATGGTACAACGTCGCTGTCCTGGTAATAAGTGAGAATTATAAGTGACAACCAGAAGCAAATATTGCTAATCGATTCATTTCAGTAATAAATTTTGAGTAGGGAAGGAAATTTCCCTGGCGACATTAAGATACCAACGGCGCGGGAGCCATGCGGCTGACGCGCTCAAGTTAATATTTCAGGCGGCGATTTGATATTTTGTGAGAACTTTAATCGAAAGAACTTAAACAGAGTGCCCGCCACTTTTTTTTTCTCGCCAGCTGTCAGTCATTCCTTGCTGAACATCAACAGTCCGGCTAATAATAAAGCCACAAATCTAGCAGCATATTAGGCTACTTAGCATGATCATATTCTGAATGAGGATTTATCTTGTTCGTCACGCTGGTAATGCTTCTTTCTGCTCTGGTGGTGTTGACCGTTCTTGTGGTCAGGTTTAGAGACTAATTGTCAATACCCGTGCAGAATCTACTGACAACTACCGGCAAGTTTATGGTGGTTCGGGAAGAGATGTCGACTTGACAGAGTTGGGGATGCTTCAGGCGAAGGAACTAGCCAACGTATTCGATGGACTGAGCGTGCGGAGCGTATACTCGTCGCCGCTGTTGCGAACTTGTCGTACTGCATCAGAAATCTTGAATCGATGTCCGTCAATTGAGCTGGATTTGTCTGATCTAATTATAGAAAAGCATTTTGGCAGTTCGGAGGGCAAGTCATATCGAATCAAGCATGGTGAACCTGTAGGCGAGGAGCCATATAATTTGGTCGCCAAGCGTGTCGAAACGTTTTATTTTGAGATTCTGAAGAAGCAGATCTTACAGATGGGACACACAGAATGCGTGGTCGTGGTATCACACGGTGTTACGTTAGACTATATGCTGAGAGTGATCTTTAAAGATTTCAATAATCTTGGCGTGTATATTAGTGGTAGGTTTTTGTCCAATGCTGCGTATCATTTACTGGAGATTGATGCCCCAAACGAGCAACTCATCTCCGCTCATCTCAATATCGACTCACATTTGGTTGACGTCAAGAAGAAAGTTTCTAAGATTCTTATCGGCGCCAAATATGACACGAAGCAGACGAGAATGGATTTGTTTTGCAAGTAGTGAGTCGTGTTATAATGGTAAGCATTACTTTACTTTACATTCCTTTGTTTAGTTTCTCTTTTTCCAATGATGAAAACCTTTTCACAGACCTGTACCAATGCTTTGCATTTGCGGATACACACTAGTTATTGCCATTTTCTGATTAAATTTTCGGTTGAAATTCTATACTCGGAATATAATATTAATCATTGCTAATTATTTATTTTAGGAGTTAGTTCACTGCGCGTATCGGCAGTCACGCATAGACTTGATTATGGAGGGGAGTTCTGGAGTGTCTATAAATGTGAAATGGATGTGTACGACTTACGGCTCTGTAATAATATAGTTTTATACTCAAATCGTACACCGCTACCCTAATATACAATTTTTTGAACTGCAACATAAAATGTATCCTGCACACCTAGTTGCTATTGGCGCGTTAATTCCATGCTTAAGTACTGCCATGCTGCGACAAGATTAAATCATCTGTCGGTTTACTATGGGTTCAGGCCGCGAAGTGAACAAAATCTTTTTCCTAATAACCTCAACAATCTCTACAGCAGTTCCATCCGGGCTGCCATTCTCCTCCTCCATTTCTGATTGTTTTCTCGTAACGCGCCGTAGGACTCCGAATGGCGGATTCAAATCCACAATACTGCCCTCCATCCGCTGATGGTCTCCGATCCACAACCACGCGGTTTTGCCGTCAAATGTAAGTTTTCCAAGTTCTGAAGTATCTGAAGATGGTTGGCCGGTGTGCAGCGTTCCCTGTATTTCAATGAGGGCTAAGCCTGTGGGTGTTCGTAGGACCTGAGGGAAGTCGGACGAGGACTCGTGGGTCGCGGTACGCATGTTAAATGCGAAGGTTGCCGACGGCATGACAGATCTCCTGTATAAGTCTGAGGGGACAGCAGCGTGTATCCAATATAGCCCTGCTAAACCTCGCTTTGAAAATAAGCGACTGGAGTGTGCTGAGGCGTCCTGTATTGAGTTGCAGAGTAAAGCGATCCAAACGGAAATTCAGGAGGCGCTGCTTCTGACCATTCCACATAATTCAGTCACTCAATCATCCACAATCCGTTGATTATCTCCACATATACGCCATTTCCGATGAGTACATTTCTATCGCCATATGTGCCAGTGATAAGATGCAAATGAATTCGTTGGCATCTAGTCTCCAGCGCCTATTGCTGGCCCAGTTTGTGCATAAAGAAGGGGACTCGTCATTCCCTTTGATTTCTAAGTCATTAGTGTCGCATCCTCTGTTACGTGATGCGGAACTCAAGGCTATTAACGACAAAGTACGTGACCATTACATCTGATTGTTTGTGAAATGGGTAGTTAAGTTGGTGGATGTCATAGACATGTGTAGTAAGGTTATTGACAACAGTTTAGGAATGCGAAGAACTCTACAATAACATGCTAAGTGCGGAAAGCCTCGTGCGTCAAGCCAGTACCGGCATCGGCGCAGAAGTAGAACGTATGGACGACATTGATTGTTTGGAAAGTCTAACGTGACTAAATATTTGGATAGCTTCACCGTCGGTCATTAAACTTACGGAGGTTTTACATTCACGCCACCGGAAGGAGCTAATTGAGCAAATTCGGCAAGATGAGTACAATTACAGACAGTACCTCCGTGAGATTGAGGAAATCGGACGAGGAGAGTGGGATAGTCGACTACAGGACTTGGAGATCGTGGCGAATCAGCAGAATGAACTTGACGAAGAGGAAGGACACACTGAATCCGAAAAGCCAATTACAGAGGAAGTCAGAGAACAACATGATGACCATATGCAATTGAAAGAGATAGGGCCTGAGCAGGGCACGGATTCTGTCAAGGCAATCGATGAGGCTGCGAATTTGGAGGACTTGGAGATGAAAGATATCATTGAGGACTTACCCCCCGAAGACCTCGTTTCGAAGCCCACCGGCAAAGTACCAACTGCTACAACACCACAGCCACAGAAAGAGACGGAGCCGATGGAAGTGGATTCACAAGCGACAATCGAGAATACACAGGAAACGGGGACATCGAAGTCACTCATTCTGTCAACTAATCCTCCTTCTGAGTCGTTTTCCGCAGACGCCGCCATTCTGGAAAGTGAACCCCATATTTCGCAAGCTCAAAATAATGATTCGACTACCGTCTTGCCAAATGATTCTACTGTATCCATGCTACAAGACACGACGGACGAGCAACCATCATCCCCAGATCGCTCCAGTCAGGGTAAAGGGTCTTCACTTGATGTTCCAGAGCCGTCACTTACAAAAGAGGAAATGCGGATGGACGAACCTGGTGTTGCAAGTATCGAGACGAAGTCTGCAGACGTGAGTACTGAATTCCCGGATGCGCTAGAGACTACAAAAGTAGAGCAGCCTGTTGATATCGATGTGGAGATGTCTCAAGCTTCTGCATCTGCGAATGACGATGCTGAGGCTTTGCCAGGCACATCACAGCCTTGGGCTACCAACGTGCAGTTGGTGGAAAGCACTGACGCTGCGGATATCAAACAGGCAGATCGTGAAGATACAGAACGTACTATCTCTCCCGAAGCTACCGAAGTGTCGGAGACCGGAGCGTCACGTGCGCCATCGGCTGAGCCACCTAGGGCAGCCGAAGACACTGAACCACGGGCGGTAGATGCTAGTGTGCCGGCGATGGAGGAGTTGGAGATTCCTGATTCGGACGGCGAGCCTGAAGCAGAGGCAGTTTCTGCTGAGACAATAGCAACTGTCCCTGGCTGGCAATTTATTGATAGCACGGCTATTGCACCGGCGGAGGCTACTGTCGATTTTATTACAGAATCTGCTACGATCCAGCGACAAACTGAAAAAACACCTGGTGAGACGCTCGTTGACAAACTGGGACCGGGCGACCTCGAAGCAACGGAGTCACCAGCGGACGCTGTCCCAGATGTTTACAGCAAAACAACGGTGACCCTTGAGGATGAAGAGGCAGAGCAAGAGGCAGAGCAAGAGGCAGAGCAAGAGGCAGAGCAAGAGGCAGAGCAAGAGGCAGAGCAAGAGGCAGAGCAAGAGGCAGAGCAAGATGCAGAGCCAGAAACACAAGAACCGCAGCCGGATGCCGAACATGAGCCTTCTCCCGAGCCACGGCCTGAGCCTACACGAAAAGGCCCTGGACGGCCGCGCAAACGAGGACGAAAGTTAGAAGCGGAACCTGGTGCTGAAAGAGATCACGAGGAGACTGAGGGAGAGCCGGAAACTGTGCAGCCCGACAATCCTGAAGCCGAAACGGCAGAGAAGGCTGCCGGGGGAGATGAAGTGGGCCAACCCGAAGAAGTGACTGCCGTGAAAGGAGAAGAGGTACAGGAACATGTAGTTGAAGAGGAGCAGGGTGACGAAGCTGAGGACAGTGAGGGTGATGACGGGGCTGGGGGAATGGAGGAAGAGACTGCTCCACGAGCTCTACGTGGCCAACAGAAGCGTCGATATTCTATAGCGAACATTGAGTCGTCGCCTCAGATCGCCGAGACCAAAAGCAGTCCAGCGCCGTCCGCGGGCTTGACGCCACGACCGACAAATCGAAAATTTCAGGCTCTCGTTGCTCCTCTTTTGGCGAACATCTCGTCAAACAGATCGGCTTCTTTCTTCACGAATCCGGTCAACGAAAATGACGCGCCTAACTATCACAATCTGGTATATGAACCCACTGATTTACGGACGATTAAGAGTATGGTCAAGGAAGGGCGGATTCAGAACTCTAGCGAGCTTGAACGGGAAATTATGAAGATGTTTGCCAATGCGGTTATGTATAATAGATGGGACTCAGATATTGGCGAATGGAGTAGGAAAATGCAGAGGGAAACAGAGACCCTGATAGCAGTGTTCAGGGGAGCGGAAAGAAGAGGGCAAAATGGCAACACCGTGGCGCCAATTCCAGAGCCAAAGCGGCGGAAGAAGTAAATGTAAGCTACAGCAGTGTATGATAGATGCACTATAATACATGACCAGTTTTGGCCAACTACTACCTTGCGTTGCGATGATAGCGGATGACACGAGTATTTATCATCATAAACTTTTAATTGTAGAAACAAAAAAATAATTACATGCGTGCAGAGTATGTCTGTGTAGAATATGAAACAAACCTGTAACCTTCGTCTTTTGCTTCCTTTACTTTCTTGCCTGCATTCTGCGGATGTAGAAAGCCAACTCCTCACCCTCAAGAAGGTATCCATCAACACGACCGCTCTGGCCTGGGCGCGACGAAACGCAAGCATAGAGACGACCTGCGCCAAACTGAGACTCTAGAGCAGGCTCAACCTTGGCAAGCCCCTGTCTGGCAGCGAGCTTGCGCTCAAGCTTGCTTGACCGCTTCTCGGTGGACTCCTCCTCAGTCTTCTTTCCCTTCTTCTTGCCTAGGGTCTGGCCGTACTGGGTTTCGTACCACTGGCGGAAAGGAGTAGCATCAATCTGAACTATAGCAGCCTTAGTGAGAGTGTTGGTGCGGATAAGTTCATTGTTGGAGGGATGGAATGCGACGTTCAAGATACGGGTCTTGCGGGCGATACCCTCAGAACCCCACGAATAGTTGCCAGACTCGATGCGGAGAGCACGGAATTTAGTATTGCCACCTCGAGTGCGAACTGTGTGAATCCGCTTGGGTCCTGTAGAGTAATAAATCGTAAGCAATTAATAAATAACTTTTGCAGCGTCGCCCAGGTCGTGCTCCAAATGAATTTGCATCTGGATCACGCGACGAACTGAAATAAAACGTACCGATACGAGTATTGGCGGCCTGACGGCCCAACTCAAATTTCCGCTTCTTGCGGTAAGAAGCACGTTTAGCACCGGTGTGCGAGCGCTTGTGGCGCGAATCTCGGGAGATACCCATGTTGAAGTTGCTCTCTGCACAAATCACAAGTTAGACCCAATCCAATTCTAGTGTAACGGAATGCAATAGTTCTGATTCAAATTCTGATATATCGAATGAGTGTACGCATCCGTAGAGAAGAACATACCTTTGGTATTGTCGAGAGAGAGCTGGGCTGAGTGCTGACAAGTGTAGGCTGAGATTTGGACAAGACGAAGTTCCCAACTTTTTGGCGGTGTGGCCGGCTGTGAGTTACATCTTCGTGGATAACGATGCAATGCCGTGAAATGTGACTGTTTTTCCGCTACGTCCGACGACGACTGCCCAGCACTCTTGGCCCTAAATGGCAGCAGCCCTATTTGTGTCCGGGTAACATTAAGCCCCAACCCAACGCTCGAACCAATTTCAGTATTTGCATGATTCTCGACATCGACTAAATAATCAAATAATCGCAGCAGAGTTACGAAAGATCCAGAGTACAAGCGGAATGAGTATCTATGACCAGGTAGAGATTGAAGATATGCTTTTTGATACAGATCTACAGATATACACGTACCCGTGTCCTTGTGGCGACAAGTTTCAGATTTCGTTACTCGATTTGCTGGATGGTTCTGATGTGGCGGTGTGTCCTAGCTGCAGTTTAATGATTCAAGTCATTTTTGAGCCGGTAAGTTGGTAGCGGATGATGGACGGGACTTTTCTTGAGGAGAGGTAAACTAACTTGAAGGTGTAGGAGGATTTGGAAAGCGTTGCTACTGAATCCGTCTTGCAACCAGTGGCGGTGTCCGCTTAAGATTACACTCCTATATTTTTCTGCGGCATACGGCACTATAGCTATCACTGCAACGCTTCAATACTACGACCTTGGTTAGTGCGTGAGAAGTGAAGTTCCGGTGGCATTGCGTTGCCTGATCATGTTGGAGCGAAGGCTTCTATTATGCATGCTCAATCGGCCGGCAGACCGGATCTATTTGCATGCCGTTCTTGGGCTTGATTATCTAAAAGTTTAATGAGTGCGTTTCGCTGTATTATAATTATGGTCTGGTAAAATTCGGCATCGGTGTTTTGAGTTCGAACGGCGTATATAGCAATAATTTTTTCAGGGGTTAGTCGTGTTTTTAAAGCATAATATACTTTCTTTAATTGAATGCATCATATAAATAATAATCTCTCACAATGCTATTTGCCTACTGGACTGCGTAGAGTGCGCGATATCGGTGAAACGGCCCACTGGCGGCGGCAACGTCGTTCCGCAACATCCGCGCAACCGAATATAACAAGGGTCGCCGACAGACAAGTATGAGAAATATCTGTGGCGATCTTCATTCGCGCCTTTGCCAACAAATTATTCTTTCTTACGACAGAGGTCTCTGCTCTCTATACATTTCTATTGAATTACTTAACACTCAGAATGCCGAGATCACGAGGCGTCGCGACGCGGTCCTTAACATTTACGTATCCCGGCTCTCACCCGCACTGGACCTACGAAACCATCCCGCTCCCGATTCCAAAGAATCTGATCCTAATCCAAGTCACAGCATCAACGCTTAGCTCTTGCGACATTGCTATTTTAAACACACAGATGCTGTGGGCCAAGCCAGGTGAGAAGGGCCTCGGAAGAGATTTCGCGGGCGTGGTGACATATGTGGGGAGTAACAACGAGATAAAGTGGAGAGTGGGAGAGGAGGTGTGTGGAATATATTACCATCCGGTATGTCCCGATTCAATGCGTTTTGTAAAAATGGACGGCTAACAAAAGTAGTACGGCGCTGGCACTCTAGCGTCTCATCTACTTCTCGATCCCAACCGGGACGGCGTCTTTCGCAAGCCGGAAATCCTCCCTACGTTTGAAGCTGCCGCGTTTCCACTAAGTTTCAGCCTGGCATATCAATGCCTCAAAAACGTGAAGTTGACGCCCTCGTCTACGGTCTGTGTCTTTGGCGGCACGACCAGTATCGGATTATTTGCGATACAATTGGCAAAGAAGCATTTCAAGGTAGAACGCGTCGTGGCAACTTGTTCTGCAGGCGAAAGCGACACACTGGCTCGGTACATGGGTGCTGACGACGTCGTGGATTATACCCGTGTAGAAGAGCGGGATCTCATCGACGCAGTTTTAGCCACCGCAGGTGAAACAATGCATTTCGACATCGTAGTAGACACCGTCGGGACGACCCCAATAATAATGGAACGCTTGAAGGACTTGACTCCGCCAAAGACGGGATGGTACGTGACTACAGTTGGCGATAAAGATCATCCTGAAGGTGCCTCGTTTTTATCGTCGTCGAGTTTTGGGAAGACGTTGGTTGGCGCGATTAGGGGTCCAAGGTATAAAGTTGAAGGAGTCGCATCAAATTTGGACACATTGAAGTTGGGGATGGAGTTATATGAGGAAGGACTCCTAAAGATCGTTGTTGACTCCGTGATCAGTTGGGATAAGTACCAAGAGGCTTTGGACAAGCTGCAAACCGGTGGAGCACATGGCAAGATTGTAATCAAAGTTGATGAATTTTAATCTGAATCTGTAATTTTAGTCAATCTTTGTAATCGAGTGGCAGGAGTTCCGGATGATTAGTATATTAATTAATATTCTGCAATCTATAGCTGGTTTTTCCAGTCTTGGTAACGATTCTTGCGCATAGGGTCGATTTCTTGTAATCTGTCCAAATAACCGTGTACCGAGGATTCAAGGCTCTCACTGGCTAACGTCGCTAGCAAGCCTTTGTAAAACGCTAGTGACTGCAGACACCCTGATATCGTTAGCAAATTATCCCTCACTAATAAAGACCACACATACATTTACTATCGGGTTCGACCCCTAGTAGTTCTTGAATTGACTTAATCTCCTTCTCCAACAAATCCTTGCGCTCATCGCCACTCAACTTGACAATATCATCCGACGTGACCAGCCACCTATGATACAACCACACACTCTGGTCATCAGGATCAGTATACATAGCCTGAGTAATCAAATAAATCTCATTCTCCAAAAGCTTCCGCGCATCAATCTCCGGCTCCTCCTTGAGCAACCGCGGAATTAATTTTGTTCGATTATGCCATGCCGAGAAATTCGAGAAATTGGCATTGATTTTGGTGGTGGTGTAGTCGAATTCGGGACGCACCATACTTTTACCCGTCGCCTTCTCCGTGCATTGGACGACGTACCGTCTATAATGCCACCCGTGGAAATTGCGCGCGTCGCGGTCGAGCATTTTTGTCACGAGGCCGAGTTCGAATTTCCAAGATGGTGAGGGGGAGGATTGAAGGCACCATTTGCGGTGATTCCAGATCCAGTAACATTTGGGGTACTCGATCAGCCTAGCAAAGAGGAATTGTAGTTCATTGTCGATTTGGGACTGAATTGTGTCTGCGGTTTGTGTTTGGAACATCGAGGATAAGATTTCGCGACGGTAGTTCCAGACAGTGTAGTATTCTGGATTTTGCTTAAGGAGGGTTGTGGTGAGTGAGAGGGCGCCGGGAGTGTAATCGTGATTATTGCGCTGCCAAATATTAATATCTGTCCATAGCTAATAACTAGCGTAGCAAAAACATAATGAAAGAGCTGGACTTACGGAAGTCAAGAAGTTATCTACCAGCGCCTTGTATTCGACAATCTTGCCGGCTTCGCGACGACGCCTTTCTTCGCGCACCTTGGCAGATGTCCGCTCTCGTTTCACGCTATGCTTTGCAAATTGTCAGTAATTCATAAACGAATACGCGATACGATTCTTACCATTTTATGGATACCGATTAAGCGAGTTCAAGTCTAACGGAGCTGAAACGATTGCCGAAGTCGCCCTTCCGCGATTCTGTACGCGCGGCGTTAAAAGAGGATGACAAGGGTATGTCGTTTCCCATCTGTCAGCGGTCAGTCAGGGCGAACATTCTATCTATTTTCCTAGGTCATCCTGTCAATACGTACAGACACTAATGCAGCTATGATTTATATGCAGTACTATTAAGACGCGACAAATTTTAAATTATTACTGGCGTTGGTTATTAGCATTGATAACGCGATCCACACCCACATTATTTATCAGATGGATTTTTGTCGCTTCTCAATTGGACACTAGCTAAATGAATTTATTATTCCTTATTTCGAATGGTCCAGCCACTGCGGGTAGTCAAGCAATGGAATGACAGGTCAATCTATATTTAAGAATAACGGACCCCCCCAGAGAATAAATATCAGAGTACTTTGAGAAATCTTGTCTCACAAAGCCGATTCTTCGTATGACGCCATATGAACAATTCGGTACACAGGTTACTCAGACGCGACCATAGATATCTTGCTGTCAATCTTATTTCCCCCCCTCTGGCTTTGTAGCATGTAATAAAGTCTGCACATCATATTGAAACTCCGTATTTTGTCGATGCTGTCAGTGTGATGTGACTGTCGAGTTATATTGACATACCTTTACCCTTGGTCAAAACATGCGCACACAATATGTGCTGTACTGACAATGGCATACTTTCGAGCCAAGATGACGTACTGACTGTTCTGGCTACTATGAACGACGGATATACCGGCTAATTCTGCGCCAGCAAATCTTCAGCGAGACAATCGAACAGCCGCACCGGTCTCTGTGCACGGGGCCGTGGTAGGCCGAGATTAATTGTCTGACAGAAATGAGGTTCGCGGATGCATATTATCCTTCGAACATCCGTACATTTTGAGTAGGGTAAGGCACTTCTGATTTTCATTTCCAGATTTTGAATATATCACAGGTCATTATTAACGAATGGAACCAAGGATATGGCGATTTTATTCACGGGCTTGCTTCAGACCTGAACACCCCAACAGAAGCGAATCTTCAGGAGTCAGAGACGGAAGTCGATCTAATGTGTGAAAGCAGAGGTGATAAAACCACGAGTCATTATTAGTTGCAGACTTAACTAGTAGGCTGTTTAATTGTAAATTCTAGTTTAACCGAACCTCCAGATCTTCGCAGGCAGATCGTTCGATATTCGTGTTTGATGCATAAATTTATAACCAGAGATTATCAAATGCTTTCGTTGCAGCCAAGTTTAACAAAATGCAAGACCGATACATACACTGCCCAACATAACCAACCCGAAGTAAATCTAATATACTACACAATGCAAATCCTGAACCAACCAGTAAACCATCGCACAAACAAATTTTAATCACTTCCTACTGCTGGAGCCACTAACACTCTGGCTCTCAATATCCTCCATATGAACGCCTTGGACGTTCTTGAAGTCGAGCTCCAAGTCAGGGATGTCAATGACGTCGCCGTTACCGATAAGAATTGGCTTGCGCAAGTTCCACTGGCTTGGCTTCATAAAGAAACCGGTGCTGAAGAGGTTATCCATGTGCTCGAGCGCAACACCGGACGTTTCGCGGATGACGAAGAAGACGAAGACCGCTATCACAGCGTTGAAGATACCGAACATGAGAAACGTTCCCCAGCCAATGTTCTGCATCGCGAGAGGAACGATACGGGAGATGCAGTAGTTGAAGGCCCACTGAGTTGCAAGACCCATCGCGACGCAGTATTCACGAATGCGGTTGGGGTAGATTTCCGAGACGTAGGTGAATGGAACAGGCCCCCATGACATGGAGTAGGAAACACAGAAAATGTACACCATGACAATCATACCGATCGAAGCGGATGATGGCGAAGACGCATCGGGGACTGGGGGCTTACACGCGAGGACAATGCCGATGATAAGCATTGCAGAGGACATGCTGATGGCGCCAACGAAGAGTGGTAGACGACGGCCAGCACGCTCAGCCAGAAGGAGGAGAAAAGCCATGGAAAAGACTGTCTTCACAATACCGTACACACCAGTGGCGAAGAGGGAGGAGGAAGTACCGTTAAGACCGATCTGCTGGAAAAGAAGAGGAGCGTAGTAGGTAAGCGCATTGGTGCCGGAGAACTGCTGGCAAACCATTATGGCGAAACCGATCAGAACCCGGATGCGATTCTGAGGAAGGAAAATATCAGATATAGTAGCACCGTGCGAGACACGAAGTTCCTCATCAATAGGAAAGCAAATATCTTGATACTCCTGCTGGAGCTCCGGATCCTCTGGATGGGCCATCCGGATATAGCACAAGTTATTGAGAGCTTTCTCACGGTTGTCAGTCTTGATGAGCCATCGAGGAGACTCCTTAATGAACACAGCGCCGATGACAAGAGCGCACCAGGAACGAGCTGAAGGCCCATAGGAACCTGCGACCGTTAGAAATCCGGAATAAATATTTGAGATCATTGTTTTACTTACTCTCCACTGGTCATGGCCGGCGGCAGAAAGACCAGCCTCGCAGCCATAATCGATCCAATAAGAAACCATAATGCCAAAGAAGATAGAGAAACCGTAGGCGGTGCCAAGTTTTCCTCGAATGCGTCGTGGCGCAACCTCAGAAAGATATGTAGGGGTAAGCATAGACGCGGCACCAACACCAAGACCAGAGATGGCGCGACCGGCGTAGAGGATGTTGAGATCGTTAGTGGTGACGACTTGGAGAACGGCGCCGATGTTAAATACGAGCGAGGCAATAGCCATACCCCATCGACGACCGTAGCGGGCTGTGAAGAAGGACATAAAGATTGTGCCAAAGAAACAACCGGCTTGCAGGGTGGCCACAATATTACCCTTGATATTTGCCATATTCGAGGCGTTCAAGCCAAAATCGCGCTGGAACGATTCAATTTGGACGGCTGACCCGATGAACCCTGTGTCGTAGCCGAACAAAAGACCGCCAATACAGGCAGTTGCTGCGGTCATGTAGAGTCTGTAATTGAACATTGCGGGCTTGTGTCTGTATGGAGTGTGGCAACTGTTGACGCGGGTGATGATGGCAGTAAGAGACGGGGAGGACGAGGGAGATATATAGTGCCCGCGACTGGAAGAGGCTCTTGCAGAGTCCGAGTGCGTGGGGTCTTACGAACTTCATTGTGGGGCGCGAACGGCAAGACCTGTCCGGGGAAGTCCGGGGCAAGCAGACAGAGGTGTCGATGATGGTTGCAGAGAACGGTCTTGTCGCAGAACGGAGGCCAATGTCCGGTGGCTCGGGCCGGGTTTAACGGCCTGTGGGGGACTGTTCCACCACCGCCCTGCTGCTGCCCAGCGCCGATAACCCTTGCCCGCACGTAGAGATGCGGTGGCCGAACAGGCTCAGCTGCGCCCCCACTGTTCGCGCTTTCGCAGTGCGGCATACGGGAGCCTCTCGGGCTAAATCTTGGTGCTTTTTCCCTCGGCGGGGGCCCCACATTTTGAGAGATTTGCCACCGCCGTGAATTTTTAAGTCACGTTGTCGAACACCCTGCCCAACAATTACTTCTACGCCGCTCCATCGTTTATCCGACTGCCACAGCTCCCGCTGTTTAGACCACACTAACCGATATCGCGGACGGGTCAGATTAGTGCACAACCAACAGCATAGCCTGACTTCACTTCTTCCGCGTGATGTGACTATCAGCGCGCAGTGGCGATTCTGGATATCAAGCGTACTTGTAAACGCAAAAAAATGCGGATCGTGCCGGAATCCGGACGAATAGCAAGCTACTTTCCGTGGTTTAACCGTTTCTGGCACCGGGAGCCGGTCCCCATGACTATTTGTAAGCGCTTGTTAGCGCGTCACGATTATCTTGGGCTCGTGACCCCCCCCCCCCGCGTGATGTCATACGCTAAACCGCACTGCTCTCCACATTCTCCGAGACCTCACCACACAATCTCTATTTCTCATGCGCTTACACCAGACGGGTCAGGCACCTGACGCCGCACGATAGCGACGATCATGGCAACAAGTATGATACGCTATTACTATCCGCCATGCGTAAGCAGCGAACTAAATGCCCCGGCATTTGCCAATCTCTTGCAGGTTGACTCTGCATTTCCCGCGTCCCCGCCTCTTCCAGGGTCCACCTTGAGACAAGCGTAGTTAACCAAATAATTTTTAACCGCCATATCAATAAATAATGCAACAAGTTCGGAATTGTTAGAAAGCTGGTTACCCGGAGCCAATCGCCTACCTTTTAGCTACAAAATGCCGTACAATCGTGGGTAGTTATCTCCAACAACATAGAAATAACGCAACAGTAACCGCAAAAAGCAATTATTCCGCTCATTGCCGTCTACCCCCCTCCCAAATGTAGTAGTGACTACGCATGAAGGTTGCGCCGAGGAAGCATTATTCGGTCCGGTTTCCGTGGCTTGTGTTCGCTTGGTCGTTAGATAAGTCGTGTGGGGGGGCTGAGTATGTGTGTGGGGGGCCGGAATCCGGGGTTGCCGTCTCCCAACTAGCCATTCATCAGTGAATCTCGAAGAATAGGGTCGAGATAATATTTTGAATGTGGTGGAAATATATTAAGCATAGAGAATATAACGGCTACCTATAATATATCTGTTTGGAATCCTTAATTATAGCGTAATGGGAGGATCTGTCAGATGGCTAGCATAAATTTCGCGGAACAACTGCACTGCGAAATGTACTCCGCAGCCGGTACCATCCGGACCGAGGACAAGCTCCTCAAATTTTGGCGAAACTTCATCCTGGACCAACAACCTTTCTAATCATTGGTCAATTTGTTCGCACCTTGGGCATTTCTTTCGCGAAGAACTCACAGGGCATTATGCGATGATACACGTAACATGGCTAGTAAAGCCAGTGTAATAATATATGAATCATTATTACTACTCCATAATTACGCTGCAATCCCACAGAATCGCCGAGATCCTTCGGGTTAAGTAAATCGCGGATTGACGCTCATCGGCACATGTACTCAAACTCAACTGCTGCTTGGCGAAATGTTGTTAATATGAAGTTCATATCTAAATATGATCAAGACAGTGACGTAGGTATTTGGCAACACACTACCGCCCCCCCCCCTCGAGGAGTCACAATCCGATTGCGACTTGAAAGTGGACGTCGCAACAGATGTGGCGGCTACATGAATTTCAGTTATCAAGCGACGGGAGACTGTCGGCGCGATCGAATGCGTCCCCCACAGCGCCTGATTCTGCCACATACACAAGCTGTCAGACAGTCATGAACAGAATGGCCTGGGCCCAGTCCGGTTTACTGTTGCGTTAGTAAGCGTCTCTATTTGCATAAACTTTCTAGGCATAGATCATGTTGCTCGAAGCTATGGTGGGCGCGAGAGCTGTAGCTGGATTGATATCGTTGGTTGAGAAGGTTAGATTGGGACAATATATCTCGACAAAA
Organism: Lipomyces mesembrius; assembly: GCA_038497805.1. Lineage (NCBI taxonomy): Eukaryota > Fungi > Ascomycota > Lipomycetes > Lipomycetales > Lipomycetaceae > Lipomyces > Lipomyces mesembrius. The sequence continues at coordinate 55,330 of MU972927.1, forward strand.
GATGGAAACGTGATTTCTTAATGAAGCCGTATTATTATATTGTAGAATCAATGTCGGAATATTCTGCAATTTGAAAGCCGCTACGGCAGCTCACAGAGTGAAACAAATTAAGTATAAGTGAGAAAATGTAGTTACTTTTACACTCCATTTCCAGTAGTTTTCCGTTATAAACGTAAATGATTGGCAATCCATCACCCAAGTGTTCAGTGAGTCGACATTTCTGGCTGCATGTCAACTCGCTCATTGTGAACACCGAAATCATTCCACGATCGCATTCTTGAGCTAGATCAGGATGGATGATAGTATACTTGCCTTTAATTCAAGACGTTGCGAATCTCGGTCATTATGGGTCGCCACTTCGGACGAAGTCAGCTGTATCTGTACGACCGGTCCCAATCGGTGTCTTAACACTCCCACCTGCCACTCAGTTTGGACCAGTTGGACATTTTCAATGGTTAACACTTGTGGCCCTGTTACACTGGGAAAGACTTCCGACGCATATCAAACGCGTTGGACGTGTTACAAGAGATAACCGTTGGGGAACAGTGCGTTTTGCATACAGGGTCCAGAAGTGTCGCACAACACGAACTGCTAATCCGCGTCGTTACTTGCCTCGGTATATGAATACTTCAATTTTGGGGGCGGGGATTAAGATAGTTTTCAACTGGATTCCCACACACACATATTAGCAAATCCGGAATATTTTCCCCGCTCAAATTCCATTCTGAAACTCTGTAAGAAGCCTGCTTGGTTGATTGATGCCATCTGTAGTTGCGCATCGACACGCGAAACTATGATGTCAGCGTGGGCACACCGAGATCGTGGAGACGCCCTAACCCGCAACGCTTTTAATTACACACGCGCTAGAAACGTGGGAGCCAGGAAGACTACTCCCTTGGCGGCCAGCTGCACGTTGGGTCTACTCTCACTTCCTATTCGTCGCGTCGGCTACACTGTAGAGTGCAGAACACATGAGTTTTCGTGATGAACAAGAGACTATATTGGGTCCTAGTAGATCGACCCAGCGGCTCCTACCGTTTTGGTTCATTCTCAAATCCTGTCTGTACAGCATTCATGGACTCAACATATTGAACTGGTTGTCCGAACATGAGAAGGATCAGACAGAGTTTGGGTATATTGACAGCAGAACAGTAAAAGTGTAGTTCGGTGTGGATGGATAAGAGTGCAGAGTCATTCGAAAATGCAGGCTCTTCCGGTCAATGAGGTATATATACATGCTAGCCAGCTATAGCTTACCTTTATATAGACGCAGAACGTACTTCACATATTTCAGTGGTCGGTAGATCATGGAACTGAGCGATACCAGGTCACGTGCAGGGGCAGTAAGGCAAACCACCGCTGGAGCTCGGGCCTTCGGTTCTCTTTAGCCGCCGGACACGATGCGGTTTGTATAGCGGCCATTGGTTTTATACTCATTAATCCATATCTGATGGCTACAATATATAACTGTATAGTCGCCCGCATATTAATTCTCCGAACGAGCTGCAAGTGCTCGTCCCTTTTTATTCATTGAAAGTATTTATTCATTATTAAATTTATAAATATCACCTTGATAACGACACACCGAGGCAGTTTTCAATTAACAAAATAGTATCCATCTTTTACTAGCTGATCACAAACTGTAACGCAAATAGACAGACCTCGAAAATAGACAATAACTCAGTGTCATACGACTAAAACACAAATACGTACAAGTAGAAACAACCATCCAAACCGTGCTAGCAATCACAATCCGGTAAAAGACAAGCGAGGGGAGAGAACAAACTTCATAGTCCTCATTTCCCGAGAATATTATGCAATTGCAATGTATCACAAGCCCTTAAGCCAATATCAATCCTCAAAATAAAGCCAGAAACTTCTGAGGATGGAGATTGTTTATGTGGATCAATTTGCTGCTACAAGTTGTAACCAATCCACAAGTGGCACCAAAACCTAACCCCATAAACTTAGTTTTCTTTCACGGAAGAATTGACATAATAATGTAACAACATATTCCTACGATATTGGCACGACCCTGACTCTCAAACGTTCATTCTAAAAGCTCTGCGGGACCTGCGCCGCGGGCTATACGTTTCCGTTAGCATCAGAATTTCCAATAGAAATCAACGAGTACCTACTGGACTAGAATGCATTCCATTCTTTCTTTCATACCGTCCTCTCCTCATCTCCTGCTTCAAGGCCACAGAATTTAACGGCTTCAACAGTTCGAAGCTGCACAGCAGCTCCTCAGACACCGACATAACTGCCCCCCAGTTATCGAATTCGCCGCAATAATTCGGCGCTGAGAAAACTGTCACAAGCGTCCGCTCGTTGAAAAACTCATATCCGTCTTCAACTACCATATGTGCCCGACATACTAGATCAAACTCGAATTTGGTTAGGAATTTGTTGATTGCAGACTTTCCGAAGCAGTACGATACTCCTCTCTCATTGTCTTCCCATTCATTTGGTGTATCCGTAGGGTCGGACCATAAGAGATCGTTAAGCAACCCATAATCTGGGACGTCTGTTGGCCGCACAATATCCCGAATTTCATCCATTGAATTCAATACCGGTGATAAACCCCCATGAACGCAGAAAATCTTCGAGGCAACAATGGCTGCGATCGGCAAGGTGTTGAAGCAATCGACGAACGTTTTCCAAACTTTTATACCGCATCTTCGTTTGCATTCGTCATAGAATCCGTATACTCGGGTTACATTTGCGCATTCGTGATTGCCTCGAAGAAGGAAGAAATTTTCGGGATATTTGATCTTGTACGCCAGTAAAAGTAAGATCGTTTCCAGTCCTTGCTTCCCCCGATCAACATAGTCACCCAGGAAAAGATAGTTCGCCGACGGAGGGAATCCACACATTTCGAATAATCGGATCAAATCGCCGTATTGTCCATGGATATCGCCCACAATCTTAACTGGCGGCGAAAGCTCGATTAGCGTAGGTTGTGACAAGAAGATTTCTCGGGCATATCGACATATAACCTGTATCTCTGCATTTTTCAGACACACACTCTTTGTCGCCTTGCCTGAATACCCTACATCGAGCAATCGCTGAATAATCTCGTCGATGTCTAGGGAAGGACCCATTTCTGGACCGGTATTCGCTGGCGATCCATGACCCGGACTGGCGGATGGGCGCGTAAGATTCATATTGCTCATCGATTCTTCCAAGCCAGTTCCAGATATATCGATCTTATCCAGATTACTATTACTTCGGCGATGCACTTTACCACCTTGAGTAAGTACGGCGTCCGGGTTCAGATTTGCTGAATCATTCGTTGCCGACGACGCACTGCCACTCCTACCGTGCTGAGCCTGAGATGATGGAGAGTCACCGGATGCATCAAATGACCTTCGAATCAGAATAGGCTCTTTTGGCTCATGCACTTGCATCGATGGTGGCAAATTTGCATTATCAAACCCGGGTGCTGAGGGTGATGGTAGTGGATCGCCATTACTGTTGGTTGGTAAACATTGTCCAAGCGATTTTGGATATTGCGTTGAGAGCTGCGGATCCGTGGCAGAAATGTTTTGGCCCACATCACTCGTTGAGTTGCTGTTAATTTTCGACCGCAGGGATTTGATGGATCGCGTTGAGCCCTGCGTGTCTGTTCGTGAGAACGACGGATACGATTGTAGTCCTTCTCCTCCCTTTGCTTTAGAACCGTTGTTTCCCATTGTGCTAGATAACCGTTAGCGCGTGAATTACTCTAAAATGCCCACTACACTATTCACCAGAATCAATAAAATTGATATAGGCTACCCTACTGCTGCTTAAGAATCAGCACGAGAGACCAGCTTGTATTCAAAAACCTAGTCCAGTGTGGATGATGAGTGACTGCTGACAGTGCGAAGGAAGTGCCCCGATGTCAATATGTTCGAAACAGTAAACTAACTCTTTATTCAATAAATAATTAGTCACCAATTCCAAGCAAGAGAGTCATATCTTTTGTATAAACTCCTGAGTTCATACATCAAGATTAATTCATGATTTTTTGCGATGTGCTGCGACGGGGTTTTGGCCGGACCTTCAGAGAACTTCAGAGAACCGCAGAGACATGGAGTATTGCATGAAACATTTAGAAATTACCATTCCAAGCACGCCAAAATTCACATGGCAAAGATTGACTCTAATGCCATATTCTGCTCGGGCAAAGGCAGTCGCAATTGGCCCACCGCCGCACATCACCAAAATCATGACAGGGAAGAAGTTTGATCGCAGCCCTATGATAGTCCATATAGAAAGTATTGAGTAATACTTACATGTAACGAATATCAATTACAAATAAATGAAATGAGAGCGTCGAGAATATAGGAAATGGATCGGTGAGATTAGCAAGGGTAACCAACCGAACCAAAGGGATAATTTAGCTGCAAGGCGGCCGTGGTAAACAAACAGGCACTACACAAGATGCAGTTGCCATATAGATCTATCAGTAATAAAAAGTGCTCGAGAGCTGCCGCACCAATAAACGTGGCTGGTATTGGTGATTGTCAGGTAAGGTCGAAGAGGTGGAGTAGATTGATCGGGGCGTGCCGCCGCGTCACGCTCTATAATTCTACCAACCCCTCGTGTTATGTGTCACATAAAAGACGCCGGTTGCGGACTTTGCTGACTCCGAATATGGTTCGTCCGCAATGAGAAATTTTCATCTACGTCGCGGATGTCTGGCAAAGTCTTAGAACCGGCAATTCATGTCCATATACTTACTAAATTTGTGGCTTACGTGAAATGCAAATTTTTTGTCTGTATTCTGGTACGTATAAATTTCTACCGTACGGTCGTTATTTCTGTCTGGCAGTGGTTTGCAAAAATATCTGAATCCGTGCAATGATGAATTCATGAAAACTTATCAACTAGAAGCTGTTACCGACCAATTGATGGGGATTAATAATGAATCGCTACTCTGATGCTTCACGGAATCATACAGTTGGAAGGGATAACGACTAGGGGAGAAATGTTTTGGATCATAACGCTAACATGACTTCCAGATGATTTTTAAGTTACTCAAACGGTTCAAATGTAGTATATGTAGAGGTCAGTCATGGCGGTTTTCATTTGCTATGCAACAGAGATGTTCATTTAACGAATAGATCTGTTTACTGTAGCGCATATTGAATCTGTCCAAACTGAGCGTCTGGCGTAGAAGTATATGGACAGCGCAACAATGTCATAATCATCCTGCAAGGGTTCCATTGAAGTCATGCTGTGTGACATGTAGATTGGTTATTGCTAAGTCTAAACTGAGTGAACCGTGTTCAATATCCTGACCATAATATCAGTGAACTAGACATTAATGTTACAGTCAGACTCTCTTCTCAACTTTCGCTTCGAGCTCTTCCAACTTATGTTCAGCCTTCTCCAGAGTCTCCATAGACTGGTCAATGCTAGTAGCACTGAACCATGACAAGAAAGCGTTCCAACCAATCGAGACAATATTCACAAACATTAGTCGATAATCCAAAGGAATGATTCTAAAATTCACAAACTGCACTGCTGGCCAGACTGCATAGTTTCCGACCATTGTTCGCCACCATTTTGTCCGCAATTCCTGCTGAATCTGCTCCCAAGAATGCAACTGCAAAACACCCATGCTCACATAGAACGAGGCGATACCAACAGGTGCCCAAACCGTCTGGTCCACCGCCATTCGCGCTAATGCCTCAAGCATTGGACGTCCCGGAATCACAATGCGCGTACTGATTAGTTTGTACCATTGACTCACCACAGGCGCGAAGATGACACCGCCATGGAAACACATTCGCGCCGTGCGAATGTAGTCGTATCTGCCCTTCAATGCTGGATCGGGTGAAAGCGTCTGAGCAACAACATCTCCTGCTCCAAAAAGAAACTAAAGCTGTTAGAAAAGTCGTAAGCACTAGGGAAATTGTTAATACCCCAGTTGTGATGCAATGAGTCAAGATTGGTGCCGTCGCCAGTCGTGCGTTATACCACTTATAAAATGTTGTCATTATATATGATATGTTTTATGAGATTTTCCAAAGTTCACAGCTAGCTCAGCTGATAGTGTCAGCGGCGCTAGAGTGGTGAGCAATCGCTAAGTCTCGGCCAACCCTATGTCTTCAAGGATCAGCGCTCGCCGTCGGTATTATAATTTTGCGAAAAGATATTCGGGTTTCAAAGAAGAAAATGAATAAGTAGAGAAAGTACAAGGAATTGGGCTTAAGAGGTGTGCCTCGATGACTATATCTGGGCCCCGATGATCTTCCACATCGAAGATGATCAACACGAATTGTAGTGACTACAGCTTGACTCGCCGATAAGGGTTCTCGAAACAGCACTCATGAAGCGCTGACTCAGCCCCACACGTTAATTGCCCTAGACCCAGGGGATTAAGGGTGACCTTACCGACATGAATTAATTGCTGCTGACCGTCTAGTTGTGGTTTAGGGCTGTGTTGATCAGCTAGTTGTAAATAAATAACAGGACTGCTTCCTCATTTGACGCAAATTGCATTGTCGGGGTGCAATCTTGACAGAATGCCTACAGCGGGACGCATATTTAGAAGAGATAGCTCGCATTTCTTTAAGTAGTTATTTAGCTCGTGCGCATGCATTCGCCAACATGCGCAAATTAAATCAAGCAGAATCTGGTTGGAAGTCACCACCATTGGCACTGCACGCTTTTGAGCGAGGATAGAATCATTTGGTTAAGTACACTTAGTCTGTAATAAGCCTTTGAACATTTGTCATAGTTTATAGTTAACGGCTGATATCAGAAGCTCAGGCAGCCCTTAAGCATCGCTTAGCACCCTTCCCAGTCTAAAGTGGCGAAAATGCAGATGAAATAATTATTTCAATCTAATTCTTCCAACACATAAACACCAAAAACATTAGAGCAATAAAAAGAAATTTCTCCGGAGCGTGACTCGAACACGCGATTTTCAGGTAATTTTTTAGGAAATCCATTACAGCCTGACGCCTTACCAGCTTGGCCATCCGGAGCAGACATAGCTAATACACATAGACTGAAGAATAGGTAATGCTACCCACATCACGTGAGTTATGCAGGCCTATTTTAAGGACTTTGGGGCGTAATGGACGCAGAATGCGAGAAATACGGTGTACTATCCACAATCATTGTTGAGATATGGTTTCAAGTTAAGCAATAAACTCTTTACGCATATGCTGCGGTGACAGAAGAACAGCTGCCTCTCTATATGATAGAATGGGGCATAGCGAGAGGTTGTGAAACTTATGATACTATTGATTGCGTTCAAGCCGTATAGTGCGAGTGCGGAGGAAATCAATATACCTACAAGTGCACCTTATTCGTGTCAGTATTGCCTCCCACTTCGAGCCGCACCAAAAAAAGCTGTCACTATCGCTAACTGCACTTTGTACAACCCACAATTGGAAGATACAGAGAGGGAGGAGATAAATCGGACATTATGGCTTTAGATAAGATGGATGAGAATCATTTAAACGGTCTTGCTGTTAAAAGGCAAATAGTAAGTACTTTATGTAGTTTAGCTTGTACCAGAATAGCTGACATCGAATTGAACAGACTATATACGAACGCATTTTGGACGCCAGAATACAGCTACAAAAAGCACTCACAGCGCTAAATTTTATTCTCAGTATTTCTCAGCAGGATTCATATACAGACAATCGAGACGTGGAAGTCTTAATCCAAGAAGCGGAGGAGAAGATTCTGCATTTGTTGGGTCAACTGATTTCTCTTCGAACTGTACGTACTTGAAGGTTTACTTCTAGAAAGATATCGCGCAGATGACTGACAGTATTAGAAATTATTAACAGTGAACGACTTATTGGCCCCTACAGCTCCATCACGTAAACGCAACCGCTCAGCAACTGTTTCGGGGCACTATGATACATGCACATCCTTCAACTCAACCTATACTCCTTACCGTACCGCGGTACTCGAGAAGTGGTCGCGGAAAGTCCAATCCGCGAACGGTATGGGTGTTCTTGGAGCTTCATCTAAGAAGTTCTCGGTGTTGAATCAAAGTGTTTCTAGCCAACTTGAGGATTTGCTGCGAGACACCGACAGATTGGTCGCGAGGACACGGGTCAACAGGACTGCGAATGCCAGAAATATAAGTAGTACCATAAACGAGGATCGCGTTGATGACCCTGCTATGCATAATAGTGTGGCGTCGCTTATATACGACGATACCGATTTTTATCAAATTTTGTTGAAGGACTTGGTGGATAAGAATATAGCTGCTGCGGATTTGGGTGGCGTGAAGTGGACGGTTGCGAAGCCAAAGACAAAGCGGCCGAATTTGGATGTGAAGGCATCCAAGGGACGAAAATTACGATATCATGTGCAGGAGAAGGTTCAAAATTTCATGCCGCCTATTCCGACTACGACATGGAATGACGAGCAAATTGAGTATGTTAACCTTCCATAGTTTACGTTGCATTATGAATTGCTAACCGTGCTCTAGTGATCTATTCAGTGGCTTGTTCGGGCAGAAAGTTATGGACGTAGATAAGGACAACGAGGAAGTGTAATTGGCCAACTTTAGCATCTGCTAAGTTTGTATTTGATAATTTTGCAAGTCGTTTCGGGTTATGAGCGCTACACAATGTGAAATATGTGAAAGAGGAACACACTATTATAAAGTCATTAGATTTCCCGCTGTTAACGCGATTACCAAAACGCCTTATTCTTACGATCACCAATGTATAATACAGGATGAATGCTAAATGAATGAAAATACGAATAAGCAAAAAAAGCCGTACTCAAAGGTTCCAAAATCCAAAAAGCTATATGCACATGTCAAAGCAGATGCAGATAACAGTTGATTACATATCCAGGTCTTCTCCCTCATAATTGTACAAACAACAAAATTATGTTGCGATCTCCCTCATGTTCAGCCACTTTGCAATGATGGATTCTAGGACTTCGCGTTTGACGGGTTTGGCGAGATAATCAGACATACCAGCGTCCAAACATCGCTCGCGGTCACCTGTTACAGCATTGGCGGTCATTGCGATTACCGGGACATCTCGCACGCTATCGTGACCATGCTGCCGAAGTCGTCTCGTCGCATCTGTAGAATTTGCTTTAGGCACATTAAATTTTCTAGCAGCCTAAGTGAACTTACCATAACCATCCATCAACGGCATTTGACAATCCATCAGAACCAGATCGAAGGGTTGGCCGCACGCTAACCGACGATCGAGGGCTTCAAGAGCCTCTTGTCCATTACATACGGCCTCCACGCCATATTTCAGCTTCTTCAGGATATTCAGAGCAATTTGTTGATTGATCTGGAGTTCAAGTTAATTTCATGCTGGACCAACAACCCATGGAAGACTAACCAAATTGTCTTCTACTACTAAAATCCAAATAGATTTCGGTTCAGGCGCATAGACTGTGATATTGCTCCCGAGCAATTTTAACTCTGAAGATGGTGCTGAAGTCGAGGAAATGGATGATTCCGAGGTCGATGTTCTCGGTGCGCTGGGCGGTTTTGAGCCCATATATGCGTCTAACGACGGCAATGATTCCTGGGCATCGCTCTCCGGTATTTCCGGATACGATACTACTGAAACCGGAGACGGAATGTCAGCCAAGTGAGGGTATGATGTTGGACCGGAATCCCATGCCACAACTGAGGACGCTTCGTCGTGACCATATGAACTCTGCTGCGCGTCGACTGGCGCCTTCACGAACGGAACAGTGAAATACGCCATAGTGCCCTTGCCATACTCGGATTCGAGCCCAATGCTTCCGTTCATGAGCTCGACTAAATTCTTGCTGATAGAGAGGCCGAGTCCAGTGCCACCAAATTGTCTGGCTGTGCTGTTATCTCCTTGCTCGAACGGCAGGAACAACTTTGACATCACCGCCTTGCTGATGCCGATACCAGTGTCGGAGATCTGAACCTTTACCTCAATGATGTTGCCTGTTTCGTAACCATCTCGTGCTGTCAGCGTGATGTGTCCGCTGCTCGTGAATTTGACTGCATTAGTCAACAAATTCATCGCGATCTGTCTAAATCGTCCCGGGTCACCCATAACCAACGGCATGGGCTGTACCGAAAAGTGGATATCATCAAGTAACCGCAATCCCTTCTTTGCAATCGGGAATGAGAGGATTTTCAACGTTTCTTTCAAAACACACGTCACATCAAACGGCACATAGCTAAGCTCCAGCTTGCCGACTTCGATCTTGCTGAAGTCCAAAACGTCGGTGATAACAGTCAACAATGCATCAGCGCACAGTCGAATATTATCCGCGAAATTCCGCTGGTGTGGCTGCAAATCCGTGCTGAGCAGTAAATCACTCATACCAATGACTCCAGCAATGGGAGTGCGAATCTCATGCGACATATTCGCCAAAAACTCTGACTTCATTCTTGACGCCTCCTCTTTCAACCGCATTGCATGTAACGCTTCTTCTTGTGCTCGTCGCTGATCATCGATATTAATCAACGCGCCAATCCATTTTGTGATCAAGCCGTCGTCGCTCGTGAGCGCAGTGCATCGACAGACATGCCACCGGTAATTGCCTGCGGCATCGCGGATCCGGATTTCGATTGTCTCGTACGTACCACACTTCGCATTTGTCAGAGCTCTCACAAACACTTCACGGTCATCTTCGTGAAATTGTAAGAGGTACGCGTCGTTAGCAGGACCCGGTGCGCCACTACCACAGAAGATATACCAAAAATTATTCAGGTAATCCAACGGTGGTGTCTTGTCAGCAGGCGCCGATGCCGACGGGGGATCTGCCGTCCAGATAATACACGGCATGGTTTCCAAGGTGGCCACAAAACGCGCCTCTGATTCGCGTGCAGCCCGCAGCGCGGCGTTCTGGCTTTCAATCATCATCGCGTTAGCCATTGTCGCCTTGCGGATATTCTTGAACAGCATCGCGTTGGTGATCGAAATACCCATTTGCTGAGAGAGTAACGACAAAACCTCGATATGCCGAGTATTGAACGAATGAGGCGCGCCTTCGAGATATAAGGCCCCGAGAACAATATTCTTGTGCCGGACTGGATGCACGAGGATACTGCGGCCGTCAGGGTGACCTTTTAGCCAGCTCAGACCAGCGCCTAAGAATCTCTCGTCGTCAGCTGAGTTCGCCATAACGACAGTCTCGCTTGTATTCAACGCGTACGAAATCGGCTCGGAAAAGATCGTTTCCCCAAGACTCTCCAGACTCATCCTCGGATATTTGTATGACTCGACGCTATTCACAGTTCCCATGGCAGCGACACGGAATTTCGAATCCTCATGCACAATTACTGCAGCTATCTCTGCACGCGTAGTGTTGATGAAAATCTCAATCATCTTCTGAAGTAGTGTATCGACATTGATTTCGCTCGAAATAATCTGGCTGCTCCTGATAATCGACGTCAAATCGAGAATATCTAATGTGTTACTACTTTCTGACTTGGTCGCGTTATCATGATTGTCTGTCTCAAAGTCCTCGTCCCATTCGCTCTCGACGGACTGCCCTTCCGTACTTGTCCGATACCCATCATTTTTTTCCTTTAAAGTCTGCGGTCGTAATGGCGCCGTGGCTATAATAGCCTGCATATATGACGGCGATTGCAGTCCGACAGTAGCACTGGGCGTGCTTTCGGTTGCGACGTCCGTCTGCAACTTAGCGGCAACTGTCTGCACGCCAACGCTCCTGTAACGTTTGTTGTCCGTCACATTAAACACTTTCGGATGCCGACGCGACATTTCCTCGACAACAGCCACGGCCCCACAATCCATGTACACCGCGACTGATTTCTTGAGTAGGACTTGTCCGATGCTTTGGATACCTCTCCGCATGCACATTTCACCGGCAAGGCTGTGCAGAATAGCTCTTTCGAACATGAAATTGTGTTGCTCGCAGTGCTGCAGAACGTCCTCGTATCTCACCATCGCTTTATCAAAATGGCCCGCAAAATCCTCCAACTGATTGCATAGTTAGAATTAGCAACGATAATGGGACCAGAACCACGACAATTTTCACTCACCTCCATATCAATAATACCCCAACACATATAAAAATTCACTTTACTAACAGACGTCCATTCTTGGAACGAATACTGTTGCTCATGAATCCGCGCCAACATCATCTCGCGCTTATTCAAATCAACGGTTTCACGTCTCAAAATCTGCAGCATGGCGATACTAAGTACAAATCGCGAATATTGCGTCGCGCGAGAGCAATGCCACATTGCATGACCAGAGGACAATAAATGCGACGAAACCTCATATATCTTGCCGTAATGTCCGAAGAAAAATAGAGCAATCATGTAAAATTCGAGATATACGGCTGTTGTAGCCACGAATGGCATCCTTAGTAGCTTCTCCCGATATGCGACTGAGTCGTGCTGCTCGTCCGTTAACAAGTTCTCTGCGTCGCGACTGACGGTCCTTCCAGTTAATGCTTGAATTGTCTGTCTGACTGCACGAATAATGATGATTGAATCTGAATATTCGTATAACACTTCCGCCGAACTGAGTGTCGAATCACACTGGTTGAGAATTGACCGAAGGTCGTCCAACATGAGAAACCTAATGCGAATACCAAGCGATTGTAGCTGCAGCATAGCGACCCTGTCACCCGAAGTAATCGCGTGCGAAATCGCAGCATCAGTCTGTTCGAGCGCTTCATCGAGATGATTGCCCAAATGACCAAGATAGATGTAATACGCAAAGGTAGCGCGCGCAATGGAACTCGAGTTCCTGCACTCGGATATCATCTTATAACTAATCGCGCGACACTTGTTCGCAAAATGATACAATCGAAATCGTGCGATTGCGATCATGCCGAGGTAGATATACGCCAAACTGATATTATCGTCCGCTCCGATATTCGTTTGCATGTTAAAAAATACCAGGACTAGTTGGAACATCTTGTCCGGAGCACCTAAATACGCCGACACAAGGCTCTCAGCTAACAGCCGCTCGGCGAGCTCGATAACCGGGTCATCGATCCGTTTGGGGCACATCAGCTCCTCCTCGCTAGCATTCTCGATCTTGTCGTAGAATTCCCAAAATCGGTCGCTGACCGTCAATTCGTCCATCCGCACGCGTCCGCAGAGTTGCAGATCTTCACAAGCAGTATGCATCGCATCACCAACCTTGCGATAGTCGCCCATCAAAAAATATACACGATTCCGCAAGAGATGGCATAATCCCTTGTGTTCCTTCTCCCGCGCATTCTGATACGCTTCGTCCAATGTCGCCAAAGCATCGTTGCCATTGCCTTGCCAGATATACACCTCCGACAATCGAATGTAAAACTGAAAAGTCTCGCTGTAATCCACATCCGGCTGGTCCTCATCCCATCTGTTCACCTGAAGAAGACCGATACCGACGTTGTATAGCTCGGCTGCTTTCGCAAATGAGCCGTTGTCAGATGCAATTTTTCCGGCTTGAAGAAGTTCACGGCGGTAAGGAAAGCGGTATTCCTTGTCTTGGATCAGCGCTATCGCTGTCAGCAAGTGCTCGCATACCTGATATGGATCGTGATCGTCCGCTACTTTCGTCAGCACCGTTTAACTATTAACTAAAATATTTCAGCTAACGTACACTTCATTAACACCTGCGCAATCAACAAATTCATTGTCCCGACGTTCTCGGGTCTGACCAAACTCAAAGCAGCACGACTGAACCGCTCATGGACAAACCGAAAATGATCTGCGTCTTTATCCTGCATAATCACACCAGCCTGCAATAGCGTCTGCAGGCTTGACAGCGCCTTGTCATCAGCATCGATTAGCGTGATCGCCGTATTGTCGATCGCCGGGATGTCGTTCGAGTCGCTCGACGACAACCCTTCCGGCAAAGACATGAACTGCCGGACTAGCGCGAACGGGAAAGGTGAACCGAGCAATGCGGCCCAGATGATAAAATTCTTCGTGCGCTTTGGAAACTCCCGTAGCCGTCTGAGAATGAATGACTGATCTATCTCGGTGTGTGTCGTGAAACTCAAATAGAGATCGTTTAATTTTTTGATATCGTCATAAATCCATTTTGACTCACGCCAGTCGAACCGGATAGATTTGTTATTATACAAGAGAGTCAGAAATTCTCGTAAATAGAATGGATTTCCCTTTATTTTTTCGTATAAGAAATTCACGAGATCACTAATCTCGGACGGCTCGCGGTGCAACGTCAGCGATACGAACTCCTCAAATGATTGTCGTCCGAGCGGTCTGAGCATAATCTTTGTCAGGTGTGGATAATCACTTTCGAGGAATTCCTGGTACTGTGGCGCCAATGGCTCCGATTCTCGATGTGTGAAAATCAAGACCATGTCGACTTTAGAATGAATGATGTTGAGTACAAGTTCAAGAGTCTCGTCATCTGCATGATGCATATCTCCGACCACAGCCGTTATGACGAACATTTCAGACAAAACTCGGAGCATCGTAACGATGAACGACACAACCAGCATCTTATTGCCGGATGAGTTCTTAAACATATCATCCTCTGTAAACGACGTCGAATCTGAGACCGACAACTGTTGTCGTAGGTATTGACTGCTAGTGCGACTGGACTGCGATGCACCGTCAAAAAAATCATCTGCAAGTGAGTCAAAAGGGACGATAGTTGAAGACGAATGTGAGGCATTGTCATCGTCTCCATGCAGGAACTCCCGCTGTGACTTCCTCTGCATGCGAGCGCGGTCGATGTCGATGATCGTCTTGAGTTCTGGAATGAGGCCCGCGAGTCGCTGAATATTGTAGCACTGCATTCCCAGCCGGGACCGAAGATTGCTATAAAACGTATGTACGACCTCGACTTTTTCAGACAGAACTTGCCGCAATATCGCAGAAAGAATCTCGATTGGCGCCTCGAAAGGCCGCCGCGATTTCGATCCAATAGTGAAGTGTGCGAAGTAACCGTACTTCCGAACTGGTGCCTGTAGGCAGGTAATAAAGCTCGACTTGCCGATACCGGGATAGCCGCGTATGACAATGACTTCAGTTTTGTCTTGTCGATGATTTCGTCTCGAGTCCAAGCTGCCAGTATATGACTGACTCGCACGTGACGACGCCATGTCGGCTGATGTAACCGACACTGACGAACTACTTGATGACACGGTCTTTGAGTCTGTCGAGAATGCCAAAGATTCGGAATGATGAGCTGTCGAATGCAACCGCTTTAAATAAAAAGTCGACACGTCGGATGTCGCCCTGCGGCGCTTGACAAATTTGCGAACAATAGAGATGACCTGATTTCGTTCAGCATCGCGGCCGATTGTTTCAGTCGGCAAGAGGAAGATGGACGATACGTCCTTAGTCCCGAGTTCAAAGTCGTCAAGAATATTCCCGTCGCATGTACGCACCAGTCTCTGGACTTCGAGAAGATCGCGCTTGAGACCAAATGCTGAGCGATACCGCTGACCAGCTTGTTTAGCTGTCATTTTCTGTATGATGCTGTCGATGACTGACGGTATATCAGGTCGGTACGACTCGATAGAGGGGACCGGAGTGTGTAGGATATCATGGATCATGTCCATCGCGGAGCCGTAGAACGGTAGGTGGCTTGTCAGAACTGAGAAAAAGACAATGCCCAAAGAGTAGATATCGGTTCGGTGATCGACGCAGCTGGATGCACGTCCGGTCTGCTCCGGTGACAAGTAGACGTATTTGTAATCCAAAGCCGAATTATCGACGATGTCTTGGATCGTGCTGTTGGCAAGACTGCTCTGTACGCTGCGAGTGCTGGAGCCAAACTGCATGATCTTCACTGTGCGCGTGCTGGCGTTGTAAAAGAACGCATCGTCTCTGACCTCACCGTGCACGATGTTATGCGACTGATGCAGAAGCTCGAGCGATTCGCACGCGCCGATGGCAAATTCGAGAAATTGCGGGAGAGTAATGATGCGCTTTGGTCGCAGGGAGGTGGCAAGAGGAAGTGTTGCCTCAGTGGGACTGTCGGCGTCGTTCTGCCCGTCGCCGTCTCGGTAATCGGTCATTGCCGTGGAGAACTCGGAGAGCGAGTTTTCGCCGAGATACTCGAATATCGACACCACCGCTTTTGTCTTCTTGAGGTGGAAGAACTCGTAGGCGCGAATGATACGGGCAGAGGTCGGGTCGAGCTTCATCATGTGCCGGACTATAGCAAATTCCTGCTCAAGGCAAAGGGAGCGCTCGGAGGCCGAGATACGCGCGAGGATGGGGGTCTCGGTGACGGTGACATGTTTGCCACGGACATGCCAGGACTCGTACGAAGTGATGTAGGCCGAGTCGAGGTCGAAGAAGTAGTTCGGTAGACTGCTTAGCTCCTCGACGAGGTCTGGGGGAAGAATGCACGGCGACTGCATCGTGCAGACCGCAGACCGACAACGGAGAGGATTGACTATAAGAGGGAGCAGAAGTTTGCAGTGTGTGATGAGCAGTGATGATGGCGAAAGAGTGAGTTGAGCAAATGAAGAAACGGAGACCACAATAATGGGAAGCAATAGCAAAGTGAGGCGCTATCAGCATCAGCATCAGTGCAAGTAAGACTCTTTAGCTACGGAGACCAAATACGGCAGCAGTTATTTCTCATAGAGAGTACGGTACCGTCGTTATGTACCCAGAATACTGATTAGCAATGCCGCATTAATGAAGTGGCATCAAAATAAGGTCTGGCTCGGAAGTGGACCCTAAGCAGAAGCCTCGCTAACGGAGACTGCAATTAGGCTCAGATCGGCACTTGATAGTGTATAATGAATGAATGTGTTGGATAGTTGTGTATCATGTCAGTGTACGTTGAGACAGTAACCGTCGTCGAATATAAGAGGGTGTTGCTAGAAGAGATAGCAAATTCAAGGTTAATCTACAGTGTAATTGCGATGTAGCCTCAGTCGTGCGGTTTTATGACCGCGTTGACGTTGTTTTTACGTGATAGAGTAAGTTGTTAACTAAGTTAATGTTTGGATAGGAATTTGATATCCGATCTGTCTGGCAGCGGGGATCAAATATCGCGAGACCCATTGCCGTGGGTGGCCGAGCCCCGTCTTTATGCTTAATTACTCCATACCATTTAGATTTGCAAACAGATCGCACGAGACGAAATAATAAAATAAATGAAGACTTTTTCGCATGCTGGTGATACTTCAGAGCGCCGACTTCGTCTCTAATTACAGCCGACTCTTGAATCTTGCTGATATTCGACCTCAGCCACACCCTAACCCACACGTGATGTGCAGAACCGTCTTGAGAACCAACTTCGCGAGAATGATATGACCACTGCGAGGTTGGTGATTCGAAGTACTCTATCAACTTGACCCCTGGCTATCGCCTGATCTCAGCATGGCCGTATCACCGCGGGCGCCACAGTCAGTAATTGCCATGCAACCGCTCGTGTCGGCACATCTTCCCCAGTCCCCCGCGACAGCGCAGCCCAAGTCGTCCTCTACTACTGTTCCGCCGTGGTCTCTGGCTGACGCCATCGCCGAACGGAAACAGCTCTTCCAGACACATACGGCTATACCCTGCATTCAACCCACATTCCAGAAACTAAAGACACCGTTACAAAGTATCCCGACCTCTACGGACTTCACGCGCTCAAACACCCCCTCCAGCGCAGCAACTCCTCTAACATCGACCACGCCAACTACAGTGTCACGATACAATGCTCTACCGACAGCAGCATCATCCGCTGTCCCAAAATTGGCGATTTTTGGTGCACTCGATGCTTTTGAGCACAAAATTGCGGAGCTGATTGAAACGGTCGGATTATACTCTCCTGGTGCAGGTACCGCCAGAGACTTAGTTGACGTAGATTTGCAATTAGGCAAGGCAGTGAATGAGCGTATGTATTCCCTCGCAATGAAAATTATTTTTCCTAATAGTTGCAGTTTTGTTGTATCAAGAAAACAAGGCTCTGATCGCAAAGTTGTCGGCCGAATCATCTGATCTCGATTCACGGTTCCATATCCTGCTAAAAGCACTATCCGACGCCCGATCAGCACTCCTCTCAATCCCAGGCGCTAACGACCTCGGCTCCAACGACACAGCCGACACTCCAAAGACATCATACACAGAGCTACTCGCCTACGCGACCAAAATATCGAAGTTCGCCAGCGCTCCACCAGGGTTTGCGCCACCGCCTGCATGGGCCTCGCGGCCTCTGCGAGAGCTGCCAACGATCGAAACATCAGCCGACGGTCAAGCCCCGACGGTCGCGGAGACCGTATCCGCAACTTTGAAAGAAGCGTACAAGGACCCGTCGTCAATTCCCGCGAATTTACCATGGCCTGCCGAGGACGAGATGAGGCGCGGCATGCTCGTGCAGTATAATCGGATGTTCGGGAGTGATGGTGGCGAGAACGGCGTTGTGGCTACAGAGATTGCAGTTGTTGTGCCGGGACAGGAAGGGCATCCTGATAATAAACCGCACGAGTCGCCCAGTTCGCAGGTTCAGACAAATTCCAGTCAGCCACCGCCTGGGAATAAACGCAAACACGGCGAGAAACGGAGACGCAAGCAACGGCGAAATGCGTTTGCAAGTAATATTGATGCCGACGACGATAGTGACGACGGTGATGGTGAGGAGGAAGATGATGACGATCTCGATGATGGCGGACATAACGATGATGGCATTCTGTCTAGTTCGAGCGACTATGCCGATACGCGGGATGCATTACCACGTCCCAATCCGAATAGCGGACTGGGCAATAACAGCACTACTGCGCCGGCAAGTAATGGTAGTCATGTGCGGCAAGACGGAGCTGTTAACCGGGAGGCATTGTTAGATCTCGATCTATTCGAACCCGATGAGGATTAAAAGCTGTACTTTGCTTGTTCAAAGCTGGCGACGTTATTCTTATGACGTTAGCCGACAAATAATATGGGATTCCTTGTCATCATTAACTTATTTTATCTGACACTCATGATTACGATGGACTGGAGCATATTTTGATTATTAATTAGATAACAGAAATAAAACTATATTGTAAACCATATATTTATGATGTAGCTACGTGCTAGTGGTGGAGGTGGTAAATTTCTCAAACTATCTACGTGGCAGCTACTTGGCGATTCGCCCCGAAAAAAATCTTGATTTGCTCTCACGAACGTTGGCGATGCGGCGTCCGTCGGCGGCACAAGATAGCACTCCTTGACACTTCGACGTCGACACCACCTACATCAGTAGCGAATCAACTTCTACAACCATCTGGCAATGACGGATACTCGCACTAGCCACTTATAACATTTCCAAATTCCACGACGATGCAATACTCGACTTTTACGCCCGAAGACCTGTCGTCCAGACTGTCCGGTATGACCCTCGAATCCGCGTCCGATGTCACCACACCACCAGAGTCAGCCGCTGCTCGACAAGGCCACCGCATGAAGCGGCCCGCCAGAGTCTTCCATAACATCGACGCGCAGTCGTCCGACCCGATGTCCCAGCCGATCATCCCCCACGATATGCCTGCACCCTACGACGCTGCTGCCGCCGCAGCCGCGTCCGCTCCAACTGCGTTCGTTCCCGTCATGCCGGACATGGCAGTCGCCGCCGCTATGGCGCCTGCCGTCGCGCCGTCCAAACAGGCCGAATACAACTCGACGATTCGCCCAGTCGGCGGCGGTGCGGGCCCGCGAGTGGATCCGGATCAGATCCCATCGGTGGTCACTGTCCGCGAACTTAACCAGAAGTACTACGCCACGCATATGTACCCGACCATGGAGAAGCTGTGTCCGCCAGTTGCGACGACGGAGTACTGCGCGGTCGACCAAGGCAGTTCGAATCCGAAGTTTGGACGACTGACTCTGTGCAGTGTGCCTGCGTCGGCCGACGTGCTCGCTACGACACACTTACCGCTTGGTCTCGTTCTGCAGCCGTTTGCGAAGCTACGGCCAGATGAGCAGGAAATTCCGGTGCTGGATTTCGGCGACAAAGGGCCTCCACGGTGTAATCGCTGCCGCGCATACATCAATCCATTCATGCAGTTCGCGGAGGGCGGCGTCAAGTTCATCTGCAACATGTGCCAGTTCGCAAATACAGTCCCAGGGGAGTACTACTCCCCAGTCGATGCATCTGGTCGACGAATCGATCGTGACCAACGTCCAGAATTGAATTTGGGGACCGTCGAGTTCGCCGTGCCGAAAGAGTATTGGAAAGTCATGCCGGAGCCAATGAAATATGTATTTGCTATCGATGTCAGTGCAGATGCGGTTAATAAAAGTTTACCGCATTTGACGGCGCAAGCGATTCGACGGGCGTTGTATGGCCCGGACGGTGGGCTGCCGGAGGGATGCAAGATTGCCATCGTCACCTACGACCGCACCCTGCACTTTTACAACCTGAATGTGAGAGTCAGAAAATCAGGTACCGTCAGGGGCAGGCTAACGGTAGTAGAGCAAACTTAGCCAAGCACAGATGATGGTTGTGACCGAGGTCGACGAAGGTTTCCTGCCATTGATGGATGGGTTATTTGTTAATCCAGAAGAGTCGAGGTACGTATTATCACTCTCTGTCGGATGTACATACTAATAAACAGATTCATCATCGAGGACCTTCTCGACCGTCTCGAAGTTCTATTCGAAGATCTCAAGGTTCCGGAACCTGCATTCGGTGCCGTACTCGACGTTGCATTCCAAGCACTAAGTGCAACAGGCGGCAAAGTAATTGTCACGCTCTCTGCACTAACAACTTGGGGTCCCGGCCGCCTAGCTTTCCGTGACGACCCACGGCAATACCACACCGAGAAAGAGAAAGTTCTCTTTTCTGCTGAGAATATATATTACAAAAAATGGGGGCAAAAGTACGCAGAGGCGGGTATCGGATTGGATCTGTTCGTCTTCCCGAGCACCTACGTCGACTTGGCTTCTGTTGGCATGGTGAGCGAGTTGTCCGGTGGTGAGATATTTTACTATCCTAATTTCGTCCCACAACGCGACGGCAAGCGAATGATCGCCGAAATGAGCACAGTCGTCAACAGAGAGGCTGGGTACCAAGGCCAGCTCAAAGTCAGATGTTCGAATGGGTTGCAAGTTTCCGCGTATTATGGTAACTTTTATCATTCTCGACCGGCGAGCGATATCGATTTAGGCACGATTGACGAGCACAAGTCTATAGTCGTCATGTTTAAGTACGACGGCAAGTTAGATGCGAAGCTTGACGCGCATTTCCAGAGCGCGCTGTTGTATACCACGAAATACGGCCAGCGACGAATACGATGCCATAACTTTGTGGCCGGGGTTACGGCGCAGGTTAAGGAAGTTGTCAAGTTTTGTGATGAGGATGCGTTGTTGGCTATTATGGCGAAAGAAGCGGTCCAGCACATGACATCGGATCTATTGAAAGATATCAGGGCCGGTATTAACGACAAATGTGTTCAGATTCTTGCGTCATATCGGAAACATGGCGCTACAACATCGACGCCTGGACAGTTAATATTACCTGAAGCGTTGAAGGAATTGACGGTCTTGCTACTCAGTTTACTAAAAACAAAAGCACTGCGCGGAGGAAATGTCAACAGCGATGTGCGCGTGTTCTCCATGCGTCTGCTCAAGTGCATGCCACTGGACGATCTGAGCTTGTACCTCTACCCCCGCATATTTGGGCTCCACAATCTCCAGGAAGCGGACGGTTACGTGGACGAATCCACCGGCCAATTCAAGATGCCAACGTATGTCCGCGCGTCACTATCCCGTTTTGACGAAGGCGGCGCATATTTGATCGACAACGGCCAATCCTGTTTCCTCTGGATCCACCGACGCGCGAATCCTAATCTCCTGAAAGACCTCTTCGGTTCGACGGTCGACAAATTAGAAGCGTTAGATCCGTATATGAACGAGTTTCCTGAAATCGACACGCCGTTATCACGACAAGTGCGGAATATAATGACTTATCTGCATGATCTCCGCGGGGCAAAAGCATTGTCAATACAACTCGCACGACAGGAACTTGACGGCGCGGAGTACGAGGTGTCGGCTATGATGGTCGAGGATCGGAATAACGAGGCGCTGAACTACGTGGACTACTTGTGCCATGTTCACAAGCATATTCAGCTCGTCAATGTCAATTGACCATAATGAGAATAATTTGCATATGGGGAGTGATACGAATAAAATTATGTTGAATTTTGACGCCAGTTTACGTATTGGTTGCAGCAAGGACAAAGTGTATACTTACGTGAATTGTTTGTTTTGGGTGACAGTATTATATCTGCGAATGGATCGGCTAGCTATGAGATTTTGTGTATATGAACATTTGTATTAATTGCATACATTTTTCGTTGCACCTAATGAACTTCTCTAACCAGTAATCGCAGAAGATCTAAGCTAACGCCATAAATTTTAGAATTCTAATAAAGTGGCCTGTATCCCATAGAACAAAAAAAAGAGAGAGACCCATTACTCCATATGCTGCGCCAACGGCATCAACCCGATCGACTCCTCTTCTCTAATCCGTCCCTGCACTTCGTCATTGCCGTCCTCATCAGACCGTTTTGTGAATCCACGCACAATCCGGGCGTTATCCCGGCTATACACACAACTCTGAAAATAAAACACACCACACACAACCACCGTGTAGATAATATATAAAACCGTACCTGGAGGTCGTACCGCAAGTCGCATGTCATCTTTGGCAAGAGCGCCGAACAACATACCCATTCCACGGCACGCGGCTGAAGTGAGGAGGAGGAGGGGATACGCCGTGTCGAATGCAACGGTGTTGCCTTCTTCCCAGTTTATCACTACCTGTGGCCAGAATCTCAAACAGTCAAGCCAATCAGCTATACTTTTAAGTAAGTCTACTGCATCGATGTAGAAGAGTCCCCAGAAGCCCATGCCCGTTGCTGGGTCGAACTTGAAGCCGGTTGCGAGGACGAATGCTATGGTTGCTGCAGTAAAGGTTGTCGCGCTGACAAATTTCGCGATCGTGGAGAAGCGGAGGCGCAGTTGCGACGTGGCCCGAGTGAATTCTGGTAGAAGGGTGAGAATGAGTGCCAGGAGAGTTGAGAGGGCATACGGTAATCCTGACAATATCCCGACTTTGTTGATATCCGGTGAGCGATAGTATCGTGCTGCGTGCTGTCGTTCAAGCGAAGTAGTTGGGAATATGTACGCGAATATGTATATGATTCTGTACAAACAGCTTTGTAGAGAGAGAATAATATAGTCCGCTGAAATGCCTCGTAAATCCACGGCGCTAGGCAAACGGCGTTGTGTTTGTCGAATATGCTGGTATAGTACATATGGAGCAGTAATCTCCAGTGTATAGGCCCCCGCAATCCACACATTCGAGCAGAAACCAATCGCGCTTTCAAACATTGTGAGTGGGTGCGATGGATAATACCCATCGAAGTTACCCGTTATTTGAAGGACGCTGCGATCATAGTGTCGAGTAGTAACTGCCTGATATGTGGACTTTCATTTTGCGGTCGAGATACTTTCGGAAGCAGACGGAGCACACCCTAACTGCACCATGACTTGAAAATCATATTGCGCACTTTTATTTACACCGTTTCGCTACATATACTACACAATAATTGCACATAAAAGGTAGTTGTATTTCTTAATGTTATTTTTCTATCTAAAATTACAAATTAAACCTATTCCGTCATTATGATTTCCCCGACAAACCAGATTCATTCACATAAGATTAATCGGTACCCTAAACATTCCCAAAACAATGAATTTTTAACGGCTAGTAAATGCAAAAGAGCGGTAGTAGTTGTTAATACATGCACATCACGTCTTAAATAGGTGAGAAAACGAGTGACAAGAAGACGTTGTAGTCACAGTAAATTGCAGCCGAATGCCACACAGGCTATACGTAAAATGGCAAGTCCATTTTTAAAGAGCGTGTAGGTTGATCACAGAAGACAATCGCGACGGGCGGAAACATTTAAACCTTAGGTAATCCACTCAAGGACGCCTTTTTGCTCTCAATCCACTGAGGATCGACGAGTTTCTCTCGGGCTTCCCATAAGAACTTGTAACTAGTCTTTATAGTACCATCGCTAACGCCTGCGCGCTCGGCGATTTTGCTCGCGGATCTCCCTTCTCCAAACAAACCCGCCGCCATGTAGATAGTCGCAGCGGCGATAGAAATCGGTGATCGCCCAGCAAGAATACCTTCCTTAGCGGCACGACGGGCAATGTACTGCGCGCCGCTGGCTACTTGGGTAGAAAGACCGAGATGCGAGCAGAATCGATTAAGCAAATCTTCAGCGTTGGTACCAACGGCTTGATACTCCCGATCACCTTGACCCGCCGCATTAGTCGGTGTGCCAAGCTCGAGAAGAATACCGTCGATGATTTTGAAAACCTGTAAAAGTAAGTAAAGTTATAGCAAATAGATAGAAAGAATTAAAAAACAATACAAGAAGTAAACAGATGAAAGAAATCTCTATTCAACCGCATTTTTTCCTTTTATCATTTTTTATCCATTTCTTATCTATTTGCTATTTCCCACAGAAATTTCTTTCGTCTGTTTAAAAGAAATAACAAACTAACTCGACTCACGTCATTCAGGGACCTACTTACTTTTCCAATCTCCTTTTTCGGAACACTCGTCAAAAGGCAAATCTCCTTAAACGTGCGACCGACACCAGACTGGCGACACGCAATGAAAATGGCCGCGGCCTCAATGCTTTCCTGCGATTTTCCCTTCAACTTGCGATTATCTTTCACCTTTTTATAAATATCCTTCGCTGTATCCTGGACCACCCTTGGCAAGGAATACCGTTCACACATTTGCGAAATTTTTGCATACGCAGCTTGAAGCTCGTTATCCTTCTTATCATGCACAACCTTATTCTGCGTACGGTTGAGTTCCCGGCCGACGTTGCTACCCGGGGCGCCGTAGGAGATCATGGTGTCAAGTTGATTTCCATCAAGCAGCGGATTCAACGCTTCTCCTACACGCGAAGGGTCATCATTTCCCTGATCGTCATTCGCGAACGTACGCCACTCGGATCGTGTATCAATAATCCGATCGCCTAACACCAATCCTAAACACAACCATTAGTCGCCACCCGCATATGCGCAATCATCATAAAACTTACCGCATGACCCACAAACCATATCACCATCACTGAAATTTTCGACCAAATTAGGCGGTATTTCCTTGCAATCCGGACAAATAAGATGGACATTCAAATTCCGCTGAAACGCAGACTGCACGTTCACGCTCGGCGCCGGTTGCGAAAACGCAGTGCTGGTGCCGATTGGCAAGGCAGTTGATGCAAATGCCATAGTGACTTGAATCGTGCAGAATACGAATTTGAAATGTTCCGCCCCACTAGATTCAGATAGCAAATGAAGAAACCGGTCAAAAAGGTCAGAAAATTGATATCAGCAAGGAATTCACGGATATGGAAAAAACGAGAGTGGAGAAGGTGGCGGAAACTGATCTGCTGGCTGACGGTGATAGATATGTCTGTCGGGCATGAAAACCATAACCCTCCTCACTTGAGCATTAGTCAATGCCAGCTCTGTTCTGACTAATCCATAGTCACGGAGAACACCCTATCCCACGGTCCACGTTGATTCGTCGGCTGCCGAATTTTCATCGTAGAGGTCGGGTTGTCCGCCAAATTCAAGCAAGCACGACCTTTAATTGACCCCAACGTAACCCGTATACCGCGACTTATTTGCCGTTTGTCCACTCGCTGTCTTCTATAAACGAAATGTTGGCTCAATCGATTCGGCTTGTTTCGGTAAGTTTGCGAATTTCTGAGTAACACGATGTGATAGAATATAAACGGAATTACCTGATTGCAAGCAACCGATGTGCAGAGAATGTGCGGTATAGAATAGGATTAAATGGATAGATTTTGAGGGGGATATCTTAACATCAATTTCTTGGAAATTATGCTAATTCTGAATCTCTATTGTAGCGTGCGTCAGTTCCCGTTCTCCGACGACGATTCGGTACTTCTATGCCACGACGAGGTACTCACTCTCATCCGTTTGCTGATCTCAAGAACTCCATACTAACTGACGTTAGACATCATCCAGGACCTCTATCTCAAGGAGCTCAAGAGCTACAAGGCTCCCCCCGTCAAAGCAACCGACTCCGTCGGCCAAGTCAAGCCCTGGGTCGCCCCGTCAACACCTGCTCCACCGGTCGTCGAGGCCTCTGCTCCAACTGATCTATCCGAGTACGAATCACAGATTGTCGAAGTTGAGGGTGTTTCTGCTGCCGCTGAGGAGGAATCTGATGTTGAGGATTGGTTCGTCGTTGAGCCGCTTGAGACTGAGCACCATTAGAGGGATTATAAAGTGATAGAGAATATGACTATGGTTTGAAATAATAGGTTGAACTTTGCTATGTTATCAATTCTTTGTACAGGTTTGGATGTGGATTATAGTCACTAATATATAGGCATTACTTTGTCTTGACAACAATATGATCAATACGACTTTTTGAGTGCACGATATATCTGTTTCGGAAGGACTCAATTGGTGTTGTAATCAATCAAAAATCGGTACCTGCTTTAATGCAGCTGTAACGGTTCAGAGCTTTCGATTAATATCGACAAAGTTGACGCCATGACAAAGCCATACCATCGGCACCACTTGCTCCACTGTATCATGCTTGCGCGTACGAGTTACCAACGCACTGTTACAATTTTCGGGACACCAATGGCACAAGATATCGACGATATTCAATTCTAATTAATTGTCGTCAATCTGTATGTTTACAGTTCAAGCCAAACCCCTTCCACAATGCTCATGAAATACCGTCGAGAAAAACAAAAATATCCAACTCTTTCTTAATACATCAATATAGAAATTAGCATCTACCGTAGCAATACCCAATACTAAATAATAGCCCAGACAGTTAACAAAAACACAAACTGTATCATAGAAAACGCCATACATAAAACAATAAAGGACTACACGCTTATACAACAAAGTGGCAAACCCGAGTCCAATATATATAAGTCATCTATAATGTGCATTACCCACTATTTACTTTAGTGGACATTTAGAATCCGTGCCGGTCGCCGTGGCAGTAGTTATAGGAGTTGATGATGCCCTTGAGGTGACATATTGCAGCCGCCAACACGAACATATGGAAGATCTGGTGTGATGACCCGAAGAGGTCGAAATCTGATATATTTTAGCGAATGCGAATACCTGGAGTATGTGAATGGTACTTACGTCCAGGTCTCCAGCGCTCAGGTATCCTGGCAGCATAGATGGCAGCGCCTCCAATATACAAGGCACCTTCGGTTATCATGTACTGCAATTGAATCCGGCGATATAGTTCAGAATATCCAAGCTTGACACCGCCGAAAGTGATTGGAATGATGCCGCTCAGGCCAAAGATGACAAACATCAGCGCTCGGAATGGACGCCATGTAGGGGACGCAAACTCCTTTCGCAGAGTGAGGATTGTGCATATCGCTCCAAGACCGCAAACAAGACCAAAGAAGATAGGCATGTAATGTGGTATAGAGTGCAAGCCGTAATAGATTGTAGGCACGAATGATCCGACGATGAGGAAGATGATGCCTAGGTAGTCGAGCTGATTTCCAAATTTTGCGACGGATTCGGAGTGGCAGTTTAAGCAATGGTAAGTGGAAGACATGCCGAGACAGAGAACAGCGCCAACAAAGAAGATGACAAAAACGACAAAGTCCTTGGCGGAGGTCGATGGGTAGCGCGGAAGGAAGATGTCGAGGGAAATGGCGAGAATGGTGAGGAAGAAGAGCGAGCCGATGAGGTGAGAGTAGATATTGACGGACTCATTGTGGAGGTAGGTGAGAGACTGGAAGCACTTCCAGAAAGAAAATGTTTCCTGGCGATACCCGGATCTGATGTAGTGGTTGTCGCGCCTCCATGCCGGCAGGTCGTCCCATATTACCGTCAGCAACCGGCGGGCAGCAGAGGCATGAGATATAGAGAGCGTGCGGCAGATGTCAGCCGCGTCAGATGGGACCTTGTTGAGGCTCTCATGGTCATCGGTTGCCTCGACCTCGAGATACGAGTACTGTACCTGGTCCTTGAGGGCAGCAATATCCCTGCCTGACGTTGACGTCATAACTGTTATGGCCGACTGAGAAGACACAGACGCCCGGCGGTGACCAGACGACGAGCCAGACGAGGACATGGAGGCAGAGGAAGAGACTGCGGACGACGATAGCGGGACGGTGCTAGCAGACGCAGCAGTGATCATCTTGATCACTGTAGATGTTAATGATGATCCGGTCGGACTGCAAGCTTGGGACGAATCGCAGTCAGTGGGATCGGAGAGTAAAAGAGGAGGTCGGCGGGGTTTTATGGGAAGTTGAACGATGAATGCTGGTAGTAGTGATGAGGCAAGCGGTTTAGGTACTTTAGTAAAGCATAGCATCGATTAATCCAACGACCCGCCGTTGACTTACACGCGGTCGATGACTTCCCTTGCATCGGGCTTCTCGGCTGCCAATCCCGCGCGGCTCAGCGTAACCCGCGATTTAAGTACGATAGTGAACGTGTTGGCTTGGAGCAGGATAATATATGACGCTCCCTGTGAGTCCCCATATAGTTTCTACAGCCATAGTAATTATTGATAGGCTGCTGAGAACCTTGTGGAAAATATGCTACATTTCTGACTCAGAGTCAATCTGCACTAACTAGTAGGACAGCCAGGATGTAGTAACCCACAAACTCAAGGATTGACAAAATCGCGGGCGCATTAGACGCATGCTCATATTGGGCTAGGGCTAAGTAGTGCCGAGAGCAGCCGCGTACTTGCCCCAACAGCGCATGTGCCCAAATACTTGCCTCGCTTCCTCCTATTCTGGGCTAGTTATTGAGTACAAACCCCCTCAGTACGCACAAAGTCATCAGGTCTAAGTAGACCAAGAAGGGCTGGAGCAACTCATTACGGTCTAGTCACAGATGGCCCCCATCTTTCGGCTCATATACAGCTTCTGACAATGCCTGCCGAGTTCATGCCGGCATGGGCAATCGGCGATCTGGACGATGACTCTGATTTCAAAGACGACTACGGTCTCGTCTCGCGCGGCAACGACACGCGTTTGCAGAGAGACGCTGATGTGCAGCAACGCTATTTCGCGCTCCTCCAACGAAAATATCTCGCGGTTTGTGCCAACGCGCCCGGTGTGGACGCCTTGCGTCGCACATTCCAGACCTTAACAATCGGGGCAGAACATGTTGTCGACCAGGACGACGAAACGGACGAAGACACCGCGCGGAGAATGGCACTCGATCATGTTGTCCTCGGATTGCGCAAACTACGTGAGGCTGTGATTGCGTCAGGCCCACCGACTCCCTTTGCAAAGAAAGTGCTGCTCTTTTCAGTCAGAGTCACAGTTCTTCTGGGTCATTACCAGTCGTATCTGCCTGCGATGAAGCGCCTACTTGACGACGTGCATCCCGTCATTCCGCTATCTGCGGCCGAGCGCTATGAAATCGGCGGACTATACGTGCTGCATTTGGTGCACTTCTCCAACGATTTGACTGCCGCTTACGACGCTATGCAGCACTACGACATTTTCGACGATCTTGCGCTACGACAAGTACTGCGTGCGTGGGCGGACGTTGATTACGTTCTCTGGCGCCGCAGATATGACGCCGAGTCTGACTCTGGACGACGTAGAATCATGGCGTTCGGCGATCGCATGATGGCAATTGAGACGTTGAAACTACTTGGCACAGGGTATTTCTTTATGCAGAAAGACGAGATTGAGAAACTTACTGGACGGCGGTGGACGGATTGTGTGGAGAAGCTCGGTTGTGGCTGGCGACTGGAAGAGACAGGCCGGGTC
The DNA here is from genome assembly GCA_038497805.1 of Lipomyces mesembrius. Classification (NCBI taxonomy): domain Eukaryota; kingdom Fungi; phylum Ascomycota; class Lipomycetes; order Lipomycetales; family Lipomycetaceae; genus Lipomyces; species Lipomyces mesembrius. Next base: position 85,036 of record MU972927.1, read on the forward strand.
GTCATGCGTGAGCGCAAACATAGGCTATCAGCCAAGGCAGCGTGATGCTGGCTGCATATATTCGGAGGAATTCAGTAATCATTGCTCTGGCGTTATGGAGTTGTAATGGAGTTTTAAATAGTGGATCACGGTATAATTACATACTGACTAGTCGCCTAACTGTATTATAGAATAGAGCAATATAATGAAAAGCTAAGAGAGATTAACAAATAACACCATAAAGACCCAATCTAAATATTCTGTACAATCGTCTCAGTCGTCGTTCGCGTTTGAGGTTGAGGTTTACTTCTTGCCGGACCTGGATCACGACGTTAGCCAAAGCATCCACACAATCCGTATGACAAAACACACGCACTTCTTAATACCGCCGGTAACTAGAGGTCCGCCCTTGGACGCCTTCGCAGCCATTTCCTTTCGAGCAGCAGCCTCAGCTTTCTTTTTCTCCAGAAAGGCTTTATCGTCTTCGTCGACGTCCTTGCGCTCCTTCTTGGGCGCCTTTAATGCTAATTCGAGTGTTAGATATTTTGACGAGTACGTAATTCGGAGCATACAAGAATTTGACATACGCTTGGCCTTTCCTCCTTGTCGTCCGGACATTTTTTGTGATAGTGATCAGTAATTGAGAGATGGATGTTAAAACCGTAAAATCTAGTAGAATAGAATTTTGTCGAACTAGATATCTTACACACCACTTACGCCATATGCACCACTTGAAGTCAACACTTGAAGTTCAACTACACAACCTTCATCACCTCAATCACAGCCCGACCTCACTGTGTTATTAACATCACCTCCCCGAAATTCAAGCTCACCCAATATCCAAGATTTTGTACGACACCAAGCTGAGGCATCGTCAAAACGCGAAGCGTACGCGTCTCAGGTTTACTTCCTAGTGGTATTTCGGTTAGTTTTATATTACATCTACGAATATTTATCACGTCTTGTACGATATTTACTCATAGCATGACTCCAGTACCGAATTTCATCGCCACACAACCGCTGTCCTTATCGACGTCATCCACAGCATCAACGCCACTGTCGGGATCGGCTGGTGCGAAGAGAGAAGATGATGGGAGAGTGAAGGATAGGAAATCGCATGTGCCACCGTCTTTTGGGAGCCTTTCGTCTGCAGACAGAGTTGTTGACAATTATCATAATAGTATTGCGCTGGCGGCGAGCATGCGTGATTCGTCGAGGGAGCATCGGCGCCATCCGGACCACCACGAGCGCGAGCGTGATCGTGAAAAAGCTCGCGATCGTGACCGGCATAGAGAAAGAGACAGAGGTAGAGACAGGGAGGGAGACCGCGGCGATGATCGAGATCGATATTATCGACGTTCTGATTCGCGCGATGATCGACATGGCTCAGGTTCGCGCGATCCCGATCGCGACACGGATCAACATCGTCGACACCATTCACATCGTGGCGGCGATCGATCCACTGTTCGCCATTCCCACGCCGATAAGTATCCCCGCGATCACTCACATCGCAAATCTCCTTCAGAATCCCCACGCGACGAGCATGGTCAACCACCACCTCGCCGTCCCGAATCCTCGATACAAGAATCACTGGGTGAGGAGAAGGCAGAGGAGGCGTTCGCGACCACACCGAGTAAGCGACCATTACTTGAGAAATCAGAGGAGAGGAATAAGAAGGCGAAAATTGGGATCACGATCAAGCTTTCCCGGAACGCCCTTGATGCTGCTACACTGCCGACGACGCCCGTAGTCACGTCGACCCAAAATTCTGCAGCTGCAACGCCAGTGTGGAAAGACTCGTCGGCCACGCACCAAGACGAAGTCGAACAGACTATACATAGTGATCTTTCTGAAGGCGAGATCGTTGAACTCCCGCATAGTGGAGAAGCCAATACGGCGCAAGTTAAACGCTCACCTGATCCGCATCGAGATAGCCCTGGCCCTGTCGAAGAGCGTTCATTATCTCGTGAGGGTACCCCGGCTGATATGCGAAGATCACTCGAACCTACTCCCGAACTGGAAGATTTCGCTCTCGAAGATTCTGATATAAGAGGCACGAGAGAAGAAGGTGTGGCGCAGGCAGAACCTGCCGCCGCGGACTATGACCCTACGTTCGATCGTCAAGATGAAGCCAAGCGCCACGAAATCCATCTCGAGGCAGTTTGTCAGAACCCAGAACTGCAATTACCCGAGCAAGAAGATGAAGTAGACGACATGTTCGCGGACGTTGACGACGACATGTTCGCTGATCCAGCACCCGTGCCCAAAGCCCGCCCGATTAACGGCGCGATTCCAGTGTTGCAGAAGTCCACAAATGGTCACGACGACGCTAATCTGACGTCGAACTGGGACGACAAGGAGGGCTACTATCGGGTGATTATTGGGGAAATGCTTGATAACGGGCGTTATCATATCCAGGCTAATCTTGGCAAAGGAATGTTTTCTTCCGTCGTTAAGGCTTTTGATAGTGTCGAGAAGCGAGATGTTGCGATCAAGATTATTCGAAATAACGAGATTATGTATGTCGTTTGCATTATCATTGCGATGTGGTGTCGAATTAGCTGACTGACGACGGCGCAGGTACAAAGCTGGTATGAAGGAAATGGGCATTGTGAAGAAATTGAATTTGTCGGATCCGGATGATAAGAAGCATCTGATTAGACTACTCCGCAGTTTCGAGTTCAGAGGCCATCTATGTTTAGTTTTTGAAGGCTTGAGGTAAGTTCAAATCTTAACTGATAGTGTCAGCGTTTCAGGTAAACTAATATTTGCAAGCAAAAATCTGCGGGAAGTATTGAAACGATTTGGTCGCGACGCGGGTATAAGTATCACAGCCATCCGTGCGTACGCGCAACAAATTTTCCTTGCAATGCTCCATCTCCGTCGCACCAACGTTCTGCACGCGGATCTGAAGCCTGATAACATTCTCGTGAACGAGGGCCGAAATATGCTAAAGGTGTGTGATTTAGGATCCGCATCTGATGTGTCTGAGAACCCCATCACGCCTTATCTTGCCTCGAGGTTTTATCGTGCACCGGAATTGAGTACGTGTTTATTCGCTATTGTGTTAAGTAGGGAGTAGGCTAACAGCGACAGTTCTTGGACTGCAGTATGATTTCGCGGTGGATATGTGGTCGATAGGATGCACCCTATTCGAGCTTTATACCGGCAAGATTCTCTTCCCGGGTTCCAATAACAACCAAATGCTCAAATTTATAATGCAAAGCCGCGGCAAGATCCCGCATAAACTCCTCCGCAAGGGACTCTTTACATCTTCGCATTTTGATGAACAGTTCAAGTTTTTGTCGCGCGAGATGGACACGCTGACGGGCAAACCAGTGGTCAAGGGTATGTCGTTTAGCGGGCGCATTGAGCGGGATTTGAAAAGTCGGGTTTTAGAGTATGCACGGGGGGAGGATAAAAATGTCGTGGGAGGGTTTGTGGATTTGTTGGACAAGTGCCTGAATTTGAACCCGGAGAAGCGGATTACGCCTGCGGAAGCGTTGCGGCATCCGTTTATTCGTGGCAACTAGTGAGGGAGTTTGTGGGCAAAGAGTAAGTAAATGTATGATAGAAATGGCATGGTGGGTTGGTTTGTGGTGCGGGACGGGTCGTGTATAGCTGTAAAAGATGTATATTTCAATGTGACTGCTAGACTTTGCTTGTGTACATAGGTTTAATTCTTAATCGGTATTTGATTTCAAACGTCAGCTGTTGGGCAAGGAGAGAATAGGTTGACTCGACTTTTCAGTGTTGAAAACCCCTGCGGTATTCCGTGGCTGAGTCTGAGAATATTCGAGTCTCTCGACAGATGCATCTATTCGCGTGGATTTTGCTGATGATGCTATAGCAGTTAGGTGCAGTAGCACGGGAGGCATCATTGCTCACTAAGTTAGTGCGGCTCCAGCTGCTCTAAGTAGGGTCGATGATGTATGATATCAAGAATATCAGGATTGAGATAGATAACAAAATAAAATTTGTGTCGCAGAAAACGAAAAGCCCCGTAGACAATCTCTTTGAAGTGACTAAACAAGCTATGAAAAATCGCGCAATCGTAATTAAACTCAATCCAACGTTGCGAAAACCCTGCATTAAAATTAAGAGAACATTTGATGGGACCCGTGAGCTACCAAGCTATTCCACTTTAAGGTTCTTAATTTTGGGGTAAACAATCTACAAATTCAATACGCATCTAGAAACGTTCAATTAATCAGTAGCAAGCGAAAAGAAAATATAGCCGTAGGTGTGTGGTATCTGGGTATTGAGTATTACCGTCCGACTGCATTCAAAATTCAGAGATTCTTTGAACTGGAGAAGTTGTAACTGAACAATGACTGCATATGGAGGATGTCGTGTACTTCACCTTCCATCCGTTGGCTTCCTAATCAGGCTCCGAGCGGTGTTTTAGACTTGTTCAGACGAAAAGTTCTAAAAACGCATTTTGTGTTCGCTGATATGAGTGGCGGACAAAAAGGACACTAGCGCATCACAGTAGGAATACAGACGTAAAGTAAATATAGATTGCAGAGTGGCGGCGGCAGTAGTAAAATCTTCAGACTTGGTATACTACGTCACAGAAGAACGTGTTAAAATTAAGGCGAACAGCACTGCTTAATGGTCGACTCAGCAGAGGTTACTTAAAATATTTTAATACTTCGAATGTTGACTCAGCGAAGAAATCAGAAATATACTGCGACTGTTCCAGTATATGTATGTATAACTATGTTATTATTAGTTTATAGACAGATTGGCCGCGCTCGTATTCGGCCTTCCTGGGTCTTGAATAGTCAACTGTGCTGATCAGTGGGAGCCCTACTACCCGGTTTCGTAATCGGAAACGACACTAATGCACGCTAATGCACCATTTCGCGTTTTTGCTCGGCCGATTAAGGACATGCCAGGCACGCTCTAGCTACTTTGGGCCTCGGGCAGCATATCTACCACGAGGCGTCTGTGCGCAGCACTAGCCCGACGCGGCTAGTGCCGGATGTGGCAGACCGGCGAATTTACTGGCCAAAGGTTACACCCTAACCCTACAGGAAGTGGCTGATCTGCCCCTGGCCGTGGCCGGGCTGGTCACCGATCGATCGGCACCTTCAGACGGTGAAGGACGATCAACGACTACTTCTCGTGAGAATAATGCGCATTAGCAGCGGCCAGGTATATGTGCACCAATCAGTGGGAACACGAACTGCAGGTATTGCGCATATCGGCTGCCCTGACTGCTGGGTTAGGGGCGTCGGCGAAATAAGGTACCGTCGTTAAAGTGTGCTTGGGCCGTATGTTTTGAAGCTCTGTTACCAGATTCTGCTGGGCTCCGACGACGTCTCTCTGTCGATATATCCTTCTTTCTTTCTTTCTTTCTTTCTTTTCACTCCTCCAGAACACCACACAACTTCACCACTCCTTCTCTGCTCTGACCTCTCGCACGACGCCCCCGCCTTCTGCCGCCTGCCGAATGCTGTCGCGCTCGCTACGCTCGCCGCCTGCATCGTCTGAATCAATCGGCTGTGCCCCTGATGGCCTCAGCCGGTGCTACTCTGCGTCCTGCGCCTGCAGCGCCTGCTAATGCTGTGCATCTCGCACCTCCGCAGTCACCTACGCCGGCCAGGTGCGCGCTCCCTGCCGACCCTGAGGCGGACGCGTCCCTGCTCTACATGATAGCTGCCGCTGCTGGCTGTGCTACTCAACCATTAGACCCCTCTCTATCGCCACTGTCGCTGCTCTCCACCGGCTCAACTTCCTCCTCGAGATCTTCTTCAAGGTCTCCATCGCCGTGTCCCCCACCCTCCGCAGGCGACGCCGCGGCTCCGGAACCTGTCCACCGCGACACAATGCGTCGCACCCCAAACCGCATGACCTCAACCGCTCAAGTCAATAGCATCCCTGCTGTGACAACTATTCCGGCCACCGACAGCCACCTTCTGCGGTCTCGCAGCTCGCCGACGCTGTCTGTGACTTCGAGTGCATCCTCGCTCTTCTTCAAGTCGTCGGCCGCCTCGACTCTCTCGTCCGCCTCCTCCTCACCGCCTTCTTCATCATCGTCCTCGGTCCTGAACTTCTGGGCAACATCGGCCAAGTCAATGCCCAGTGCCAGCGCAACTGCCAGACGAAAGACTGTTGACAAGAGACTCCAGAGCTTCTGGAGTGAGGAGTTCCGCCTCCTCGAGTCGGACTTCCAAAAGTATGTCATCCAATTATTTTGATACACTGTAGCTAATAAGCCCCAAGATTCATAACTAGACAGGCGGTGCACAAAGCTAATGTTCTCCGTGTTGGTATATTACCTTTCCTTCGCAATCACACCGGCGAGCAAACGTCGCGCACAGTGTCCGTCAGTGAGCTTGACAGACGTGTATACATACTGCACAAGTGGTGGACCGCTCTCATCGCCGGTCTCCGAGAGCGAGTACCACATGCCGTGGCCGCACAAGATCGAGCAGCACACTACGAAACGATATTCGGCATTCTTGCGCGCGAGGAATGGAGACTCGTCACGAACAAGTCAGCTGTCGCAATGTACCAAGAGACATTGCTCGACACGCTCAAATTAGCTCTCAGTAGGCTCTTGATGAAGCCAGTTGCTGTCAATATCGCCGTGTTTGCTGGTGCTGTACTCGCGCATGCATTTTTCTACGTTCCTGGCGTTGCAGGGCCGATCTTGTACTTATTACGGGCAAAGCAAGTTGAGATCACGCGTGTGAGAAAACAATGTGGCTTTACTGGTCCACAGTTGCGGTCAATATTGCAACCAGCTTCAACGGTCCTACCACAACACTTGTCGCCTTATGTTGGGGTCTCGAGCGAAATATTCAATCGCCAACCGGACGTGCCGGCCGCGATAAAGGACGAGATATACGGTCCTTGGGTGCACCACTGGTGGGGCGCACAAGACAGTGACGTGTTTGCCTCATTCGTCAAGCACTATTACTCCATCATGTCTGACTTCGTCGGGTCCGTTGCCACTGTCTGCGAGTGTACTCCCGACGATGCTCTTCTCGCCGCGCCAGGAATATTTTACATTCACGCAATCATTCTACGCCTATTCGACTCGCTTGTGCACCGTGACAGTGCTGTCGCGGCGACTCAGGCTCAGACTATCAACGAAGTCCATCTCAGCTCAGCAACACTTGGCACTGCATCCTCAGTGTCAACGCGCCAGTTGTCCCGAATGCGAATATTGATCGCCATGAAGGAGATCTTAGAGTCCAATAACGCGACATGCGCGTCGTATGCCTCGACTTACGCACGGTTCTTTGAGTCATCAATTATGCACGCGGCCGCTAAACGTACGGCCGTCTATGACGCCGACGCCTGTGTAGCACTGTGCGACCTTTCGGAAGCGGTATTGTTTGTCTTAGCCGGCAGCACGCGGAAGGAAGAGCTCAATTGGCCATTTTGGCTCGACGTCTGCAAACGTATGCTCACATCCGAAAGTTCTATGACGGAAGTCCGCACCATGGCATTTCTGTACTCGTTTTGGGATCAATTTGCATGTGCGGAGGAATATGGCGTGGTCGACTGGGTGCTTTCAGGTGAAATGTGGAACAAGTTTTTCTGCCACTGGGCACCGCTTGTAAGAGCATATTACATGCGGCTTGTGTGTTGGCGAGTGATTAGGCGGTCATCTCCTAAATGGGAAGTGGCACTGACGCGATTACGCGAGCGATTAAATGGCGCTTATGCTGATGTCCAGAGGGCAGTGGCGGATGGCAATGCTATTAGCGTCGTGCCGTGTTCTCCTGTTCCGTGCCGGCGATTGGGAATTTTGCAATGTTCGGGCCAAGATACTCCGGCGCATCAATTTTTTCTCGCTTCCATGTCGTCGCGGCCACTCGCCGGAGTGGCGACGAGCGTAAATCGGTATGACGTGCATGATGAAGACGTGTTTATTGTTTCGTCTTCGTCATCGGCTGCGTCGAGTCCGGGCGCGAGCCCGACGTCGCCTAGTGGTGATTATTTCACCAATGGCAAGTCGCTGGGCAACATGCTGCGCCGTCTGAAATCATTCAGAAATTCGTTCGTGGCGACAAGTCCTCCCACAAGTGCAGAAAATGAACCGCCGACGTTGTCACCGGAATCGTCACCGAGGGAGATGCAGCTACGGCTATCCGTATCGACCGTCTCGTCGCTGTCTACAACTTCATCAGCAGCGACGACATATACCCTGTCGTCAACGTCAGATTCACCCATGCCGGACAGACGACGGTCAGCAAAGTCGTACTGCTTCACTTTGCAGCCTTCCGAACAGCACCGACAGACCGCGGTTAAACTCCGCGGATCGTCATTAGCACCAGGCGCAGTTATCCCTATTCCACGCACACCTTTCGCACGCCCTGCCGTCCCGTTGTCTCCACACAAATCATTTCAACGATCCGACTCGCCTTCACAAGGTTCAACACCAAATGCTACTTACGCCGGCCGCGCATTAGCGGAATGGAACGCAACAGTCCGACAATTCGAGCGGTTTGTCGAAATGCGACGAACCCGTGACGGTGTCGAGGAAGCTGATTTCGGCACGCCGAGCGTGCTGGGCGAGTCGTTCTAGTTTCTTATTTCGTTTCGTATAATGTAATATACTTTTATCGCACTGTATTTATTTACTGTGAGTTTGTTTTGGATAGGGAGTTTCTTGGATCTAGAGGGACATTTTTCATGTGGCGATTTCTGGGGGGATTCAGAGTTTTGTTACGGGGATTTTTTGTCGGTTGTGGTTAGTGTAGATAACATATGCCTTTGTATTATAGTTATAATTGAGAGATAATAGTTTACATACCAGACAAAGAGTTGTTTATTGATAAAATCGATCCAGTGCGCAAAAGAGGCAGTGATATCTGAACCGCCTGACTTTACCTGGCTGTTAGTTGTGTATTTGTTCATTGTCTGTCTTTGTGTTAGGAAGGCAGTAGGGCTGCCGATGGAGGCTCGTCTTAAACGCGCGCCAAAATTTCAAATTTGTTTTGTGAAAACTTCGTGCCGAACGCGTCAATGACAACTCCCAATCGCGACGCGTCATAGATATAAATAAAACCATGGCCCATGCAATTTTCGCGGGCATTCTAGAAAATGTTGAGGCATGGAGAGATAGTCTATTTAATCCTACCGACGTATTAACTGTAACTGCTGAGCAGTAGGTTCAATGGACTCAATTGGGCATACGTGTTAACTGCCTTACAATCAGATGTCTACCGACACAAAAGTCTGGAGCTGTCAACAAAACTATATCAAAACAGGGTACGCCATTTTTCGTGGCGAATAACGAATAACGAATATTATTCGCCAACCGTCCACGGAGCGAATAATTTAAAATCGCAGCAATTATTCGCTCAATTGACTGGATCAATTTGGATCTCTACTGCTTCCTACTGCTAATAATCGAGAAACGAGAACTGTTTGGGCCGCAATGCGGATGTCTAAATTTAGTGTTTCTGCCGTTGCGCTGGCGGTAGTATAAGATAATATGAATATATTTGGACGGAGTGTATATATTCAGTAGAGCTACTATGTACTCCACTCACTCACTCGGTTGGTCAGTAGGTGGGATAGCTCCGTAATCTATTAGGCTAAAAAATTGTTAAAAAATTGTATTATTAATGATAAACTACCCTTCTTAAGCTCTTGAGAAGTTAATTGTTTGCTAGAAATTAATTGTTGTCCTACATATGCAAGGAGCCACCAAAGGCTATACTTAAAAAGGTGGACACTAGCCTATTCGGGTTAAAAAAAGGGACCGCACGTGATTTTTACGAATATCCGTCCGCCGAATACTCGAATATTATTCGCAATCCTCAAATAAATTCGGAACAGCCCTATGCAACGCGATCGAGAAATGAGTGTAGAGACCTTCGTATATATATTATTTGCTACTTTTTAATTATATCATACTATTACTGCAAATGCTCTGTCGTCGTTAACTTTAAAGATTACACACATTATAATCATATATACTCCCTAACTGAAAATATGCTCCTCAATATACAACTTGTAATGCTGCAATAATTATTGTTTTACGGCAGTATCAATAATGGTGTAGCTACACTTATGTCTCTAGGTTAATCAGCCGCAAATGGGAGGCTTTGTTCAGTCATCCGAAATAGTGTAATGGCTAGCACGGTCCGCTCTCACCGGGCAAATCGGGGTTCAATTCCCCGTTTCGGAGTTTTTTTTGTTTTGCTTTGACTTTCTTTTGAGACTTGAATCCGTTGCTGTCTTTTATACACCAATAACACAACAATGCCCATTACGCTAGATATTCCCGCTCTTCGAAACGAATTAGAAGTTTTACACTTGATTGTACATCGGAATAAAAATCAGCATCGACAAGCAAAGTGGTGGAAGTACGTTAGTATTGTGCATCGGAATTTGAAGAATTTGGTGTCCATCCCGCAAGAGCTGCATAAGAGGAAGTCAAAATTTGAGAAAGATGCTGTGAAGGTTAGTAGGGCGGAGAAAAGGACGAGAAAAATTGAGAGGAAAGAGGCGAATAAGGAAGCGAGGGAGAGGGGTGAAATGAAGGATATAGCTGTACCACTGCAGAAGGAGAAGAAAGCGATAGTATTTAGTCGGACGGACGAAAGTGAGGCGACAGGATTAGTAAGACTCGATCTTTCGCTGCAGGATCTCACGCCGATTCGGTTCAATCACGTTGAGAGGGCGGAGTACTTGGTTTACAGAGTCATTCCGAAGGCGTTTAATGCTTTTCATAGGTTAATTGCGCATGGGCAGTATGTTACCCTCGGATTAGTGCTTTTGGCTACTGTGGCAAGAATTTGGAGTATTTTAAGACAGGACTCGAGAGTTTTTAAGCCCAGTAGGAAGAATTTACCTATTACTGATAATACCACGACAATCCGTGAGGACGATGATTTTGGACAGGTTGTTAGGAGGCGTGCGGATCAGGACCTTGATATGATTGCCGAGTTTGCAAAGATTCGGGACGATGAAGAGGAAATAAATATGGTGCAGGATAGTGATAGTGATGGTAGTGTTGACAGTGGACTTCAGATTTATGATGAAGATGTGACGGAAGACGAAACTCGGACAGAGAAGTCAAATACATCATTGCTGAAGACAGAAACAGCTAAGAGAAGAAAGAGCGTGGTAAACGACGATTTGGACGGCTTGAAGTTTTTCGGTTGACAGTGTCCTATTGGACTTCTGGCATTTATCGGAATTATGGCATACCATGTCAGTATATGTATTGCATCTATCACCAAACAATGTATGTATTATGCTGACCCAAAAAGAAACAAACGACATGTATAATCCTAATATGTGAGATCGCAGAACACCTGAAGAAGCAGACACAAAAAATACAAACAATCCAGCTCAGACATTAGTCGTAAATATTCACTTCTAGTAAACCACTCAGTCCATTTTCTCCGGCTCTTCCTGTGCTTTCTTGAAGAACGGGTTTGTGTATCCGTTTCCAGTGTGCTTCTCGTTGGGATCATACCAGTCAGCAAATGGATACGACGGGCGCGTACGTAGAGGATCGTCTGCCTGGATGATGCCGAGATCAATTTGCCGCTGGATTAGCCTATCTAGATACGGAATCAAGTGCTGGTCGCATTTCTCAAAACCCTTATACTTGAGAATCTTCTCGGGACCTTCCAAAACAACTTTCTTGAGCATGGACGGGACAAATGGCTCGTCCTTCATCTCCTCTATTGAGTAGAAAATCGGGTGGTTGGAGAAGATAATCGCCTGCGACTTTGGTAGTCGTCGGAGTGTTTGTCGGCACACACGAACATTGTATTTCAAGTAGCTGGTATCGTCGGGGACGGTCTCGCCCGGTCCCAGGGCGTAGATGCCATTACATAGCAACTCGTGATCCCAGCAAATAAACCAACTCGCACGTTCGACTGGGTCGGTTGGCTTCATTCGAGCAAACCATCGTTCCATGGATACCTTGAGCTTTTCTTCGTAGTATGGGACTTCGTGATGAATGACATCAAGGTGCTGGCCCATTTTATTCTGAACCCCGAAGAAGCCGCCGGGTGCCGGGACAACTGCGGCGACGAGATAATGTCGGCCATCTTTGCGCTTCTTTACGATATAGAAATCTTCCTTTGTGAGTCTATCACGTGTTAGTAGGAGAACAAACTGGAATTACTGTAAACCTGACATACCGAGCAAGGTAATGCAATGGCGGCTCCTTGAACGGCTTTCGCAGATCCATCTTCTCGCCGGTTACTAGGTTATCGAGGCCGATATCCGTCTTGACGAACAGCTTGGGATATCGCATGGTGAGATGGTTGACGACGGTCTCGAGGAGCTCTTCAACGGCATCTTCACCATCCGGAAGAGAGTCGCAGTACTGCTTACCTGTTTTCCGGATGATATCCATCTTCTCATTGACATATCGTCTGCAAACACGTTAGGCACTTTCGTTATGACTAGGATAGTTATATGTTCATCAGGCACGTACTCATACCATTTGTCCATGTCGAGCCAGTGGCTTATATCGAGCTTGAAGATGCTCATGGTCTGGTGATACGGCCATCGGAACGGACGCCATGGACGGTCGTCATAGCTTTTGAGCTTCTCGGGCGTCAGGTTCTCGAGCGGAGTTGGGTCAGGGGGCAATTCAAGGCCGGCATCTTTCTCACTAGCCACTGGTTTGCTGGCAGTCGGAGACGCGCGCTTTTTGACGAGGTAAGAGAATATCAGCCAGATCAGGATGGCGACGACCGGCACAAGGTGCAGTCCGAAATATGGTGTTGGATCGATCATTACTGTTGTGCCGATGACAGCACAGTGGGAGCGAGAGTAGTGACTTTTAAGCCGTGAGCGCAGTATTATCGACGTGGAATGTGTGAGCTGATTAGGCAAGCAGCTCCCGGCGCGGTAATTCTCTACTTTTCCAACTTATGCTGCAGTCCACAAGTCCGAGGAGCTCGCCAACGCTAACTTCCGTATTTGCGAAGTGCCGCTGCCCAGGACGGTAAGCGTGTCCGTTGACTCACTGAGGGCTTGTGGAGTATCGGCCATGGTAAAGCTTCGGAACAAACCATCTCTTATCAATGCCAAGCCGCCAGGTACGAGTGTTCCACGCAGCAGACCCTCGTACCTATGTGCCCTTACCCCAGTTTGGGATCTTTTCACCTTTTTAAGGCAAAGCATAAGCGACTCTCATTGATTCAGATATGGAACAAATGTACTGAGAAGCACGCACATACTTCACTAAGGTTTGGAGATTATTAGAACTGGATCTTTACGGGAGTTCAGACTTGTTGCGCTGAAATACTAAACTCATTTCTGGCAAATATTTTATACATGTCTTAGTCAGTGATCTGCTCTTATCTGGCGACATGCCAGAAAATGTAGCGCTCGGATGCCAGTCATTGCGGTGCTTATGGGAATGGAGTCATATCTCAGACTGCCCGTGAAGTAAAAAGAGCTAGGTGCTCGTTTCTTGGTCCATTAACCGGAGATGGCAACTGTGTTTTGGAAATATCTGTTTCTCACTTAGATGCTCGGTAGTAGTTCTGATAAAGTGGTCTGATTTTCAAAGTGGCCGTTAATGTCAGTGTAATTTGCGCTCGCTATCATCCTTGTCACAGTCGGCAGCATATTGTGTAAGTAATATCACAGTGTTCTAGCTATACAGCCAATCATCATCTTTCTCGTTCTCTTTATTTGCAGATTCCTCATCCCCATCTTCAGTATTGTCGCAATCGAGTTCCTCGTTAGACGCGACTTTAGCACGTACTTCCTCTGCAACCTTCCTCTTCACTCGTCGCTCTATAACAACGTCGACAGTTTCTTTAACTCTCTCAAGAATATCCTCACTGACTGCACCCTCCTTACTCAAATCCCTCAAGTCAATATCGAGAAATTTTTGAAGCGCACTGGTCAAAATTTCGTACCTTTCAATCGTCCATTCCATCATATCTATATGCCCGCTCTCACTGTTTGCCAGATATGCTGATGAAGGGAAAGAGTCGCGCAGACAGTGATTGGGTAAAACGTTCTCTTTCCTAGGATTGAATACATTTGATACATCGCTTCGTACAGGAGATGGCGTTGGTCGTGTATGAGACGCAGACAAGTCGGAATTCCGATGAGCTGCGTGCGGTTCATGCTATATACACATGTTAGGATGGCTCAAAGTCAGAATATAGCGCAGGGAACAAACGTAGGAAGCGTAACGAAATTTTATTTGCAAATGTGGAAATAAATTTAGAAGAGTCATCTCGATCCTCCAGGGTTGTAGAGTGCCTGGTTCCAAAACGTTGTAGATCGTAATAGTGGTAGTTAGAATTCGCAAATTGGCCGATATGTTGTCGCGCCCATACATAGCTCAATGCCAATATCTCCCAATTCTAATGTATTCTAGGTCTAATTTACAAATGTACGACTTGTGTCGAATTTATTCTTTGTCCCATACAGCTACGGCTTCCGGCTCCGTGGACCTCCGGCACTCTTACTTTGTGACGCGGACGATCCAGAGGCAGATGGTCCCGAGGACTGTCCAGCCAAATAACTAGCAACATCGAAGTTCATTGGATTGGCAATAGCAGATGGGACGGATTTAGCTTGCTGTTGCTGTATTTCCTTCAGTTGTTCCGGATCTGATAAAATTAGCATTACGCCCTAACTCTTTAGCATCGCATGAACGACGCACCTAATGAATCCATAATCTTTGGCAAGACAAACACCATTCCGAGAGTTAGTAAACTGACAATCAACATCGGATTCTTGAATAGTTTCAAGATATTGAACCCCTCACGATACTATTGCACGTTAGCATTATGCCATTATGTGAGATCGACAACGATTAATCGCGGCAATTCTCACGTACTTGGTAATAAACGGCCGGAGCAAAAGGTTTCAATTCGATAGGATACGGTTGTCTAGGACCTTTAAATTCCCATTCATTCCCACGATGTGTCGAAAATACTTCCACATCGCTTTCCGCAACATCAACCCGCAATGTGGGGAAGACATGCTCGGCTGAGTTCACAGATAGCGCATAAGATCCCGCAGTGACGTTCGAAAACACGAATGACTCGCCATCGGCACGGATATATGCTTTGTACTTCGCGTCGGCGGATCGTAGGACGACTTCTGTGGTTGGGGAGTATCTGAGATGCAGACCGTTGGGTACTGTCGCGTCTAGGAAGCCGCGAAGACTATAGGCAGAGACTGTGTGTGCAAGGAGGAACAGAGCGGTTAGGATGAGATTCCACGGTAACATTGTGGCTCAATAATGTGGATTATGGAGCGGGTATTCAGATGAACACGATTGGAAATGCGTAGCATCAGCGTAGTGAGATGTAGATGGGACATCCGAGGTACGCCAATCATGGCCTCGATATTTGACATAAACGCCACTAATGCAGAACTGTCTCAAAGTTAAAATAATATATAAGGCAGAGTTTTACGTATAAATGGTACCTATTGCGGTTCGCTTGTGCTAGTTAACTGTACACCAAGTCTGTATCTGCATCAGTCTTTGCGTCTAGAATTAATGTCTGTTACAAAGGATGGAGAAACGGCTTAGTGAAGATATATCGCAGGAGCCGCCTCCTAAACGGACGAAAGTGAGTTGCAGTACGAACAGGATCATTGTAGTTCCAGCAATACTAACGGTCTAATAGACATCATTAGTATCGACTACGGAAGCGGAACAAGTCTCAGCAACAATAACGAAAAAAGCAGATAAATTTTTGAAGTCAATTAGATCGCTCTTAGAGGTGACGCCGGACAAGCTAGACGTTGACGACGCGTCGTTCGTTTCTGATCCGCGCGTTGACCTCGCGATGTCGCTGAAGCGGATGTATGCCGAGAAAGAGCTAGAATGGGTTTATTTATCCGAATTCGACGACTTCAAAAATGATTCTAAGACAGATCTGAAGAGCGAGTGCGATGCTTGGGTAGGTTTGTATTTGTGAATTCGAGGGAGAATCCATTTGTGCTAATGATGTCCAAGGAACATCGGTTGCCATCTATGCACGCACTATCGACAATTACGCAGCGAATGGATGACTCAAAAAGCAATAATACGTCTGAAAGATATGCTTGGCCCCCAGCTCTTCCAGAAATCAAAAACAGTAACATATTGAAACGAATATTTTTGCACAAATCGCTTGCACACGAACGCCATAAATCTTCAAGTGAATCATCACAGCACTACGAACGGCTCGAATTCATTGGAGACTCGTTCATAAATCACGTCATGTCACGATTGGTATACCTTTATTTTCCAGGCGCACGGGAAGGCGAATTGACTACGCTACGAATTCATTTAATTAGTAATGCGACTCTGAATGCCTGGGCGAAGTTATACGGTTTTGATAAAAAGCTAGAAGTATCCGCGTCTGCAGCGAAGTCTACGAATGTGCTTGTAGATGTAAAATCAATTGCGGACACATTTGAAGCATATGTTGCCGGACTGCTACATGATTCTGATGACGGCGCCATGATTGCGGAGAAATGGTTATCTGAGCTTGCGGCGCCCACGATTCGAAATATAAAGAGTACGAGGATGAAGGCAGCCCTTGTCGACAAGCAGGCGAAGAATAAGTTGTATGACACTATTGGAATGGCGAAACGAAGGCCTGAATACAAGGTTTTGGAAGGAGATGAGAGGGCTGGGTATATTGTCTCCTGCCTGTTGGATGGAGAGGAATTAGGTCGAGGGTGGGCGACCAATGTCAAGTGAGTGTGGTCTCTACCATTGATATGTATATTGAACCGCGAGCATTTAACAGTATATTAGGGACGCTGGATTGCGCGCTGCAATGGACGCGCTGCATAGTCCTACCATTATCGCGAAATACCGGCGTCTGAAGGTTGCACAGTTTGGCAAATAAATTGTAGATATTGCATCGTATAATAGGGGTAGCAAAATAGAATGTAAAAGTTTATGAAGTTCGGCTGACTTTAGCGTTGTTATGTTAGCTAGGAGAATCCAAAACCCTCAAAACCGTGTCACATTCAGATCACGGAATCGGAAGTTTCGCGGCCGGCCAATCTACTTCTAATCAACATTTCGTCAATATCTCCATTTATTTTACCGACATAGCCATATCGACACAGTGACTTAACAAATAAACGGATTACTGGAAGATCACTTCTGACATATATCTCTCACTATGGCTGACTCTGCGCTTCAAGCTATCAATGGCGATGCCAATGGCGTCGATCGACAGAAGCGCACAAAAAATCAGATGAAACGGCAACGAGCAAAAGAAAAGAAGCTACAAAGCTCACGAGAATCATCTGTTGCGACTGATGCGTCTTCGACGTACGTGTCAGAGGCTGAGAGTGTAAGTTGCTGATTTTAGTGATAGAAAGGGAAGTTGAGCAAATAGCATGCTAACGGCTGTAGGTTGCACAATACGATGATGTGAAGCAAGAGGATGAAGACTTTGAAAGCAAATATGAGCCGGAAATCGAGATAGATCTCGACGACCCGGCTTTTGCGGCATATAAATATGTTATGGAAAAGTTCAAAGCCGCGGATGTAAGTACCGGACTTTATCACTATTGTTCTGTTAGCACTGAGATATCTAATTGCGCAGGAGGATGAAATTCCAGAGGACGATTACAAGGGCGAGATTTATTACAGTGACGAAGATGACAATATTCAGGATGAAGAGCAGGAAGCAGCGACGATGGAGCAAGTGATGAGTAAGAAGAAGCAAAGGAAATTGAACAAGATTTCGGTCGCTCAACTGAAAGCGATGGCTTCGCGACCAGAGCTAGTCGAGGTATCTTTTTTTTGAAATTCAACAATTGTTGCAGATAGGATGATATTGACGGTGTTATTTAGTGGTATGATGCTGATGCGACCGATCCATTACTACTCGTCCAAATCAAGGCCACGAAAAATGTTGTCCCGGTTCCCAGTCATTGGAGTAATAAGAGGGAATATTTAGCGTCGAAACGCGGTATCGAGAAGCCACCATTCGAGTTGCCGGACTTTATCAAGCACACCGGTATCATGGATATGCGGGATAGCACAAAAGCGGATGAAACTACTATGAAACAGAAGATGCGGGAACGTGTTCAGCCAAAAATGGGACGACTTGATATCGACTATCAGAAATTGCATGATGCCTTTTTCAAGTTTCAGTCAAAACCAAAATTGACAATTTTCGGCGAGATTTATTATGAAGGAAAGGAGTTTGAGACGAATATTCAGGATAGGCGGCCGGGCGTGCTATCAGACGACCTAAAGGCGGCTTTGAATATTCCCCCGGGCGCACCTCCACCTTGGCTCCTCAATATGCAGAGGTTTGGCCCTCCTCCCAGCTATCCTGGATTGAAGATTCCCGGTCTGAACGCGCCTATCCCACCTGGAGCTCAATGGGGCTATCATCCTGGTGGATACGGAAAGCCGCCGGTAGACGAAGCCACAAATAGGCCGCTATATGGTGACGTTTTCGGTGTTTTAGAACAGACAGCAGGTGGGGACGAGAATTTACTGGAAAATATTGACCACTCTCTCTGGGGAGAGCTGCAGCCCGAGGAAGAAGAGGAAGAGGAGGAAGAGGAGGAGGAAGTTGATGAAGGGAGGCGAGAGAGAATCGAAGAGTTTGAAGGTATTGATGAGGAAGACCGGCCAACTATCTCTGGTTACGAGACGCCGTCTGGTATGGCTTCATCTGTTCATAGCGGAATTGACACTCCAGACTATATTCAGCTCAAGAAACAGCGGATGACTTATTAATGGACCGTGTCAATATATATCTGTAAAATAGTGTACAAATGAATGTTTGAATACAACTGAGCGGGTCATGTAGGCATCATATTTCCGCAGGACTTGTTTAATCATACAAGGCTTGACATCTATACAGACTTTCGTCCAGTTAACAAGCTGATAATGTTAAGTTCAGAGATGCCATCATCGACCTGCACGAATATTATCGAGCGATTCGAAGCAGAAACAGAAACACAACTACTAAGCAAACTCTTCCGCAACTTATTATCACCAATTTTAGTCGTCCTAATACTAATTCAAACCCAGGAAATCGAAAATCCGGCAGAAAAGATGTCAGTCTTTTGGTAAGGAACGCCTTGTCAACCCACCGTAATTTGATATAAATCAAAGTAGTCGAAGAGCTCCAGCTAAAGACTTGCCAATAAAGTCCGATCTAGAGCAGAATGTAGAGAATGCAAATCGGGGAGATCATGTCGATAAGCACCTACAATAATTTCTGTTCAGAATGAGTTATACATCAGAGAAGAAAAATAAAAGTCTAAGAAAATATTATAAAAGGAGCTCCTGGGTAAGGGTTGGTTGTAAGGGTAAGTCGTAAGCTGGGTAGGGGTAGGTTCGCTCGTGCGCACCAATCAGCGACCGTTCATTGAGTGACTGTGAGGGCAAGCATATCGTCGAGCACAACCGCGATTGACGGCGCCCACGGCCTCCTTTTGAGCACCAGTACTCTCTCTACTCTCTTCCACATCACAGCAATGATTGCGCGACATGTCCGACTACTCCGCGATTCTGCGACCTTGGTAGCCAACGCGGCTGCACGTCGTGGCTTCTCCTCGTCGCGGCGGGCAATGGCTGAGGTCGAGGTGACTGTCGACGGCAAAAAAGTTATGATCGAAGCTGGCTCGGTATGTCGTTCAAAAGTGTGCAACTAGTAGCGATTTAGTAACTGGTCGGTTTGACAATAGGCTGTGATCCAAGCGTGCGAGAAGGCGGGTGTATTGGTTCCCCGTTACTGCTACCACGAGAAGCTTGCGGTGGCCGGCAATTGCCGAATGTGTCTTGTCGATATCGAGCGAGCCCCAAAACCCGTAGCGTCGTGTGCTTTCCCTGTCCAGAATGGTATGGTCGTGTACACCAACAGCGAGCGTGCGATGAAAGCGCGAGAGGGTGTCATGGAAATGCTACTGGCGAACCATCCGCTTGACTGCCCAGTTTGCGACCAGGGTGGTGAGTGTGATTTGCAGGATCAGGCTATGCGTTACGGCTCCGACAGAGGCCGATTTAAGGAAATTGCCGGCAAGAGAGCAGTTGAGGATAAGGATCTCGGCCCATTAATTAAGACCGAAATGACAAGATGCATTCACTGCACCCGATGCGTCCGATTCTCCAATGATGTTGCTGGTGCTCCTGAGTTAGGCTCCAGTGGTCGTGGAAACGACATGCAAATCGGCACTTACCTTCAGAAGAACTTGAATTCCGAGTTGTCCGGAAATGTGATTGACCTCTGCCCTGTTGGTGCTCTTACATCAAAGCCCTATGCTTTTCGGGCTCGACCTTGGGAGTTAACGAAAACTGAGTCTATTGACGTCTTGGATGGTCTGGGATCGAACATTCGAGTTGATGCGAAGGCTGTCGAGGTTTTGCGAGTGTTGCCCCGATTGAACGAGGACGTCAACGAGGAGTGGATTAGCGACAAGACCCGATTTGCTGTTGACGGCTTGAAGACGCAGCGATTGACTATGCCTCTTCTGAAGAACGGCGACAGATTTGAGCCTGTTACCTGGGATGAGGCTTTGTCAACGATTGTCCAGGCCTACGAGAAACTTGCCCCCAAGGCTAACGAGTTCAAAGCCATTGCTGGCCACCTAGTCGATGTTGAGGGTCTTGTCGCCATGAAGGACCTCGCGAACAGTCTTGGATCCGAAAATCTAGCGCTTGATCAGGCTAGCGGTAACGAGCCTGTTGCACATGGCGTTGATATTCGATCGAACTATCTTTTCAACTCGACTCTGCACGGAATTGAGGATGCTGACGCCATCCTCTTGGTTGGAACTAACCCTAGAACGGAGGCTGCTGTCCTCAATGCGAGAATAAGAAAGCAGTGGCTGCGATCTAATCTGGAGATTGGCTTTGTTGGCGAGCCATTCGAGTCCACATTCAACTTTGAACATCTCGGAGAGGACTCTGCTAGCCTAAAAAGAACCTTGGCAGGAGACTTTGGCAAGAAGTTGCTTGATGCTAAGAAGCCTATAATTATTGTCGGCAGTGGTGTTGCTGAGAATGCCGATGCGAAGGTTTACTTTGAGATTCTCGGACAATTCGTTAACAAACATGCCGACAAGCTCATCACCCCTGGTTGGAATGCTTACAGCGTCCTCCAACGGACAGCGTCCCGCTCTGGAGCTTATGACATTGGCTTCGTTACCCACGACCCCGAAGTAGCGGCTGTCAAGCCCAAGCTTGTGTGGCTTCTCGGTGCCGACGAGATCACTCCTGCCGACGTTCCTAAGGATGCCTTTGTCGTCTACCAGGGTCACCATGGTGATGTCGCCGCTCAGTATGCCGATATCATCCTTCCCAGCTCTGCCTACACGGAGAAGGTTGGCACATATGTCAACACTGAGGGTCGCGTTCAGGTTACCCGTGCCGCCATATCGCCACCGGGAGTCGCCAGAGGTATGTTGTCACTACCTGTATATCGTTGTATATGACCGCTAATCGTTTACTAGATGACTGGAAGATCATCCGAGCAGTGAGCGAATATCTCGGCGTCGCTCTCCCATATGACGATATCTACGATATTCGATCACGGATGAGCGACATTGCCCCACATCTCGTCCGACATGATGTCATCGAGCAGTCCACTCTCGCCGCGTCTGGTGTCAAGACACAGCTTGTTGACGCCAACAAGTCGGCGGCTGCGTCTGGGGCTAAGTTGCAGAACCCAATACAAAACTTCTACTTCACCGATGCGATTTCGCGGTCATCGCCGACCATGGCACGGGCCTCTGCCGCGTTTTCGAAGGTCGAGAGTGAGCCGTTGGCAGCGAATGCATGAACAATCACAGGTGCTGGGTAAAATATTATTTGTTTAGATTTTAATGGTCATTTGTAAGTGTTTAAGGAAACGTCAATCGAGGATTGCAATCTTGTATTTTATTTTAGTGGTTATTCATAATGCAACGCAACGGATGGTTATAACCGCAGGCATATATGTACCGGCTTTTATGGATGTGATCTTTGTCGGTGCTCGCGAATCCCAGACATATAAGCATGAACAGAAATTACAAACGACGTCGTCCTTATTCCACATCCCGATTAGAATATACTAAACTTGTAAATCTGTTTGATGAATTGAATTGCAAATAACTAAGGAGCGTAAGACTGTTGAGCTTTACATGCAAGCTGACAACCTTAGCATTAGTTGCCTGGCCATTGCATAATTTTTACCATTTGTGGTTGGCGGTTATTGATTAACTCGGTGGCTTACGAGCATGACTGTATTTACTGCACGTGGCTGCGAGTATGAACATTGTTTCATTAGTGCTGTGGGGCCCTTGATGTACTATGGAATGCTTGTAAGTAACCTAGTTAGTATTGTAGATACTACTGGCCTATACTATTTCGTCACACCAATAGAAACACTGGGTGTCGGAGTAATTCGATATCAACTGCTATGTGTTGGACGCGTCAAGAACGCGTCGACAGTCAAACCTTATTTGAATGGGCCAGCCGCTTGAAGGCGTACAATTAATGATGTTCCAACACGCGTCACAACCACTAAATTCGCTATCACTATCTAGTTACTCTGCCATATTTAAAGTCGACTGTGTTATTTTACGGCAAATCTAGGCCCGCAACATACGATGACGACGCAGCAAGTAGTGGTACCCAAATACCCGCACACAGCGGGCCTGACGCGTCTCGCATACTCTGTTGACGGCACGGTCTTGCTGACCGTCGGCTCCAACAGACTTATCCGCAAGTTCACTGTCGATTCTGAGGATGAGCCTTACTCGATTGAGCACCATGAAAATGATATTCTTGGAGTTGCAACTTCTGTACGTTACGTGGCTAATATCTATTTCATGAAGGCGAGGCTTACGGATGGATCTTAGCGAACACACTTCGCAACCTGTTCCGAGGATGGAACCGCTAGTCTGTTCTCAATGCGGACTAATGAAATGGAGAGTATGCTTGTACGGCAGTCTCTTCCGATTCGCGATATTACTTTTAGTCCAGACGGCCAGTGGGTTGCCGTCGCTGGGGAGTAAGTTCACGAGTCTGTAGGCTGTGAAAGTTCTATTAATTTGGGATTAGTGAAACGACAGTCAAACTGGTTAACACCAGCGATATTACTCGCACTATCACCTTGCCAGCTCATAGACAAGGCGTAAAACACGTCTCTTTCCATCCCAACGGCGCACTGTTGGCGACGAGCAGCGTCGATGGGTCAATCCGCGTTTTCAGCATTAGTTCCGAGGAGCCAGAGCTGGTTAAGATGATTGAAGGATTGACCCCGTCCGTGGAACCTTCAGACGAGACGAGTTCTAAAGTCGCATGGCATCCTGATGGACGAGCATTTGCAACTCAGAATAAGACCAGAGGTAGTGTAACATGTATGGTACTACGGTTGCCGGTCTAACTCATATAGATATCATAACGGTCTCAAGAAGTACTTGGAGTATCGAGAGGTCTTTCGCATCAGGGCATATGGGACCAATCAACGACTTTGCTTGGTCGCCTAACGGGGCCTACCTAGCAACCGCAGGCTCAGACGGCAAGATCTTAATTTGGGACACACAGACACAGAATATTATCGACAAGCATAGTTATAAGAATGTCCTATCTGTTCAGTGGCATCCAACTCAGAACTCACTATCGTTCACGACTAATCAGGGACAGATGTATACTCTCCCTAATGTAATTCCAGCGAAATTAGATCCACCTGTAGGCAAGTCGATTTATCCGGCTCCACTGATCAAAGACCCGGACGCCGGGGCAGCCGTTAGACTGCGTCAAATCACGGGCGATTCTGATACGAGCGGACTCGGTAGGCCGTACGCCAAGATCCCGCTGGCTTCGGACCGCGATCTCGAATATGGTATATCCGATATCGACGAGCGGAATTGGATAGAGGACGACGATGGAGCAGGATATATTCCCGACCTTGTACCTGACAATGATTCGCTTGACAGTCCTGGAATGGGCAGAAAGCGTGCACATGGTTTAGTTGAGGATTTTGCAAGCAATAAGCGAAGATTCGTCTCGATTATCAAGAAGATGCAACAGGAGCCGTTCCAGCCTGGTAGTACGCCATGGAGGAATGGGAGACGATATCTGGCGCTGAATTCGGTTGGATACATATGGACTGTGGAACAGGATATGCATAACACCGTAACGGTGAGCTTTTTCGATCGAGGATTAAATAGAGAATATCACTTTACCGATCACTTTCTTTATGATAAAGCTTCCTTGAGTAAGTTTTGACTGATATTTTACACGAAAGTAGCAAGAGCTGACGGGCAAGTAGCGGAGCAAGCAGCTCTATTTGCAAACTCTGGCACCGATGGCCAAAACTCTCGCGTTTTCTTCAGAGAGCATGGCAGTTTGCAGGATAGTTGGGATCTCACATTGCATGGCGAAAGTATAACCTGTAAGTGTTCTTGCGTACATCTCAATTAAATGCAGACAGCTGAGATAATGAAGCTATTGCACTATCGGCAACGACGGTTGTGGTCTGTTCATCAAAAGGATACGTCCGCGTGTTCAATCTCCAAGGCTCGCCAATTCGCATATACAGACAATCAATGAACCCCGTGGTATGCTGTGCATCTTGGCAAGATTTCGTCATGATTGTCCGTAACCAAGGCGACGGATCCGGCGGCTTAATTTACAGTATCGAGAACGTCAAGTACGATGAAACATTCCAGAAAAATGATGTAGTTGATATTCCGTTTGAGAGTAGACTAAATTCGCTGTTTTTCTCTGATGATGGTGATCCTTGTATATATG
Source organism: Lipomyces mesembrius (assembly GCA_038497805.1). Lineage (NCBI taxonomy): Eukaryota > Fungi > Ascomycota > Lipomycetes > Lipomycetales > Lipomycetaceae > Lipomyces > Lipomyces mesembrius. The sequence continues at coordinate 109,703 of MU972927.1, forward strand.
ATTCTGATGGCGTGCTGCTTGTGCTGATGCACTGGCGGGCGCCACTGCAGGCAAAGTGGGTGCCGCTGTTAGAGACTAAGGCGATGGGACGGAATAACCCCGATGAATCATTTTGGCCGCTCGGTGTCATTCAGTCCAAATTCCACTGCATTATTTTGAAGGTGAGTCACTCAGCTAGGATTCTGGTTTCTGAACCCTGAAACTGATAAAAGAATACAGGGCGGTGAGAAATACCCGTATATCCCTCTCCCGATTTCGTCAGAGCTCGACATCAAGATGCCGATTTATCCCAACAGTTCGAGGCTCAAAGACGATGCCAAGGACGGCAATAACCAGCAAATCTCAGCCGACGCTATGGAACTTGAAGAACAATACCTTCAGGAGACCGTGCTTCTCCAACTGTACAAAGAAGCTGCATTGGCAGGAAGTGGCGGTGAAGGCGGCCTGGAAGATGACCAGAAAGACGAGATTTCCAGACGCGAGCTGGGTATTGATAAAACTGTTTTGCTATTGCTGCACATTGCTTGTCGGACGGGGCAGCATGGTAAGGCGTATGGTCTAGTGAATATGATACATAAGCAACAGGCGTTACAAGCTGCGAATAAGATTGCACAGAGACATCAGATGACTGCGTTGGCAGAGAAGATTAATCGTGAGCTAGAGAAGCGAGAGGACGAGTTTTATTAGACATTAGACATCAATGTGCTGCATCTGTATATTAATGCCAAATATAATTGCATAAGTGTGGATCTTACCCGGAATAACTGATCCAAAGTGTTCACTTATCGACGGAGTCCCTGATATCGACCAAAACTGGATGAATTCGCGAATCAAGGTAAGTAAAACGATTGATTACATGCACTATGACGATGCGAACTCTATAATTATCACTTTATTGACTATAACCGTATGAACATGAAGCCACCCTGTGACACAATGTTCACAAAAATTCTTTACATCCACATTAATTTAACCGGGCCAATAAAACGCCCCAAAAAAGTGTGCTGGTCGAGAAAAAGCGTGCAGAAAGGTTTCGTTGATGTCTTGGTTCATAAGGTTGTCGCCATGCTTACTGCTCGTACTTGGCTTTCACTTTGTTCTGAAAGAAGGCTGGGGTTTCGTAGTCGTTGATGGGAGTGCCGTCCGAGTTTGGAATTACCTTTGTTAGATTCTGCGGCAGTTAGGATTGGGTTCTTATACGGTCGTCGAAATGAGGAAGACATACCAAGAATTTGGCGACGCAGGCGTTAAGTGGTGCCTCGTCGAGACGGCAACGGCTCAGATCGTGATTCTCGTTCTCCAGACAGCCCCAATGCTTACGAAACTCAGTCTGGCAATTCTTGTTGATGTCTTCTAGCCTATAGACTGGCAATCAGCTTCATTTGACGCCTTCAATGTCATTTAATTCTGGACATACACTGATATGGCGCACCGAGTAACCCGACGACCCTCCTTAAGGCAGTCGGTCTCGCCAGTCCGTGTCTGGGATCGGCAAAGCATAAAGTCCTCGTTATATGGGGCACATCGCGCGCCAATAAAGTAACCTGTACAGATTAGCTCGGGTAGGTATAACTTCTACGTTTAAGACACCGCCTATCACCACCAGCAACCACAAAAACACAGGCAAAATCGCACATACTAGCTGACAAGAGTGGAGCAGAGGAAGCGCCGATCTCAGGAACACTAGGAATATGACTCGGCAACGGGGTGGGATCCGTTATATAATATGGCTGCGCATGGGGTTCCCGCGGGTTCGTTTTCGATGTCGTCATTGTGCAGTTGCGCTCAATTCCCTTTGAAATATTCTATCTGGAATTTGAACAACCTTGTCAAATTAACAGGGATTAATAATTACACCCGGGTGGTAGATGCCGGAATGAACCCCGTCGCGAACTTGCCGTAAAAGCGGTAAGTTGAAAATCCCGAGCTCTGATTTGGTAGCTCGGCTCTAAGTAGGAATGGGCCGGGTAACCATGAATGTATGTCGTCGGCGGTCGAGTGCGTCACGTGCCCGAAGAAAGCAAGACAACAAAAACACAATTACATCGCGAGCGCTGTACACAGAATCATACGAGGAAATTTACGACGCCGATATAGATTCTGCGTTTGATTATTTTATGTTGATCTGACGTGTTTTATTTTGCATAATCGCATAAGATGGCGTTCACGTTCGGGCAACCACAGCAACAGTCTCTATTCGGCGCCAGCACGACAGTCAACCCTTTACAATCACAGCAGCAGCCATTTTCGCTGTCGGCATCGCAATCATTTAATCCGTCTGCGACATTCGGGCAGTCTGTGAATCAGGCTGGATCAATAGGAAACTTTTCGCAGTTAGGCGGCGGACTGACATATGGGCCGATATGTAAGATTTGTAACTTTACCGATGCCATATAGAAGGATGCTAATTAGGATCAGCGACGGCGCCGTCGATACCGGATCAGCTACAGAAGATTAAAAATTCATGGGACCCCTCGTCGCCAGACTGCGCGTTCCAGTTCTACTTCTACAACAAAGTGCCGTCCGAGCAAGCGGTTCTGTACGTCAAACCGGCGAACTACGACCAAGCGCGATGGGACGCGGCCATCGCTGCTCGTCCAGATTCTGGATCCGTGCCCGTGCTCGCGCTCGGGTTTACTGATTTACAGAAGCGGGTGAATATTCAGCACCAGCAAGTGACGGCGTACCAGGTGCGCATGCACGAAATCAATAGCCGGCTGACGCAGTTGATCACGCGGCACGACTTGTACACGACGGTCAAGATTGCAGAATTGAAAGCCCGGCACGCGGCCCTTGCGCATCGGACAATGAGCCTGGCGGCCAAGGTGCAGGTATTGAAGAGCCGAGGGTATGCTCTGAGGCCGGACGAGGAGATGCTGAAACGCAAATTCGAGGAGCTCACGCGCGTGTTGAATGATCCGGCAGTGTTTGGCAAGATCAACGAGGTATGGGCGCGCATGATGGTCGTGCGAGACCGGATCAAGATTTTGAACGAGCAGATGCGGCAGACGGGAGAGCAGTGGGAGAATGCGATTGACTGGGAGAAGGACGACGAGCAGCTGGAGAAGATCGCGCGGATTTTGAAAGGGCAACAGGCGGGGTTGATTTATCTTGCGGACGTGCTACGGAAGGATATGGAAGAGGTTGATCAGATCGTTCGGCATCTAGAGGCAAAACGGATGACTGAGGAAGAGCGCGCACAAGGAAAAAGGTGATCAGAAACATTTGATTAGATTAAAATACATCAATTTTTGACAAACCCGTCAAACCCATGCACTAAACGTTCCTGGGCCTGTTTCCACTTCTGGGCCCGGAAATCCATCTTCTCTTGCTTACTACCAAAATTCGCCGTGTCAAACACGCGCTCGAGACCATACTGCTCGACCGGTACCGGATGCCGTTCAATGTCAAACATGCGCATCCGATTCGGCCGCACGCCCAGATCGACCTCCTGGAAGCGCCACCGCTTCTCCTGATTTTCGTACGTATTGAACCGCTCGACGTCGATGAACGGCTCGAAGGCAAGAAAGAGCCGGTCGTAAACTTCGTCAGCCGGGTCGTCGAACGTGACGGTGAGGTAGCCTGTGCCGACGGCGCGATGCACAAACTGCTTGCTTTCTCGAAACTGCATTACTCTGCCGATTTTTTCCAAGAATGCCAACAAGCGAGTTGATTCTTTTAATCCATCTAACGGCGGCCAGCACCGTATTGCGAAACGCTTAAAGTCGGGGTTCGTGGGACCGGTGTATATGTCGTTTATCGATTCGAATTGGCGGGCGATGAGCTTCTTGCGTTGGATGACCAGGTCGCGGACGGGGGGTGATGTGTCGGGGTCGTTTTCGAGGGCTTCGATGCGTTTAGTGTGAGAGGAAAGGTCTTCCGCTTCGTCTCCGGAAGACGCTGTGTATTTCCGGATAAATGGTGCTGATGCAGAGCATGGTCGCGGTCGTATAGGACTAATGATTTTTATCCGAGCTGGAAAAATACGTATCCGCATTTGCTGTTCTGGTTTGTATAGTGTTGGAAGAGGTGACGGTCGCCTTCTCGAAATCTCAACCTCGGGACTTTCAGAGATCAATGAACGATGGGTTTCGTACCCCGGCAGGCATTCTTGCGCTGCCGGAGGACATTAATTGCAATCAAATGTAAATAATATTTATGAATAAAATAGGACAGTATATACGTACAACGATGACAGAGTGGGCACGGTGGGACTAATTCATGGTCATAGCCTCATTGACGTCCGCGTGCAGCTCCATTGGGTCTAGATACTCATTAATTATCGCAAGAATGTATTTGCCATTGCTTGAATCAGAGCGGCACCTTCGTACCTCAAACATCGAACCGCGACGACACGTCAGCTGAAGAGATGTACATTTCACAGACGCCAGTTGGCGACGCTGCTCGAGGTGTATACCGGTTATCGCGTGTCGGCTGTCAAAATTCTTAAAGCCATTGAGTTTACATTCCGATGATAAGCGATGAGATGCTCATCGCCCGAACTGATTAATTAATTATATCCACTGCCAGCGTGTCGATTGCGACGAAACAGCTAATGCAAGCAGCGCCACGTACAGAAAGCAAGGTTAATGACCTGTCAAGTCATTCCGGCTCACATCCATGGACAATATCCTCAAACCCCTGCCTGTACATGGCAGGGGTATACTACACCGCAGTGACTAGTGCATAGTCGTAACATCAACATATTGTTTTGTTGGATTGGCGGTAATATACAGAGCGCCACACGCCAGTATACGTATAGCCCACCAGCCGCAGAGTAGTTGGCAAAAGCCCCATGTTTACAGCAGTATTTATTACTCAATGATACAATTTTTCCTTCGCCTTGTTCTTCCATTTTGTGAACATATTGGATACAGACAGATTACTCGTCAAGTTGTTGGGATGCGGAGGAGACATGTTGTGCCAATCAATGAACAGGAAAAAAACAGACAAGGGACCAAACTGCACCAGCAGGCAAAGCGGGGCACTGCCGATCACACATCCCCCTCCCCCCCCCCGGTCTAAGATACGGGCCTAACTACTGATACCCACACCATGGACATAATTTCCTTATATCCCCTCTTTCAATTCATTGATTGCTCATTATCACTACCAATAAAGTTTATTAAAAATCCTCAAAAAAAAATGAAAACCCCCCAATATGCACCCGCCGTTTCCTGTGTATATCCCCCAATGCCCCTTGTCCCTATTTCACAATACAAAAAGAAAAAGATTATTATCACAAGAACCTGTATGAATGACCCATAATGCAAAAAGAAATGAAAAGAAAATGCAAATACCCAAAGCCATCCATGAATCCCTTGTACCGAATTGGAAATAAAAATACACGACCGAGTGATCTATAACAACCCATTAAAGAAAGTCGAAGAATCCAAATAGGTTCTAAAAATCCCGTCCCATAGGATACCGATTACCCACAAAAAAAGAACAAATCAAGAAAAAAACTCCGAAAAATTACAAGTAGGGAGCGAGCCACTTGTCGTCAAACCATCCGACCCTCTCGAACGCGACGAACAACCGGGTTGCCTTGTTCACGTCGATGCGGCACGCCTTTTGGCTGTCGGTCCTGCGGAATTGAAGACCCTTGCGGGCTCGGAACACGCGCTCGGCGAATATACGCTTCTTGGAGTCGAGGTACACTGCGCACGGCAGTCGGAGGACAGCGGCAAGCTGGAGCTCGTACGGGTGAAGAAGCTCGCGGTCGGGATCGTTAGATAAGTCCATCGCGTTGCCTTTCCAGTCCGTCCGCATGCCCTTTGTGCCGTCGAGGGACGACGGGGGCGGACAGAAATCAGGCACGTCGTCGAGGTCGATGTCGTGCACTGTTGACGTTCGTGGCGACAATTCGGGTGACAAGGACGATCGCTTGTGCGCGGCTGGTAAAGTGAACGCTGTTGGGGATACGTTCAAAGGCCGGACTTTCTTTGATACAATTCGTGGAGACGACAACGCGGAGTTGCGGGTTGTGATGCCGCCGGATGGAGATTGAATCTGTAGTCTCGGCTTAAGAACTCGCGATGGCCGTGGAGTAGGCGCGGAAGCAGGCAGCTGCGTCGCCGTGACGGATATGACGGTAGCGATCTGGGGCTTGTAGAGCTTGAGCATCTCGCGCTGGGCCGCAAGCCACCGGCGCGGCGACTTGGCATACTGCTCATACACGGTCGATTGGAAGTACTCGCTGTCGTTCTTGTTATCTGGCTTGGGTGAAGCCGCCACGACGGCCGTTGCGGCCCCGTTCTGCCTGACTACATCGACGAGCGGCCGGAACATGGGGGCCGCGCGCAGATCGGACAATCCATGAGACGGAAACAGGGGCGGATCAGCTCTGGCGATGCTGTCTGTGGTCGCGAATGGGGACGGCGGCGGCGATAGCATGCTGGACGATCTTTGGGCATGGGCGCCAGGCGACCGCTTGTCGTCCGGGATCAGGACATCGGAAGCGGCCATGACGGGCGTCGGCAGTGGCGGTAATGGTGGCATTGAGCTCGGCTTGTCGAGTTGCGATGTCATTGGTGACCCTTGAGTGAAGGTGATGGGACAAGACTTGGAAGAGCAACGAGCCCGCGCGAGTGGGCACAAGGCAGTTTTAATATGGGCTGGGCAGGATGTTGGAAAATCGAATTGAGTTTAGTACGAACGGGTACCGGGGGATGCGCGTGACGTCACCGCCACAGCCGGTACCCACCTAACCCAAAGCGAACATCCGCCAAAAAAACGCAGCGATCTTGGCTGCAGTACGACGCATGGTTTCTCCACAATAATTAGCCAAGTAGCATAGTCCCTACACAGATTCGCACACTGAAGCCAAGGGTCAGCTGAGCCTGGCGAACTTGGACACAAGGCGGAGTGGCAAATCCTGTGTCTTGTGCGACGGCTGAGCTGGCTGGCGCTAAACATGCGGCTGAGTCACATGAATTCATGCGCCACACGTCACCAGCCGGAAGTGGCACTCCTGCGTCATCTTTCGATCTCGTTCTGCCCCTTTTTCCGACGATCCGTCTAAGTCCAGCGCACACCCATTACTCAGCACTGCCAAGTTTGTATATGCCGCTGCGAGTGCTGGTGAGAGCTAGCTAACTATTAGCTGCAGACATAAATTCGTCACTGTGAAGACAACAATGTGCAAGGCCAGGCACTGGCGATCACTAAATGCTGATATGACTGACATCAATGCAACCCTGAGCGCCACCTGCGCCACGAGTGTACTGCCACGCCTGCTATCGGCTGTTCGCGCCGCGCCTTCGTCTAATTTTTGCCGGTTTTTGTTTGTTTATTCAAAATAGATTCGAGACGTCTACTGAGTACTGACTTGCCTTCTCTGCACATCTCTCCAACTAAAGCGCCGCGTGCGCTAGTCGATAATGCCTGCGGCTCGCCTGCAAGGCTCCAGCGAGCGGCGGTGGCCGAAAATACGTTACAGTTCTGGCGTGTTCTGCGCAGACACTGAGACACTATCTCATCGCCCTAGAACAAATTTTTTTCTTCCTTCGCCGAAGCCTATATTATTAAGCTAGAGATATGTTCTTTTCCATTTAGTCTAGCAATATGTCTACCTATCGCTGAGAAATGAAATAGCACTAGACCAATCCACCCACCTGACTTCTGTATTTTCGGTTGACAATTACCTCGACGTCCGAGTGGCGCTTTTGCATGACAGAAAAGAAGTGGTGGCTTGCGGGGGGAACAGCTCCCTGCGTGTCTATCTGTCAGTATCGTGCTGACTCCATCGTACGATTGATTACTGACTATCTGACCAAGAGGCCGGCATGGAGATAGACAAATTATTATCTCAGTAGGATTATACTAATATCCTACATCCGTCCGCCGTCCGTTTTCCAAGCAAGTGAATTGGCGCGGCCAAGTACCAATCCACTTGCTTCTACATCTTTAAATCTAAATCATCAAAACTTTGCGCACAGCCACATTGCGCTTGATCTTCGACGCTTTATCGCGCCGTCGACTCAGAATTAACCGAGCAAAAATTTTCCCGAATATTTCCTGGCTGGGCTAGTCGAGCCAGTATACAGTGATCTACGATGTTAATACCAAAACGTATGGCGTGGCGCAGACGTCATGCCGGCTATGGCTCACTTATGTATAGTAACACGTGAACGTGTCGCTTGATAAAAATTCATTCATACACAGAATATCCATACATTATCCCTGCAGTCTCATCATCATCGGATTCCGACCCTTCTTATTCCGTCCCATAATCGGTCGACTCCAGTCTCCTATTTCTGTTAGCCTCCTTCAATAGCACATACCACGTACCCGCCAGGCAAACTTACCGACTAGCTTATCCGCAATCCGCTTGATACCTAACTGCGGCTTGCGACTCTTTTGATAAAACAGCACCACCCGGCCGATTCCACTTTCGCGGAGATGAACCGTCTTGATCGGTAGTTCTTCTAACGCGGCGAACAGTTCTCGCTGAATACTGTATGCTGGTAACGATGCGTCCGGCAGCGGCTCGAGCCACAGCCTAACAGACTCCAATAAATTGTTGTCCAGAATCGAGTCATACAATGAATGCCTTTTACTATTAGACTCTGTTCCTTTTCCTTTTTTAAAAACCTCGCAACATACTTTTGCAAAACATCGCGGACTTCGGGCAACATCTGCAGCTTGTGCGTAGCCGGCAACCCATCTTTGATCGCTTCGGCATCTTTGATCGCTGCCTGCCGCATACGCTCCCGGACTTCAACGATCCGGTCATCCTGCATCTGTTCAATATCGTCTTCGTCTACTTTCTTTCTCCTCTTCTGCGTCTTGAGCACCGCGTCTATGCGTTCTTCCAATTCCCGCAGCCGTCCTGCTTCCGTTAGCATAAAGTCAGTCCTCCTTACCAACGCACATACGCTTATCTGGATCTAGCTTCTCAAGATCCTCCTCCGCCGCCCGCTCCTTCCGATCCTTCTTCCTCCGCCCCGTAACCCCCTCACCCTCAATAATTCCCCCGTCCCCGTCCCCCCTCTTCCTTGCTCTAGTCCGCTCCTTCGTCCTCTTCCCGGCCCCTCTCTCACCATCCTCTCTCAATCGCTTATGCCGCTGAATTTTGTACACTTCTTCTGTAATGGGAAGACCGATCGCGTCGACTTCGACATCTTTGAACTGGTCTTCGTCCAATTCGGACAGCTCCTCGTCGTTGTCAAAAATATCCTCCAATCCATTCTGCTGTTTCTCTTCATCTTGCGCGGCCACGGTCGGTGAATCGACCTCTGACATTGTGATCGTCGAATGCGGGTATGCGTCGATGATGAATGTAACCGGTGAAGCAAGCGAGATCAATATCGATATCGATCGCGTGGAATGCTGTATAGATCGATTCGTGGATGCGATTTCGAAGCGGCAAACCTAAATGGCACACAATGTGACGAATAAGCTGTAACTGTCAAATCAACCGGTCATCCATTAATTTTTTCGCCCCGCGCCTTCGTAGATCGCCATCCTTCATCCTGCCCATTAACAACACCTTATCTCGCTATCCATTTATCTAAATTCAAAAAGACAATTAACGAAGCAAACAATGTTCGCAGGCGGCGCACCACCACCTCCTTCTCCCGAAAAAGTCGCGGAGGAAGATAAGATTGCGTCCGGAATGATGCTCTCTATCGTCGCTGCTTGTGTCGGACTTTGGTTGAGTATGTGTCTTTATCTTCTTGATTCCGGCCTTGTTTTTTTTTTGAGGGCGGGCGCGTGGGCCGGATGGTGTGGCAGATATGCTAAACATATTGGTTTAGCTCCGTCGGTCGTGCAGTTTTTCTCAAAGTAAATGTACATAAAGTCGACTGTATGATACGGCCGCGATGTGTGTATATACGAGAATGCGACAATACGTGAAACAGCGGAACGCCAGTAGGAATGAGATACTTCACGCAAGCAGCAGCAGCAGCAGCGACTGCGCTGTCTTGAATGTTTGCATACAGAAGATGTGATCTCTTGCGGGTGGTGCAAAAAAATTGTACATAGTCTGTCTGAATTTGTAATGAATAATAATTTTCGGTTTCGTGATTGGATTTTGCATTGTACATCTGTGACATCAACAACTATATTACACAAAAGCCAAATAACTTGCCCATTTACATATCAACAGTCGCGCCGAATCCATAATTAACAAACCACACAAAAATATATCTGAAACCCATCTAATTTGAAAATGGTATAATACATCAATCATACAATTTATTCATTCAAGTCGAATAGTAGTTCTCAATGTCAGTTTCCTCTTCTTCCGGATTCGGCGGACCGGAGTCGGCTGCACAGCTAGTCGTGCGAGTCACTGTGCCGTCGTCAAGGAGGTCGCATATCGCGACGCCTCTGTCTCGCTTGTGACAAGCGCTGCCTTGTGTCGACACCTCCGTGCACGACGAATCCGCGGCCAAGTCGTCGAATATTGCCGAAGACGACGTAGGCTGCGACGAGTCGAGCGACGCCTCCGCGTCTGCTGCTGCTTGTGGGAATAAAATCCGGGGTTTAACTGGCGCGATTGCGAACTCGTCGTCAGAATATAGTTCTTCGCTAGGAAACGGCCGGAATACTTTCTTCCCGCGGCTACTGCATGTTAGTGTCTTTCTGAAACTCCATACCTGCTGGTCTGCAACTTACAAGACAAACGCCATGCCTTTCTTGGACGGATCAGGCCTCGCTGAAAGGTTAGGTTGTCGGCACCGTTTTTTGGCCGTGCCCGGCCGCGTAACGAATGGATCATCTTCACCGTCCTCGTACACGTCAAATTCGGTCTCAGGGTCTTTGTATATACTAAACTTCAGTTTCCTATCCATGCGCATGCCCCCAAACTCATCCAGCCCATCGTCCACCGTCGCCGTCTGGGCAGGCGTGGAAGGGAATAACACCCTGGCAACACACTTGCCCTTCCGCCTTCCGTCGTTAGACAACTCGTCTTCAACTACCTCCTCTGTCGTCGCTAGATCCTGTTCGCCTTGTCGCCGCCGACGATACGGCGTTTCCCGAGGCGTGACCATCTGTGCACCCGGCTGCGCACCTGAAATCGTCCGCGTCCGCGTCCGTGATCGGGTTGCTCCCTCGTCATCTAGCCCGGTATCCTCAGTACTCCCCCTCCGTCGTGGGCGCTGCCTGTGTGCATGCTGATCATCCTGTTGCTGCTTCTGTTGCCGCCGATCAAGTAAAGTGTAGTGATCTGGATCAAACATCGGCCCGTACCGCGGCGTCGGCGGAGTGATCACAGGCGTGCTGCTGCCAGTGTGTCGCGGTGGTGTGCGCGGCATCCTGTCCTTCCTGTCGTCAGTCAAACCAATCAATTCGTCCCGCTCGAATTATGAACCGTGCATAGACGTAGTGACGTGTGTTTAGACGTGAACCCGGTCGTGCATGCGCTGCCGTGTGGGATGGTTGTGTGGAAAGGGGCGGACAGAAACAGCGGGAACAATAAGCAGGGTAACTTTTTTCAACGCGTCATGCACGCGTCGGGATTGACGCGTCTTTTGACGCGTTGGTAGCATGCGAGGTTCAGAAGAGAAATTCTAGCTTGTAAATATATTGCATTCTTTACATTCATTTCTCTCATTATTGCCTGTTGTATGAAGAGTGGAACGTGTGCGTTGTATTAGCCATGCCCACTATGCCCAAATTCAGTCGGTGTCGGTTGGCCAGATTATAACTGCATGCAATAAAATATTAATACAAACTAACTACTTATACGATTATATCTGAGACTGATAATTTGCTGCAATGCGATGAGAGCTACACGATCCTCGGCGCAAAATGGTTATCAAAAAAAAAAATGGGAGTAGCCGCATCGGGTCACCCACTTCGCCGACGCGTCGCCTTCTGATTTCATCGGATGTAAACATCTACTGCTGTTGCATCAGCTCTCCAACTAATCAACCATGCCTCCAGAAACAGACACATTATTGGCATCTTTGCACGAGCTGCAATTATCTCTCAACGAATCTTCCACGAACAAACAACTTTCCGCCTCCGAAATAGTTGAAACGGAGTTGAGGAAAGAAGATCGGTTACGACAAGAACTCGAACAAGTGCGCTCCGTCAACGCGTCCATCACAGCCGTGTTAGATTCCATTACAGTCGCCGAGTCAAATTTAGAGGTGTGTAGGTTGCTGCTGCCACTGGTTCTTTGTTCCGCATTGTATTGACGTGGAGGTTCAGAAAGTTGTTACTACGACGACGAATGTTGACAGTCTACTGAATTTATGGATGCGGATTTTGTCGCAGACCGAACATACCCAGCGACTGATTTTTGATCCTAAGTGGGAGGGTGCGACAAAGGTAAGGGGCTCACTGTATGAACAAGTAGAGCACAAGTCGTAACATCGATCACCAGGACGAACATCTGCACCAGACTCGGCTGGCCGCGATTGCCGCTCAACAAGCCCAGGCCAAGGCGCAGGCCGAGAAACGCGCGCAGGAAATGGCAGCCGCTACTCAGAAGCGGGAGGAGGCGGAGGAGCAGAAACGTAAACGAGATGCCGTAGTACAGAAGAGAAGTACGACGGTTTTGTCTAGACTACAATAAGATTTCGGCTAATAGTGTGTAGTATATGGAAATAAACTAGGTAGTGGGAAGGCTTCGGTTTCGGGAACAAACTCGTCGACGACAATGCCGATGGCCCCGAATCCACGGAGCACGACCACGCGTCCGACTGGACGGTCCACAACCTTAAAATCCACAGGCAATTCTGGTGTTCCGACCCGGCAGCGTTCAGTTTTGCGAACTGCAAACAGTAACGCTCCTTGAGCGCGCACGAATATGATTAAGTACATTTTGGATGGGTTTCGGGATAGTCTTTGAAGGCACTGTAGTTTATGGATGCGCAAGTACTTAGGCATGTAATTAATCATTTGAACTGTTATACTAATAAAAAGCGTGACTACTCAAAGTGCATTACATAGCTCCAACACAAACAAATAAAAAACATTTATATTCCCGTATATCCCTGCCTTATACATAATCCATCCAAGAGTTTTCCAGCCGATGCCCAATGCAAAAACCCAGTCAATTCACCGCTTTTAATGGCATATAGCGAATTGATCATAAATATTTCAACACCACCTCCCGTCCTAAATTTGTAAGTCTCATCCGCGATTCGAAGTCATCCATGTTAATATATGCCCCACATAATCGTCTCTCGCCATCAAACGCACTGCGTCCATGCATAACCCTCCAGTTGTCAAATATTAACGTCCGACCAGGCCGCAATTTGAACCAGTACTCCGTCTCCCTTCGCGTGACGATCTCATGCCATTTCCTAATCGCTTCGTAAAATCTGATCACATCAACATCAGGATCGCCGCCTTCCCATCGGTCCATGGTCGAGCGGTCGTCATTATTCCAGCGGACTTGGATCAGCTCGCCAGTTGCCTCGTCGTGGTTGAGAATGGGCGACGTGCTCGCTGGTCGAATGCACACGTCTTTATTGCCGGCGCTATGGGCCGGGATGCGAATTCGTGACAGGGTCTTGTAATGCTCCGGCGCTTCTTCTCGAAGAATGCGCGCCGCTTTAAATCCGTCTGCCAAAACAGATTCACCTCCTGAGCCGTTGTGGAGGAGCAGATGCAACACCTGAAGGCCAGGTGGTTCTGTGAAGTACGTTCCGTCCGTGTGAAGGCCGAGCGCGAGATCCGTGTAAGCAGTGTCATTTGCTGCGAGGTCAGAAGTGAAATCCCAGAAACCGCCTGACAAGTTAGTGAGCCCTACAGGTATATCGCTAACCAGGATCTCTTACCGTAATGCGTCTGGCGCGGGAATGATATCCGGTTGATAAGCTTCTCGGTGTCGTCGGGATTCACTGGAACGTCATCAACAAAACAGAACCCATATAATTTCTGTCAATTAGCGTAAGCTTTTGATCACGTGAAACGGAGCACTCACTATTTTGCTCGTCAACTCGGCGACACCGGCATCTGAGCTCATCACGCTCGAACACTCAACCACAGGCGGATTATCCTGCACGTCGTCACGACTCCAGAGCACTCTCCTGAAGGACAAATGCTTCTCAAGGACAGGCTGATATGAATGTAAATGCAGCCAGTCCCACGGATAAAAACTCTCGTGACCATCGTTCTTCCATGTTATTTTTAATGCTGCGTCCAACGCCTCAACCGACTCCGGGTGTACCGATGTCGGGATGGTAAAAGTGTCAACAAGCCGCTGCTTCGTGATCGGATGAAAACATGAGGCACATTGGCACGAGTCGCGGAGCCAAATATTGTGGTAAGAGGAGGTGACGCCTTCGTCCCATGGGATGTACACTTTTTTATTATCGAATGAAACCTGATGATGAGGGGAAATAACGGTACGTGGGACGACGTTCGCATTCACGCCCATGTTACGAGTTAGAGCATTACGACGAGCAGATAGTGCATGTTGGGCCTGCGGAGTTGCTCGCCAGGAGTAAATTGATCGTATTGCTGGCCGGTCGATGGTATTGCGCCGGATGGGAGCGTTGGCGTCCGCATTGGTACGGCCTATTCTCTGTGCTGACCGCGCTATTTGCCTGACGCACCGTTAGCAACATATCTCAAAATCAATTGTCATGTTTATAATAGACTACACATCTGCAATGTGAAAAGCAATAAGCAATCAGGCGATGCACAAACGTGTGCTTGCTATTAGGTCTTCAAACTTACCGTACCTGCCGCAGATTCGACAGAGACTTCAGAAATCGCCTCATTCTCTATGCTTCGTCATTCAATACACAATTTTTTTCAAAATATTCGATATGTAAGCCTATCGAGTCGACAAACGCCGGTCAAGGCGGCCAAGGCGAATACTGTCGCAACTGGTGATGATGTCACTCGACGAGTCGTGGTCGCATACGATGCAGCCAGGTCGATTCATGAATTTCAGAAATCGCTGGATTGGGAGTTGGCGGAGAGATGACGTCGTCACGCTCTAAACCATTCCATCCCATACATAAATATTTGTAATGTTTTTATAAGAGTTTGACTTAATTGGATGGTCTTCGACTGGCAGAATCGTAAATATACTATGCTCATCCACTGACTGGATCTGGGCGGCATTAACCCCGTTGGAGGTTGTCTGCTGATCGGCGTGGATTTTAACGGCTTCATCGGGCTGTAAATGTAAGAAATATTCTGAATAAAAAGATTCCTTTCTAATCCAAGACTCCTTACCCTAAATTACACAAATATCATACAAGTATTAACTACCTTCTATACCCATCAAAATCCCGCTCCGCAAATCCAATCTCGCCTCTGCGTTTCAATATAAATCTTTCATCCAGCCATTCCTCCATTTGTTGATAGTTCTTAACCAATCTCAAATCTGCACGCTCCTGCTTAGTTAACAGTCCCTGCGTCATCTCGACGATCAAATACTGAATGTTCTTGAACGGACTGCCATATTCCCTCGCATAGGCCCATAAGAGTTCAACCGCTTTCCAAGGCGTGTTTTCGTACCCCGCAAAAAGTGCCGGATTCTGCAAAAGTCCTCTGGCGGCCATAACTCCGTCTACACCGGTAATTTCAACAATCTTCTTAGCATCCGCCAACAAGAAACAGTCACCGTTGGCTACAACGTATATCTCTCTAGGTATGGCCTCGCGCACTCGTCTGACAGCCTCGAGGTTTGGCGGCACCGAATTCCGCTGCTTATGCAGACGGCCATGCACAGTAATAATATCCGCTCCAGCGGCCGCGACCCGTTTTGCAAAGTCAACTGTCCGATCCAAGTCTGAGTGAATCCGGATCTTGACATCCAGCACGACGCTCCGGCCGAATTTCTCCCGCGCGCCGCGCACCATCGATTCCACAACCTCGATCCGCTGCATGAGCACCGCGCCTATTCCTTCCTGATTCTGTTCCTTGATGGGACAGCCGCAGTTCAATCCCACTCCTGCGACATAATCCTTGACAAATTCGGTCGCCTCAATCAATTCGTCGGCATTCGGCGCGCCAAACTGCGCAATGACGGGACCGTCCAGTTTGCAGGTCGAAAAATCCACTTCACGCGCGTACTTTGAATTTTTGAACTCGCGGGCGATCATCATGGGCGTGTATGCTACGTCGACGGCGAAGTGGCGCTGAATCAGGAGACGAAAAGGAAGACGTGTGTAGCGAACCATCGGCGCGGCTATGTATAGAGGCCGGTTCTCGAATCGAGCTTTTGCAAATAATGAGAGAATGCTTATTTTGCAGGGTTCGCATGTCGGTGGTAAAGTCTCTGGATCGTCGACTGTGATTGCGGGGGGAAGGGGGATCGAGTAGTCGTGGGCCAGAGGCGAGAGTGGCTTGTGCGGGACTGTCATCGTCGAGAAAGCCGCTCGAATGCGAGTTAGCGTGTTCGCATGTACGTGGAAGACGCGTATTTCCAGCAATGTGAATGCTAAATAATGAGGCGATATACAAACCACTGTTCTACAGGAGTTGAGAAGGCTGCATTTCATGAGGTAATTTATCGTGCGCGGTTTATCGGTCAGAAAGGATAAATTGAGGTTGGGGTTTGCCAGATGCCATCACAGGTTGTCCTCACTGAGATCCAAACTTCCTCCATCGGATCTTGTCATATTGGACAGCAAGTTGTCGCAAAATTCTTCGATCCGCTCTTTGTTTCGGTCGGACTACCAGGCGATGACGCTCCTCAAAAATATAGGCAACTCGTGGCGTATCGATTTTGCGAACGAGAGGGTGCTGCTTACTCTACATTATCTGCACTTCAAGGCACTTCCATTCCCATATTCTATGGCCAATTCGAGTGTCACTTTCACAGTCGGCCGACGGAATCCGATCAAACCGTTAAAGTCATCTTGATGGAACATATCGATGGCTGGCCATTGTCGTGGTATTCTCCTGACGAAATGACGGAATCACTGGGCCAGTGGATTCCACTTTCACGGGGTCGTAACGAGCAGGCAAGAGTTGTCCTTGTTGATTTCGAAGAATCAGAGATTTTGAATGAAAAGAGCAGGTATTCGCCTGAGGTAATGAAAGAGGAAGATTTTATCGTCTTGCGATGTGAGTTTGAGGACTTCGGATTAATCCCTAGAAGCAATTTGATCCTGGAGGACTTGGCGTACCGTAGCTTGAACGTCGGTTTGGTCAATGGTGCGTGCTTTGAACGACTCGATTGTAGAGCATTGCACTGGATTTCGAAGCAGATGATGATGTTCTATTCCAGGCCAAATCGATGTAGTCTAGTCAAGGAACGTGTAACCGAGCTAACTATACCCACATGAATGGAGCTGACTTCCACTGAACTTTTGAAAGACTACCCGAACGTGGCCATAAATTGTTTTCTGTGATCGCTTATGTATTTGGCATCCAGCTGATGTGTGATATAAATAGTTTACAAAACTTTTCAGCTCATGCTGATTAAGCGTCTTGTTGTGAGGGTCCGATGGATTTGCGCGGTCGGTTAGGCTAGCTGGAAGCAAATAACGATATATTTTAGAGTATTTTTTAAGACTCGACAGGACTTGTGACCCGACAGGATTGGAAGCTAGAGAAGTTGTGGATGGTTCCCCTGGACTTCCGTAGCTCACGGAACATGTAGTGGCGGCACAAGTGACAAGTGTGTGGACTTATGGTGTGGGCATAGGTGTCAAAAATATTCACTGCGTACTGAGCCGCGCTCCATGAGGCCTCCACACCATTCAGATGGATCACTACTGGGTGTGTGCCACGATGACGACGCTGGATGACATTTCCCACGAAGATGTAGGATAAATTGCTGTGATCAAACAAAATAGCAGGGATGTTGCAAAGCCAGAGAATATTTCAATTCTAGCTCATGGGCGTGTATGGTCTCATAGCAGCTGCTCAGTGATTAATTTGCATGATCAATCAGCCACATATAGTAAATTGAAATGTGGTCGAACGATCAAGAACTAATTTGATCTTGAGAGAAAAGGGATACGACCGGAAAGCCATCAAATTGGAGAATTTTTTGTCTAGATTTGAAGCCATAGAATTTTTTGTCTAAGTTTGAACTTTAGAATAAATTCAAGGTCAGGGTTCGTGGCTGTGGCACTTGGCTTTGGAACTTGCAAGGAAGCTAAATACCGCAGCCAGTTACTGACGAGTGTTGAGGGTCTCTGCTCTTGATTAGATGTTACTCGACGATTTCAACATTGAGCGAATTGCCATTGCGTATACATCGGATGTTAGGAGTTTGGGCAATTGCTGACTGACATTATGGCGGGGACTTTGTTTGCGTACCTCCCTTATCACGAGCCAGACATTCTCACGATCCTAACGCAATCTTCTTTCCTCTTTCTCATGAATGTCGTTAATCATGTTCTTGATAACCTGGTCTACTGCGGCCTGCTCGGTCAAGTATTCATCGGAGTCGCATGGGGCAGTCCTGGAGCAGGATGGCTCGGAACAAAAGTGGAGGAAACAATTGTGCAGCTCGGTTATCTGGGTCTCATACTGCTTGTCTATGAAGGTTGGTGGTGTCCATGGACGTGATGCTTGCGTCAGCTTTCTGACAGTACTAATAGGTGGTCTTTCAACAAATCTGGTTTCGGTGAAATCCAACTTGTGGCTCTCGGTTGGTATTGCCGTTACCGGAATAGGAGTGCCAATGGCGTTGTCTTTTTCGTTGAAGAAACTCGCCAGTGCGACGACGTTACAAGCGTTCGCAGGAGGTGCGGCACTCTGCTCCACGAGCTTAGGAACGACATTCACCATCCTTAACACCAGCGGATTGACAACTTCACGGTTGGGGGTTGTACTAACTAGTGCAGCTATGATGGATGACGTAGTTGGTCTGATCATGGTTCAAGTCATCACTTATCTGGCCAGCGCTGTATCTTCTTTCAGTGCTGTGACCATCGTGCGGCCTATAGCTGTTTCGCTTGGCCTGGTGTTTGTTGTACTGTTTGCGTGCCGCTTTTTCATTAGGCATATAACGATCAGTATAAATATTTGGCGGAAAAAGAATCCACAAGGGATGATAGACCGGGCACTTCATCGACGGGATACCACGCTACTGGTCCACTCTATCATTCTCTTCGGCTTAGTGACTGGAGCCTCTTATGCAGGAACGTCAAACCTTCTCGCGGCATATCTGGCCGGTGCAGCAGTCAGTTGGTGGGATGCTGAAGTCTCACTTCTGTCGTCCGGAGGTCGAACAGATGTATCTACAGAGAATAAGGACGGATCCTTACAAACGGAGCAGACAGGTCAAAGGCAACTCCAGGCGGTTACTGAAGAGAGCAGTGCGAAACTGCACATGATCGACGCTACTAGTCACAGACCATGTCAGGCGGATGAACTAGAATCCACCGAGCAGAACAAAGCTCGGCGTTATGAGCATGATTCCGGACGGGACAATGACGATTTTACCGGATTAGCAATCTACAAGACCTACTACCTTGCCGCAGTTGAGAAGATACTGAAACCCTTCTTCTTTGTAAGAATGATGCTTATAGCCATTGTAGTATCTGGGCTAACGCGATGAATTCCAAGGGTTCCATCGGTTTCTCCGTGCCCATCACACATATGTTTTCTGGATTTATCCTTTGGCGTGGAGTGGTATATGCTCTCTTGATGGCCTCTGGGAAGATGATTTGTGCGTTGTGGCTTGTACGACTCACATTTCGGCCATCATTTGGAATAACGCTGTCTAAGCTGCTATTGCGACTACAAAGCTGGCGTAGGGCTGCAGTCAAATCAAGCAAAGCAAACAGCAAAAAGCCCATAGGTTCGGAGGAGAACCCATCCGCGGCTAAGTCCGGCACCTCTGAACTTAACAATGGCTCGAGCCTCCCGAAACCTTTGTCACTGTACCCTGCGTCAATAATTGGCTCAGCGATGATTGCCCGGGGTGAGATTGGTTTCCTTATATCGTCGCTTGCAGAGAGCAATGGAATCTTCGGCTTGTCCAAGTCTTCTTCGTCAGAAGGGCGTTCGGAAATCTATCTCATTGTCACATGGGGGATCTTACTCTGTACCATTCTTAGTCCGATCTCTGTGGGACTTTTAGTCAAGAGGGTTAGAAGGTTGCAGCGTAAGGGGCGCAATTCTGATGGAAACAGTGATCCCTTGGGTATATGGGGTGTGACATAAAGCCAAGTCATGGAACAGAACGGGTTTCACGTCTGGCCTGCATGCACCACTTCATCGTCGTTAGTAGCAAAAAGCAAGCGAGTCCTTGATACTCTACTATCTCCGTCGCTGTCGCGCAATTTATGCATTCACAAATTGGTAACGCTGTAGGTCCGACATTAAAAGTCGATAGCGATCAAAGTAAACTATAATAGTTAAACCTTATCTGAGGAAATATGCCAAATAGGGTTTAGCCAGGGTCTTCAAGTGACGGCCAGCTTGTCTCAGACTGGAAGGTCGGCCATACATGCGAATCCGCTCGACTGGCAGAGAAGGCTTCTCAGCAGGCAGGCCTTATGAATTGCGTTGTCAATATGCTTCAGGCAATAACGTCGACCGATTAATATCCACAAGGTGTGATTGAATATTCATGTGACAATATACAGCTGCAGAATCATGAAGGAAAACGGGTCTCATAAGAAATCCAGCAATGACATCACATGTATCGCCCGGCAAACCTGTTCCGATGCAGTGGACCACATTCGGCAATGCTAACTCAGCTTATCGACAAATCTAAGAGTTCGGTGGTTCCGCAATCAGGCACACGGACTCGGCGCTAGTCGAGAGGGTTCTGTACTAATTGTGCATTGTCTTTGCTTGCAGAAGTGTGGCGGACGCGTTTCATGACCTGCGGCTTTTGGAACTTGGACTAGGCGGCGGGTGTCAGTGATGACAGGTGATATGATGTCATATTGCGAATGTCTTGTATATTTTAAGATATACGTCATGAGACAGCAGTTTTATTACTTTCCAGATCGCGTGCGGACAAAAAATGTTTTTCTCCGAGACATGCTCGCATTCATTAGATCAGTCGTACACGGCACGCTACTTGGACTTTTGTTCCCTTAAATTGCGAGCGAGGGCAAAGCAATCGGTAGAAATAGCGGGGAAGATTTTGAAATGACATCGGAGGACAAGTGTGGTAAGTGCCTATTTTAGATTATGGCCCAGAGACTCGATGGTTTGTGATGCCAACTGCCAAGACTCTTAACTCTTAACAGCAGGCATAAGACGGAATCGTCACCTCTAAAAATAGCCGGACACACCGTCTCTAGATATCTTGCAAACCCGCAATCCGCCATTCAATCGCAACCAGATCATCGCCTGATGACCCGGGGGATCTGTGACCTACAAGTAAATTAACACGGCGACATTCGTTGTTGCCGCTAGACTTTTGGTATTGAATAACTGTCGATTTCACATGCTCACTATTTGCTTTCGAAGGAGCTACTAACGAGTTGGAGACGTAGAGAGCAAGAAGATAGACTGGTGGTATTGGTGCTCATAACCGCCACTTAGCTGCCGTTTAAGCACTTGGCACATATGACTACACTTATCTGCAGTAGATAAAAATTATATGCATTGGGTAACTGTCAATGGACACATCACCACACACAACACACCTGAATTAAGCGAGAGCATCTCGTTATAAGCTTGCTCATAATTGTCTGCGTGTCATTATTAAGAAATTATTAGCATATCTCTTCTCTCCCAGCCAGATTTACGTCACAGCGGAAAGTTTAATACGTTACTGCTTTTCGACAGGTCGCAAACGCAAATTTTGCGAGCTTAATTATATTGGATAAGAGCGATCTGTCCGGCCTCGGCTGGGCGGAAGTGTCTATCTGGGAGTATTTAAACGCCGCTGACTTGCGAGAGCACTCAAAAAATGTGGAGCTATCATTGTGGACCGGAATGAGCCGCTGCTTACTGATAACAAAGCCAATCACTGCTCATGACGGGACTGCTACAATCCCGGATCGTACCAAATTTCGGTTTGTAATCTTCTCAGGGGCCACTGTCCGCTCAAATAGTAACTGAACGTGCTAACGCTTTAGGGCCATCTTAATATTGTTAATACTAATAAGATATCATCCGGTCGGAGACGCGCAACGTACGACGGAGCGAATGTATAAGTGCTAATTTTGTGGTGCTTAGAGAGCAGCGCGATAGGAAGGCCGGAAGCGTGCGCAGATCGCACACCCGAAGGCCTCTACCGTCCCGTCCGTAGGACCCGTCGTCGTAGGCCGGCCATCGACCAGGAACACATGCTGCATGTGTCATGCACTGCCGGGCCATAATAAATTACATGTCAATGCTACAAAATCTCACGATGCGGATGGTTCGTCTGGCGGTTAGTAGCAGTTGCGGGCCACTTACCAAAAAGTAAGGAACACGCTCATGACTCTGTCAAAAGTCATTTTGTAATTGTCGCAGGTCACGAAGAGGCGGTCAAGGGCTGGTGACCCATGACTTAGCAACCAAATTGGAGGCCGAGTTCAAGTTTCAGAGTTGAGTTAGTGTCGCAAGTCAAGCCCCTGTGGCTGTCCTGGCATCCGAAGAGCCTCGCCGATGCGCTGATTGGCTGACGAGCTTCGTTCTCCCAGATAGGCCGCAGACTTGTGATTGATTCCTGGCCGATAGTCCACTAACCATCAATTTGACAATCGACAACAACAGTCTATTGCGCAGTATGCGAAAACTCGTATTCGCTTCGCAGTCAGCTCATTAAACTCAAACAGCCTAAAATTAGGCTGACCATACAAATAAGGTTTGGATTGTGAACGCCAGAGTCTCCTGGCGGGCGCGGTTGCCTAGTTTGGCTGTCTTATTATACCTGTTACCTCTTTTGTTTCTTTGGTGTCTCGGATCAAGCCGAGTAAATGTTCGAGGATCCATCACAATATCGAGCAATACTAATGTGACCGTCGGGGCCTTACTTACTAACTGTTCTCTTGCATCCGCGAGAAATCAGCAGTGTTTGACTTCGAGCGGAAACATTCGGCTTGTCAATAGAATAAGATGGGCGCTGACTGTTAGCAGGAGATGGGTGACGGCGACGGTGACTTGCGGCATTCGGCGTTGGTGCACGGTTTACAGGGGCATCCAGGATACGGCATTACCACACTAATCTTGCTCAGGTCTCTCCTAACCCGCACCGCACCTCCTCCTCCATCACGAGAAAAAAAAGATTATATAGGCGCCAGCTCGCTCGCCTACCCAACTCCCGCGCTTCTCCTCCCGCCAACCTTACAGCCATTCAGTCCTCGATCTTTGTCTAAACTCGCCTGTTCTGCCTCCGACATTCAATGGTCTCGCAGACTCCGGTTTCCACCCACCATACGCTCTTCTTCCGCATCAGACTCTACCCCACCGCTTCTACAACAGAGAACAATGCGATCCTGCACACTCCGATCTTTTCTTGTACACTCTCCCACACTACTGCCCTCCCCATTCTTTGTGGGGGCCCCCATGACCCGTTCTTGTCTTTGCTCAAGCTGACTGACGGTGCGGGTGTTGCGCTTCTCATTGACGGCAAGGCTGTTCGGACGCGCGAGCAGATTACCCGACTGGTAGCAATAGGTCGATTCGGTCGTAAGCCTGCTACCGTACCTATCTTCAACGGCAGTGCCCTCAAACTGGTTGCCAGTACGAAGAAAAGAAAGATCCCTGTCTTTGATGTTCTTTACTGTGAGTATCCTGACAGTGTGGTTCGATTTATATCTGTTTCTGACTCTGATGTAGTGGAACAAGATGTCGTCGACGAAGACAATGGAGATATCCACGCCTCATCCTCAGCCTCCTCCCTGTCGTCCTCATCAAGCGCATCTTCCTCTGTCTCACTCTCACCCAACCAGTCATCGTCCCTTCTCAAGCGCTTTATTCGCAGGTCGAAAGCTGAGCGACAACTGGCGTCTGCTTATTCAGACATGGAAGGAGCGACCGTGCACGACACAGAACTTCTCCTCCGTCGTGCTGGCTTACGCGCTCCCAGATCTCTGCGTTTGCAGGTGCGCGAACTGGCTGTTAAGCAGCAGCAGGAGCAACAGATTCGGTATGGACGGTACAGTCGGGAGCGGGAGGATATCTCACCCGATCGATCCTCGATGTATTCGTCTTGCTCGTACGCATCCAGTGTTGCGTCATCAGCGTCCACCGTCTCGACTGGTTCGTTTGAGGAGCGCCGCCGCTCAATCATATTTTCTGTTGGTCCTGATGACTGTGATGAGCCTTGGGACGACGAACGGGAAGATCTTTCCGTTTCCTCCAAACGGCCACGGTATTACCAGCCGCAACAGCAGTATAGCAAGCAAGGATATATATTTCCTACAGATACAAAAAATGTTAATCCTGCGTCGTACATAAATTACGCGCTGCAGCAGCAGCAACTGTACCAATTACAGCAACTTCAAGCGCAGCGAATGCAGCAGCAATTAGGGCATCGCAAGGGTAGCTCGTTGTCGTCGCAGGACAATGGACGTCGACTAGCCCGGATTTACGAGGAGGACGAAGAATAAATTAAATATTATGTATTTTTAGCATTTTTTGGGTACTGTTATTGTTTTTGTATTAGTATGTGATTGCGCATGGAGTTTCGAGCACCAACGGTCTGACTTTTTTTTGTCTTTGCTTTTTTGTCTATTTGCTAACCCGATGGGAATAATATTTAATTGTAATGCTTAATTACGGCGAGACAGATAGTTAATCGAGATCTTATTCGACACTCTCTCCATTTGAAAAGCTCAGCAGAGGCGCGGCGGCATTGCAACTTTCATGCGCTCTGCCGTCTCCACCATCAGTGCAAGCCCAGCCACACGGGCGTACAAGCGCTTAGCGGAGACGTGGCTTGCGTTTAACGCATTAGGCTAACAAAGCGTGCGGCCATTGTAAAGTTTTTGAGCCGAGACACTTAAAGAAGCAATGCCGGAATACAAAAAAATTGGCCCAAATCGGCAGCCGCTGCTAAGGGATTTCGCCGGATATGGATGTTGCATTACCGAAGAGTATTATTGTCACGCTGTCGCGCGGCTGATGATAAACCCATACCCTGAGATTACATTCTGCCCTGAAACTTTCTAAAGGCTTAAATTGTGAAGGATATCGTTACCGGTAGTCGAGGCGTTTCTGGGGGGGGGGGAAAGGAGTAATTTGCTTGTTGGTCCTTTATTGCAATCTGTGTGAAGAATGAAAAAGTTAGTAAGCTGTAAGTCTTGGCGATAAACGGCCGATAAAATCGGTTATTATATGGCTTCGCCGATGCCGATGACCGATATGACTGATTCCTGCCGTTATCGTATCGGCAACAGCCCTAAAGTCGATGGATCAAAATTAGCACATACGCATGCGGGAGCCTCACCACATCCACTTGTCTAGAATATGGAAGCTTTAATTCTCGTGCCGATCTTAGTCGTAAGAAAGATTGTAGTTCTTCTACCCACGTCAATGCCGTGTCACCAAGCTCATCGATCGATTGTATTTCCTGGTTATCTGGACGTACATCAGAATGCGGAGATTTGGAGGACTGCGAGGCGGGCGGCGGCCGCTCATGCCATTGAGGGAAATCAAATTCCGTTGCAGTGAAAGAAACCATAGTTGAAAGCAAGTTGGGACGATTACGTTATCCTGCAGTCCATCGCAAGTGATTTACGCCGATCGTGAAATACCCTGGAGCGAATTTCTGTGTCGATCCGAGGGTTCTTTCCATAATGACTCAGGCATAAGTTGCGCGATCCCGGGGGATATCTAGGCGGAGCGGAGTCGTGCAGACCCACCAACTGTGAAGTGTGCGGGGTTTTCCGGATAAGCCACGGACAAGCGCGGCTGAAATCTAAATCGGAGGTATCGAGCACGACTTCAGTCACGCAGTCGACGGATATGTCTCCGGCGAAGATAAGCTACCGAATACCGAAACAGCAATTAGAAACAATTACCCAGTATGCTTAATTGTTAGGAAGGGCTGCATTGCAGTCCGAGGTAATAAAACGGTTTTGATGGACTGCAGTACTGATTCAGACACCTAGCAGTCCAGCTAAGATTAACGTCATCCCGCGCTGTACATCAAATTTTCTTCGGATGACGCTACTTCGAACAGTGCTACGTGACATCAGATATCTAAGAGAATTGAACCATCATTTTCTTGTATTATAAACACAAATATATATTACGACCCACAACATTAAAGTTGCAACTCTATGCCATTCCTTCCGCTGACACCAACATTATGAAAATTTCATGTCGAAACACCTCAAGCAGTCTGTTTGTTCCTAATAGCCCACTCCTTCGCGGCCTTCTTAACTTGGTCCTCTCCAACTTCCTCAAAAATATCGGATCCCCAGTGTGCTGGAAAGTTAAAGCGCTTGTGACGCTCCAAGCTGTTCAGCTCTTGAAATTCCTTCTCCGGAAGTTCAAAATCCTGGAAATTCAGCTCAATTCTCGACTTCGTCACGCTTTTGGGGAGGACGACTTGGCCACGCTGAACACCCCAGCTGACGAGCACCTGGCCTGAGTTGACACCCAACCTGTCAGCGATCTCGTGAACCGTGGGATCGTCGACTGCTCGTGGCTCACCGGTCTGATTGTTGCCGAGTGGGGAGTAGGCTTCAACAAGGACACCGTGCTTCTTGCAGAATTCGAAGAGTTCAGTTTGCTGTAAATATGGATGGGCTTTGATCTGGTTGACAGCCGGAACGACAGTGCAGTTGTCAAGAACCTCTTGCAGTCTACGGATGTTGAAGTTGGAGACACCGACAGATTTGACCTTGCCTGTTGAAATAAGCTTCTCCAAGCCCTTGTAAGTGTCGACATATGAGACAGAATCAAGGTCAAACACACCATCCTTGTCCAGTGGGAACCACTCGTCACCAGGACGGAAAGCAACAGGCCAATGCATGATGTACAGATCAAGATAGTCAGTACCAAGGTCTTTCAGGGTCTTGTCGAGCGCAGCTTCGATGTCCTCGGGTCGATGCTTGGTATTCCATAATTTGGATGTAATAAAATCTCTTCTCGTAAAATGCCACTTTTTTTTGATTCCCAGCCCGACTTCAGTTTCGTTCCGGTAGATGGCGGCGGCATCAATGTGACGGTATCCAACGCGGAGGCGGTCTCAACGGCGACCTCGACTTCATGAGGTTTGTGAATCCGACGGCTGGAATCTCGTAGCCTGAGTTAAGGACAAATGATCGGTTCAAGGACATCGCGATTAAATATCTAGTAGGACGCTAATCGGGTTCACAGATTATGAACGCAGAGCACAGAGACGGGAACAGTACATCTATTTATATATAAGTGAACATGGTGTTGGATAAAGCCGAGAAGCGAGAGGAGCGGGGCTAGCCGTACTCAGTTGGCGGCATGGGATCTGCAACTGGCTCTTGCATCGTAGAGCAATTCTATGCTCATCCTGTAAATGCACACCCCGCGCGGAAAAACTCCGTTTATTATTTCGGCGTCAATTGTCCGCCACATTCTGGCGAGGCCAACGTCAGAATTGTGCCTTGACATGTAGCATTCAAAAATTGATGACCTTCAGCCATTCTTAACACTGCTATGCCATTACCTCTGGTGGCTGTTCGCTCCGAAAGGGGCTAAATTGACATGCAACTGTTAGATGTAGACAGCCGTCGACTTGTAGATAAGAAAAGTATATATAGAGGAGGAGACCCCGAGCAAGGGATTCAATAGATATAACAAGGTGAACACACCATACAACAACAACAGAAAAGCCCTCATCAAATTATCTACACAAACTGGAAATTCTCCCCATCTATACATGCTAGTAGTACATGTAGAGACTGAATATAATTCAACTAGATAGAAAGGTAGGTAAACTTGATTGAGCTTGCCCAAAGCCCGAGAACATCAGCGGATAATGGCTTCAGTCCAATTTTGTTAATGCTAATAATATATGCAAAAAATGCGCTTTGGCAGGAAAAAATTGAATATAGTGTGAGTCAAGGCAACATTTATGAAAATATTAACCGGATTGCGGTCCCATTTATCTATCGCGGATTTTGCTTGGCAAAATTGAAACATGTCCAGCTTCTGTTGCTACAGGGACCCTACTGATCTAATGACAAAACATGAATCGACTGACTACATGCTAATCGATTACCCGGCAGATCCCTGTCAAGGGTTGATCAACGGCTTTTTCGATTCGTGGCAATCGCACACGTCGTCGTCCTTCAAACGTAAACAACTTCTCTGCAATGTAAGCCATTGTCGCTGTGCGGAGGACGGCAAAAACCATTCTAGCTACATATCGAATGACAATACTACATAATTTTGCAATTAAACATATCTTCGATAAGGCCAGCTATGCCAGTCGTCGCATAAATACAATAGAATCTCTGAATCCGATACAACCAACCAGACACACTAACGCCATGAACCCAGTGGGGGCCCAAATCCTCCCTCTGGAACTTTCAGCAATGTCGCTGTCCCTGCGCCATCGACGCCCTTGAGTTGGACTGTAGTACCGAACCACTGAAGTGTATGCCCGGTGTATTGAAGAGCGAAAAAGATGAGGATGCCACTGAACGCCATACCAGCTGTGAGGCCAGATGACAAAATATAGTTGTACTTGGTCCACCACATAAGGTATCGTCGTCGGATATGATACATGAAAATGAAGGAGAAATACATACCCGGTGTAAAATATGAAAGATTGTAGGTTGCGCCGTAACGAGTAATGCCCGAGAGTATGACAACTGGATGAACGTACCTGAGATATTTGATGTAACGACGACGCAAAGCCCAAAACCCTATGCCAATGATGGCGCCAACAAGGAAGCCGTATTTCAACGCGGGATAGATAACATCGTAAGTTCTCTGAGGCCCAATCACACCAAGGAGTAGCGTGTTGGAATAGAGCTGATTTGGGAAAGTACAGACTAGTCGAGCTGACTGTGTACTCGTGCAGAGATCTGGAGTGTTGCTGATGAGCCACGAAATCGCACTTGTTGTGACAAAGCATTGCAAAAGCGTTGCGGTCATTTGAGCACGAAACACAGCCCGTGGCGCTAAACGAGCATAGTGAGCCAATTTCTGATCACCAATGAAGGTCTCGGCTTGCTCATCAGTGTTGTAGCCAAAAACGCGGCAAATCAATGATGCCATAGCATTGCCATGCACCATGTAGCCAGCAATAATAACAGTCAGAGTGTCGCCTGGAATCAAATATCCTGTAGTCGAGTAGATAATCGTGGTCGGAATAACTAATGCGATGCTAACTAATATGACAACGACGACGGTTCCAACAGGGGTGCCTGTCGGATAGCCAACAATAGCACCCACGCCAACACAGAACGAAACAATCAAGGTAGCGATAAACCACCAGTCAGGGACCTCCTTGTACATGCGCATAGTGCGTGAAAACGGATCATTAAACATATCATAGTTGGACAGTTTACGATCCTTGAGACTTCGGTAAAGGCCTTTGCACGCGTCTCTGATTGTCTTCCACTCGTTTAGCATGATATAGCAGAAAGCGCAAGTATACAATGCATAGTAAGAACCGAGCATAGTCATGTTACCAGCACCGATATAGACCTGTGAATAGTTTCGATACTTTTCCGCATCAAAAATGTGGTTCGTGATGACCTTGGTAAGATTATACTTGGCACCGGTACGGTCATAAACATTGCTGTTGTTTGGGGGAAAGTATGCGGTGTACTTGTAGTTAGACCAGTACATACCGATGATGATAAACGCTCCTATCCAAGCACCAATGTACTTGTTGAGTGCAGAGAAGAAAGGCAAGATGAGAGGTGTGGTGTAATTGATGACTGACCAGTCGAATGTCGTCCAAGGATTGATCCCAAGACCCATCTTTGAACCGGTGATGAAGGCCAGGTTTTTGTTCCTGGGCGCGATCCAGGTCATCCAGTTGAAAGTCGAGAGTGCCGTAAAGAGATAATCCGGAAGAAAGAAGTACACGAACATAGCCACGAAACTAATCCAGAAAAGCTTGTACTTTGTGATAGTCCACCCATTAATCTTCTGTTTAGTCTCAGGAAGTAGTAGCGCCCGGTTAAGCTGTAGGATCGGAAGAACCGTGGGCCAAACCGCCTTGGTAGGGTAGACTACGTAGCGCCTCATGACACCTGCTAGGCCAAAACCAAAAAACTGCGTGACAAATGCCATTAAAAACAGAAAGCCGTATTGGACCCATTGGTTGTTAAAAAAGATTCCCAAGCGCATGACGAGACCATAGTGAAAGAAGTTCGTAGCCCCACCACCGACGTTTGTCATGATTGTCACGAACATTTGCTCTTTAAAAGTCCATGGCCCGGGGTTCATTGTAATTTTCCAGCCAAAAACATTGATAGTCCATTTCGGGAGCACCTTGGCAATAAATCTTCCTGAAGGATATATCAGAACCTGAAGGACCGTTGCATTAAGGATGATTGTAGGTTGACGCTCTGCGTACATTTGATTCACAAACGACGCACAACAAACCCAGAATATTCCCACTGCATAAGCACGGAACGTCTCGCAAGGCATCGACGGATCGTCAGTTGGTCGAACAACTGCCCGTACTTCCGGATAGGGGGAATGAAATTTAAGCAGCGCTGCTTGAAGTCGAGCCTCAACCTGGTAGTAATAAGGTTCCATGCCACTAAACTGCTCTCCCTGCAAAAGAACATTGATACGCCCCATCATCGTCTCAGGAAACATAACATCTTCCTTATGATACTCGGCTGCATCCGTCAATATCTTTAGCGACTCTTCCAGACTCAAGGATTTCATGCAATCCAGAATATAATCCGGGTCCTCGTCCAGAATATCGCGCAAGTTCTCCACAGTGTCAATGAATGCATACATCTTCTCCTTCTCCTCAGCCGTGTACAGAAACTCGTCTTTCCCTTCATCATCTACCTCGGCTGTGATGTATGTGTTCTTTTTTTTGCTAGTACAGTCGCTGTCACTGACGGTACGGACCACTGTCTCTATGATGCCAGCCCCTTTCTCGTATTCGGACATTTAAAACACGTTAGGTTTTGTAGACTATACTTTCGTTCGGACACAATAAAAAGTTAGCCAATTCTGAAGTGAATTCCTCTTTCAAGCCACCGTGTGAGAGAAAAAATACCTTTGACCAGCTGTATGGAGTTAAAAGTTAACCAGGACGCAAGAAGCAATCAAGCGAATCTTCATATGCTACACTCAGGACTCTGACTTCAGAAACAAGCGCCAAACTGGGGGACGCAGATAGATAGTAGCCCGGGTGTCTCGAAGCTTTATATTGCTCTCCAATCGAACATAAAAAAGCGACATAATAAAGCGAGTCAATTCGATCACCGACGGATAGAAGGTACGAGAGGCGATAAGACCAGGAACGATCCCCGGGGTTAGGTGGTGGCCCGCGCTTTAAGGTTGGAATTTGAGCAGATAACCTTAGAATGAAGAGCAAACTGTACCGTGTCCACTTGAACACCATGACCACAGACCAAGGTAGGAATTATCAACGGAATCTCCCTTGGCAATTTAAGCCTATAATATCGATAGCGGCATCGTGCAAATCTGTTGTAGTAATTGAAATTGCATATCAGGATATCGCACAGCATTCAACAGTGGATTCCCAGGCAGCCTCCGAATTCGCCGGCGCACGGCGAGCAAACAGACCAGAGGTTGTGCGGTGCACCACGGTGGTGATGATTTGCTGCGAGGTCCCACTTGGCAGGTCGCCAAGCCCAGGAGGACCCACACAGCTTTAGAACAAGAGTTCAAGAACTCCTAGCCGACCGAGAGCCCTATCCCTGTTCCTAACAACTCTCCCCAACACGTAAACCAACCTTGCTGCTCGTTTCTGCTTTTAACTTTGCGTACCTCGCGTGAGATATCCTGGTTTGTGCGTGGTAGACTTGTCCGAAATGGCACGTGCATTTCCATGACAGTAAGCCCGCTTATCGTGGACGAGATCTACGTGACATAGGGTAGCGATAAGCTGACGAATAAAGTTGCGAGACAAAGAGTAGGCGTCATGTGAGCCAATTTCGAGAACACAGTACCGCTTTGACCCTTGCGGGCTTCGGGATCGTCATTCTTACTAACGTGAAAACTGTTATCGAGAGTCCACAAGCCGATAAATCTCCATGCATCTCGTATCGTATGAGAGATTAAGCTCCAATATACCAAGACAACAAGTAAAGGCAGGACGAGCACGAACAGTGGTGCCGCCGTTATAGCTAAGAAATCTTATCCGCAATACGTTATCGAAGAATTTGTGGGACTCGTAGTCAAGTCGTTAGCGCGCCAAAGCCAGCAGATATGCCAAGGGCAGGATTAGTTTAGTAGCAATGCATTTATGTTGGAGAAACTTTGAAACCCCACCTGCTATTCCTCTCTGGGACTAGCTTAAGTATTCGGTCCGTACATCTGTTTTGGACGGTACCCAGTCAAGCGCCCTTTGTCATAAACGCGAGGATGACGCGCTACAGCTCGTTATCAAGCGTGAAGAACTAAGCCCTTTGCGATAAATAACTACCGGTGAACTCTACCACACGAAAGACAATATCAGTATGGAACAATTCAGAGTTGAAGAATCCAATGTCAACGTGTTAACCATCGGCCGACGGTTTAGAAATGATTGCAAAGCCAGAAGTTATGTGCAGCCATATGCTGTATACAATAATTTCGCAGTGAAAATGGTTGGGTAAAAGCAAGGAAAATACATTTTTACTTGTTTGCAAATGCATCGGTAAGGTACCGAACACACGTAACCTTCCAGCGGTGGTAGGGACGCGTGGAGATAATGGTATGACGCGTCACCAAGAGGGCCGAAGCATTCTCTCTCATTGTCCTTGGAGAGTGCGCTTCAAGAAACAGCTTGATGGGTAATCACTGAGGTAATCGATGAACATCAGGGTCACCAATTTGAGGGGATTAATCCTTACGCATATGCGGAAAACAGATCCTTGCATGAAGAGGCGAAGCAGGCGGTGTTGGCACTTGTGAGAGACTCCTCAGCAACACATACCCAGATAGCAGACATGGTGAATGTTACATATGGAACACACATTCTGGCCAGAGATGTGTACAACCGAACATACAACCATATAGAGGAAAAGGGACATCTTGTGCTAGGTACATAGAAACATTACGCAAGGAGGCATGGTCTATCGCGTGAAGGTAGCAGCTGACAATACCCTCGAATTGTTTGTGTGCCATCCTGACGATGTTGCGAAAGCACGTGTGTGTGGACAATGCCACGTATAAGTCCAATCGTTTCCGTCTGCCGCTTGTCAATATTGTAGCTGTAGACAACAATCTTCGAACCATCCGTGTAGCACTCTGTTTCATTACCAATGAACAGACACACTCATATAGATGGGTGTTGGAGCAATTATGTAAGCTCAAGGAATCTAGAACTTACCATTGTCGAAGCTAATAACATATCCATAGAGACCATAGTATTTCCGCAAACTTTTAATCAGATTTGCCGTTGGCATATTCAGCAGAACATTGTAAAACACTGCCGTCGAATGAAAACAGCTATGCCGCAGTTCGAGAATTTCATGGCGGCAGTGAAGCAACTTGCGATCAATAAAACCGAGAAAGATACTGACAAAAAGTTACAGCAACTTGAGAAAGATTTTCCTTCACAAGCTGTTGGCTACTTGAAGCACAATGGTGGGATGATCGTGAGCGCTGAATGGAACTTCACGTCAGAAAACATGTCAATTTTGGCATCAGTACATCTTCGCGGGTCGAGGGAAGCCATGCCGCTCTGAAAGCGGTGCTCACGTCATCATCTGGCACGCTCTTTACTTTACTTGCAGGAAATAAGATTAACCGACGAGGTCTCCTCCAAGCTCGAACAAGTAGCATAGCCGGTCGAACGAGAATGTGATTGTCAAGACCGCAGTGATGGACCAGGTTGAGACGGCTGGACTTTGCACCAAGATCTCGCGGTCGGCACTTGACATCTCCATGCTGAAGTGATGAAAAAGCCTCATAATCAAGAAGAATTAGGGTCCTCTGAGGACTGCAATTGCGACGATATCTTCTTCCTTGCTCCCACCAAACTCGATTGGGGGTCCCCATCGTTGAACAACCGAATATCCTGGTCGATCTCTCCACGGTACACCTAGACCCTGCCACCTGGCCATGTTGAGAGACCCTCCCGTAACGCTGCCAACAAGGAGTCCTACATCAGACGAGATGTGCAACGGGCAGCTGACAGCGTTGAAAATGCTCGCCGATGCCGGTTGTGCAAACGAACTGGACACAACAAGCGCCACCTGTCCAAGAGCGTTGAAGTTATCAACGGCCACCAGCATTGAGAGGGAACTATTTGTCCAGCAAAATCATTGAGGCTATCGAAGATGTCGGTCCAGAAACGATTGTTGCGATATGTTCTGACACTGCATATAATGTCCAGAATGGCATCAAAATCGTCACGGCCAAATATCCTCACATGCTAGGAATCGGATGTGCATCACATCAGTTCAATCTTACAATCAAGGATATCCTTAGCATTGATACTCTCAAGCGCATTCTTGATGAAGCCGTTGCAACGGCCGAATGGTTCCGCAATCACCATTCTCCACTCAAAAGCTCGTGTTTTTCTACGCCAATGCGGCTGTTTAAGGGCTCGGGCGAAATGAGTTCAATTTTCAGGAGGCATGTTTTGAAACGGAGCCAGGGTGGTTTAATGTAGAGGAGGAACGAAATTGATGAGGGTGAAGAGATAGATGTAGAACCCATTGAAGAGACAGTTCTGTAGTTTTTTAGTAATCCATCCGAGGTTTCTTTGGTCCCATTATAAACATTTTGTTTAAAATTTTGCGCAAAATTTAATTTCGCAATTTGCAGTGGGACATGTATTGCCCATCCCTACCAGGGATGGATCTGGCAGAGAGGGTTACAAGGTTGGAGGGTTAGGGGTACACTTCAAACCCATCAACTGCACAGATCACGTGTTCTTGTTCATGAATCTATGAATCTGGTCCTGATGTTGCAAGGAGACGGTAGTTCTGCCAGAATTTGGTTATGTGTGCGTGTAGTTAATCTCCTGCTACGGGAAGACACCCAGTGTTGGCAAGCCGGAGCCATGGATCCGGTGGATTCAATCTGTGGATCCCTACTTCGGGAGTTACGGATTTACGGGTGGACATGAAGTTTGCTGCTGCCATTATCCCCTCATAGAGCCATATGCAATATTTCGCCATTGGACTGTATCCAGTCTAGCTTTATACCCAGAGACTTACGGCTTGCATCACATAGGGATCGGCACGGATACACGGATAACGGATATAACCGTGGATAAAAGACAGTTCTCCTCTGATTTCGGATTCCCATGGTTTGGGTAAGCAAGCAAGGAGTTTCTCAATCTGCTTGGCGCGCCCACGAATATGAATTAGAGCTACTTTATGTGAGATGCTCCAGTCGATGTAGGAAGATGGTGTGATTGGAGTGGAGCTGCATGAAAAACTGCGAGTTTGGAGACGAAACTGAAGACAGCTTTGATTTTTTTAACTCAATGACTTAGTTGGTATCATAAATGGTCAATAAATTTGTTGTAGTTCAGAATATAAACCCCTTTACAGTGGAAGGGTAACTCGATGTTGAGCCCGATGACGACAGGGTTGGTTCACAAACATCAACGACGACCCAGCTTAGTGTTAACAAGTAGTGAATTTTGACAAAAAGGCGTCTACCCGACCGACGTAATTGTGATGCTAGGGATCGTCACGGAAAATAATTATTTTCCTTATCCATATCCGTATCCGTATCCGCGTAAAATATCTATATCCGTATCGGTATCCATATCCATATCCAGATCTATTGGCTTTATCCGTATCCGTATCCGCGGTATCCGGATATCCGTAGTATCCATGGATATGATCTCACGTGACCATGAAGCGGCTTTTGCTCAGTCGTTTTTGGTTTGGAGCCCAGGGCTATGGAAAGAGGATGATCCTAACGATACTAACTGACTATATTGGCCACTCAGTTGGGCTCCAAACCGCTATCTATCTAGCACTCAATAGTGGGCATAAACCCTAACCTAGTATATAAAGCGGTTGCGACTTGCGACTAATCAGATCCATGTTCTCATTCAAGCTTCCCTCCGCTCACAGCCAAAGCGCGCACCAAATTCTGGATTCATTGGACTTCCGTTCCCTATACAACTGAATATTTCACAAATCGCAACTCGCTTAAACTCTCCAGGTATTACGTTTATACATTTGGATTAGGTACTCGTATCCGTGGAGATCCGTAGATATCCATGGATATATCCGCGGATATGACTAATCAATATTACCTTATCCGTATCCGCATCCGTATCCGCATATTCTCTATCCGTATCCGTATCCGTATCCGCGACGGCATACACATGAGAACAGGAAAGAAATGAAGATACCTTGGTGTCGCGTAGACATAGGTCTGAGAGAATTCTTTGAATTGGCAGCCACTGGGAGTCTGCGATGACGAAGTCCGCAAGCAAAGGATCAGGGTTTCTTGCACGGGAATCATAAACCAGTGGAGGACACGGCAGTGGCGATCCAAAGAAATCCGATTGCTACGAAAAGAAAAGAAAATTTTCTGGGGCGGCAATTTGAGCCGGAAAGCTGTTTCCGCGACGATACAGGATGTTGCTGACCCACAAACATGGAATTGCCGCACATACGCACTTGCTATCCCTGAAATCAGTTTGCCGCAGACCTCATTATTGGGATTCGGGAACACCCAACTTATTAAATTGATACCAGTATTGGCTGTAGACATGAGTGTACTGTGATATAAACTTGAAGTTTTAATGAGCAAATTAGGTTGCCTGTTAATATTATTCTTTTAACTAATCTTGCATTAATCGTGGCCGCGAGAGGAACCCGATCGGAAAAGTGTGCGAGAACAATATTGTCGTAATTGAAGAAAGCGACCTGAAACGAGACTTATCATTCATTTTTATACCAGATGTCCAGCTTGGCTTGTTTCATCAGTCACAACACATCCATGCCTAGCGGAGCAGACGAACGCAATGGTAGCATTCCAACGTCCAGGACAGTGTGAGCAGGTCGTCATAAGTGGGAAATGGTTATTAAAATTACAATAATTTTTTTCCTTTGCTATTTCTAACTTGTGTATTTAATTCAATTTTTTATGTCGTTCTAATGCCATATTTAAAAGTAAAGCTTTATTTTTAGAAGTCTTATT